>WFKH01011925.1:74611046-74626598 GCA_016163765.1 Magallana hongkongensis
GGGGGTCGAGGCCTATTATAGGTAAATTTAATAAGTGACCTTTATAAGTTTGAATTCCCCATCCCTTAGATCCGCGATCGATTGCGTGTGTCATCCCATTTGGATATTTTTCACAATCAATTCTTTATTGTTACAACAGGCTTAAAAAGAATGTATTTTTTAAAAAAAAATGCTTGATTTTAAAACCATATAAACATCACCAATCCAAAAACTTCGAATTTAGAAGAATACAGAAACAGAATACTTTACAAATGATTCTACTTGGATTTGAAATCGATATCTGTTGAAATCAAATTGACATTAATAATGTACTTGCAAACTTGGTATATAACAGTTAGAGCAAATTGCAAAAAAACAATGACACTAAAAAGGTCTTTGGCATTGACTTTGACTCCTTTTAAATATATAACTGGTATTTAAAAACGACATTTGAATCTAGTAAATAATACGGGCATATTCTTACATAACTTTAAACTTTACTTAGATTTCCCATATAAGTGTCCCAGGCAATTATACTCATTTTTAGCAGTTTCTAAAAGTAGAAACAACAGCTGCTTTTTGTTACCTTTCTCGAAAAAGTGATCTCTTAACCGAGTGTCAATAAAGAATAACATCTATTGAGATATATCTGTTGATAAGTAAAAAACCGAGGTATAAGAACTGCTGTAAGGACCAGATTGCATACACAAAGATTTATAAATATCAACTTATAAATCATAAAAGAATATGGACCTGTTAACCCTAATCATATCCTACCGTTTACTAATAATTATCCCCTAATAATTGTAAAGGTTGCAAACTTATGTACAACTTATTATTAGATAAAAAGAGAGAAACATGTACATCTAAATCAAAATGGAGAGAAAAGGGTCATAACTATGCACAAGAAACATAGAACAAAATTTTTGAAATCCATTTTAAATCTACACAAGAATCAAAATTACATTGATTACAAATCCAAATTCTTCATAGAAGTTTTCCAACAAATGAATATCTTTTCAAAACAAAAAAGTAGAATCACCTGTGTGCATTTTCTGTTAAAGAGTTGAAGAGAGTATTTAACATTTATTTTATTAATGTACTGTAGTAAAAGAATTATGGACTGATGTTGAAGAATAGATTTGAGACATTTTGTTTTTTAATAATATTTGATAAACAACCAGTTCTTTTTAGAAAAGATAAAAATAGAGAAATTTATAATTTTTTTCACTTGGTAGTTCTTATTGTGAAGCAAATTTTTTTTTCTTGTAAATATAAAAGTAACGCAAATCCAAATATACATGAATTAAAAACTGTTATGGTAGAAAGGCTTTTGATCGAAAAATATATGCTAATGATAAATTGTAAATACATGTATAAGGAGTATGAAAGCTATCGCAAAAATATGTGATAGGCTGTAGTACTATAGTATATATGGTTAAATTGTTTCTTTAATGGGTTTTTTTCTATTTTGTTTAGAACTGCAATGGGGTTTTTTTCTTTATCCTCTTTCAAGTATCCATGTACATGTAGAACAGGGTTCTATCACATGAATATGGTTTATATATTATAAACATTTGTAAACAATGCCCCTACCCCTTTCTCCCCTCTCTCTCTCTCTCTCTCTCTCTCTCTCTCTCTCTCAAAATTTACTTTTACTACACAAGGACTGCACAGTATCAAATAGTCAAAAGTTTTCCAAAATGATTGTATCAACTAATGTACGAGATGTGTCACTTATGTACATGTATATGTTGTAAAAGTGGAAAATTCAATTAGAAAAAGAGTAAAAAACGAAGTCACGATCAACGTGTTGCATATTGCATACAGAAAGTCGGGAAGGGGGCCCTTTACAGCATTGCAGTGTACATGTACTTGACGGTTCGTTATAGATGTGATTAGTTATAAAGTTTATTTTAGGCAAAATGCATCTTTCAGGTAAACAGCATTCGGTCTAATATAATGTCATTTGTGAATGACTGCAACACTGCATCTTCCAATAACTTGATTCAGCGATGCCATTATTCATTACCTTCTGATTAGAGTAGGGTTTCATGCATGTGTATATTTAGAAAACAATATGGGAACTTCAATATCAGAACATTGAACAACTCAAAACATTTTTTGACCATTACTGTTGGTTTGAATAAACACAAATTGGTCTCTGCAACTATTTTTTTCTCAAACAAGTATTTATATAGGTATTGGCCGATACTGAGAGCAGTCTGAGTTGAATTACAATGTAGATTCAAAAAAAACCCATGCCATGCTAATACAATGGCAGTATTACATTCTTAAATTACTTTGGAATTTAAAAGCAGACTTGATTAAAATCTATTAGAATCAATCACTCATACATGTACCTGTAATCATAAATATGTTTCAATAGAATTATTACTATAAGACACTAAAAGCCATCTACTGTGATGATTCATGTGTATTGCACTTAAATCATTAAAATTCAATAAAATCATCAAATATGTAAATAAAATATGAAAATGAAATAGAGACCAAAAATTTTTGTACAAGCCAAATTTGAGGCCAGGCTAAAATTTGAGGCCAAGTCAAATTTGAGACCAAAAGTCCTCATTCAAAAAAGGCTTTGTTTTTGTTTATTTGTTTTCCAGCTTTTAATTACAAGAGCTGGCCACTTTGTTTATGGATAAAACAACGCAGTTGAATTCCAAACCTCTCTTCCCATGGTAACATTTTTAAGATTACAAGTAAAAAAAATTGAATTAATAAAGAGCCCGTCTTTGGAAGCAGATAAAAAATTATAGAAAATATTCGTGATAATATTTAGCAATTGTGATAAATCCAAAATTCCGAATTTACACGCGAGTTGCTGTCTTAAGTTACAGTGACTTCTGTAGACCTCTATGACACTTCATGTACATAAATATAAGATAATAAGTGAAATATCACGCGTCCAAATATTTTATTGTAAAATTGACCTTTAGTATCTTCAAAGGGTAGATAAACATTTCTTTTCTCATTACGATGAAGAAAACCTGTTTAGCTACGGGGTTATTTTGATGAGTTACTCATTTGATGTTTTTCATGTTGAGTGGTATGTTTAATAAACCAGTAAACTAATTTCAAACTTTGTATTTATTTTTCATGACACACAAGTGCGATCCTTTAACTATAAGTTCCTTTGCATATTATTTATGGACCATCAAGAACTTTGCATCTTTCGGGCTTATCATTACGTGTTTTTGTGATAAATCGAAATTTTCTAAATATTGAATCACGGATTGCATGGACTGATATCAGACTTGCAAATTATGTAATACAATATCCATATATAAATGTAATGTTTGATCATTTTATGCGACCAACTGTTTGTCAACAAGCACTTTGAAAGTATGGCATAAGCCATAAATGTCCCCTACCGGCACGCCCCAATTTTAAAACAATTTTATTTTTATGTGCTAAATAGGTCTGGAGAAAATTTGGTTAAAGATTTTTTAAAAGGACACACCCAATCATTAACAAAATCGAGTCGTTTAAAATTAATTAAGACAGATCATTAGATTTCAGCTTTGCTTGTTTCTATACTTACTCTCTTTGTGATATACAGTTTTGCATTATAACAAGAATCAAAGTTAATAAAGTGCCAGATTTTGATGAATGTTTTACCATGTCAACAACATAACATGCAGTGCATGTGTGCATATCTAGATATGTTAGTGCGAAGAGTTTTGGATTCATCTAACGTATGTAAACTAACAATATATATATTTAGGATGAATGTAATTTTTTTTTCTGTGTGTTTATTTGATTTATTCTAATTTAAAAATTATTTTTTCAGCTTGACAGCAAGCGTACTTTATCTGACGCTATGCATTTTCCCGTACTAAATCAGCAGAAGGATTTTTTCGAGTTTATCACCGAGTTCCGATTATTTAAACCCTTCTGTGAAACGTCCATTTAAATTGCACTGTTAACTTTGTTGTAATATTAACAGAACACCTCACTATTCAAGAAAAACACATATAAAACACATTTTCGAACATTGCTGTGATGTTTTGTGCCTTTCTGTTGACGCTTGTGACAAATTATTTCTTGATATCATTTTCTACACAAACTTGCAGAAAAATTCGAAGAGAGAAGGATGTAAGTGACGACATTCTTTCTTTGGTGTCTCATACGAGCTAAGAAGGTTACGAACATTTTTCCGGAAACGCCACTGACTCAAATTACTCGGATACTTTATATTTCCTGCTATCTAAAGTTCTGTACAAACACGCATGAACCTTCAAATTGTGAAAATTAAAAGTATATTTCAGCTCGACAAAATCACTACTTGTTTACTCCATTTAATGGTAATTTGCAATCATGATAAATACAATGATTTGGTACAAATTATTACCTTATTTTCACTGACAAAAGTAACACATTGAAGCAAACTTCTTTTTCTTGGGAAAATATGAATCAAATTCCATGTCACTGATAACTTAGTCTGTCGACGAAAGCTAAAGTTCTGATAATTCGAGCACATTCCTTTTTTTTCTTCTAAACAAACAGGCAATGGTAAAAAAAAAAAGTAACTAAACACCCGGATGCTATTAATATGATGATGACGTAATCAAGATGAACTGAATCAAAAGAGATTTCCGTAGATGCTTTTAAACCTAAAATGTTCATTACAAGATAAAACGAATAAAAATATCAAAATGATGGTTTAAAGATGATTTCTCAGAAAAGGATATATATCATTAGTATAATTCAAACATATAATAAAATTTAAAACCATGACGTTCGTTATTGGGACCAATTTAGGATCTTACAATATTTTGACCTTTATGAAATCCAACATTTATTTTCTACATTATAATTAAGCAGGGTGCCTTTTTCAGTTGTTCCATCATTTTTCGGACAACCTAATGTAGAATCACACAGTTCCTAGTCACAGTGTGAACAATCTTGTTGGCAATCTTTTCCATAATTTGGATATCTGCATGGACTTGAACAGTTTTTCCCATAGAATCCAACATCACAGTCTGTCGAGTGACAGAAACAGTAAACAGTTAAATATGATACTTAAACGATATATGAACACAACATTAAGCAAACATTAAGTTAAGTTGACTCTGAAAATCAAACTGTCACAATACAATAGCATATGATCAAAAAAGTTTTTTTAATACATAGAAACAACTGACCAACACATTTGTTGAATGTTTCGTTCCATTGACCATTTTCAAGACAATTTTGATCCGAATTCCTTTTAAAATAATGAATCTTAAAATTTGAATCAAAGGTAAAAAGATCTTAATGAAAGAAAATGAATATACAGAAAGTAAATTTTAATTTCAACAAGATCTACTTAATCAATCTAAAAATTTAAATATTAAAATCGGTTTTAACTATTTCTTAAATAAGTGTTCGTTATTGTTAACGGTAAGAGAAAGCTAAACTCACTCAAATGTGTGTCTTTTACCTTTCACAGTTTAACAATGTGCAAAATGAAGTACTGCAATACAAAAAGACGGCCACATAAATCTGATACTTCATTGCGCCGTTTTATAGTAATAATACTAGTATATATAATATTGTTTAAAAAGTTGTTTTCCTAATCCTTTTCCCTCCAAATCAAACTACTAGTATCTGTCCAGGATCGACGATAATTGGGTTGGCAGAGAAAGTTATAGACGAAAGTTAATACAAGCGGAAGTTAAAAGAGGACATCGAATATTGATGAGGCAGGTGATACTGACTAATTACGTTAAACCTGATTATACCGAGCGCAGCTAGAGGCGGGCGAAGCCCGCCTCGCGAAGCGAGGATTAATGGTAACACGTATATATAAGAAAATCAGTGAAAAATGAGAGTTGAATCAGGGGTACTATGGGCTAAAGAATTTTCTTCCAGCCCTGGGCGCCGCCATATTGGCTTTTAAAAAGTTAGTTTGATCATTGATCGACTGGCACCTATCGATGTTTAATGCCCCTAAACTCGATTAAAAACTTTCCAGTGTTTCAATTGAAGGTAATTTAAATTTAATAACCTTAAAGTAAAAACCAGATACCTTTCAATAGTGCTTCAATCAAGAAACACGACTAGTTCTACGTATGTCTTATCAAATTATCAGATGGAAAATAGAAACATTAACATCAAGGAACTGATCTTTTAGATACTGAATAAAGTATTCAATTTTTTTTACCGGTAGTCGACATATGAATTAAATTGGTAAACAATGAAAGAAGAAATAAATTTTTGTCGGAATCACGTCACTCTCTCCGGCTATTTCCGGAGACAAAACTTGTACGTTTTACGTAAGAAATATGACGTCATAATGTAGACTGAGCACGCGGCGTTTAGTTTAACTTTGGCTAAGGATTTGAGTAGGCTGATCCTACTGTGTGCGTTTCAAATAAATTGTTGTACAAACTGCACTGTGTTAAATCTGCGCTCGGTCCAACAGTCACACCGTTTTCATATTATATTTGTGTGATATCATCAGCTGCACCATCCCCGTCTTCACTTTTCTTTACTGCTCGGTTACATTTGTTTTCCTCTTAGCAATATAACATGTTTGCCCGTAATTTTATTCCATAAATACGAAGTAAACCAGAGACTGAAATATAGCGTCTTTTTAAGAAATCTAATGATAGTTTTATAGTATTTGGTAGCAATATGTGACATACATGTTGTTGTATAATATTTGGTACTAATGTGTGACATACATTTATTTGAAGAACGAATAAAGACATTATCTTAATTAATTACATGTACTACTTATTGTATGTGTCATTTTACCTTTTTTCAAAAATGATTTCGTGAATTATAAATGATTTCTTAATTGTGTTAACAATGCAGGCAACATTTGCATTGACTAATGTGTAGGTTTTACTCTTTTTTCTAATTTTGCCGACTTTTGGGGATAGCAATCAACGCAAATCAAAACATAAATGTACTACTGTAACAATCACTTCAATTTCAAATTTCTTAAATTTACATATTAAATTTAACCTTGGCTATTTTAGATATCCCTCGGACCCCCGCCTCCCGGAAAAATTTTCTGGATCCGCGCATGGGTCCCCATAATTCTTTCTGCAGTCGTGTTGAACTGCTTTCCCTATGACTAAAAACAAATCTTCGTTAAGACTGCCCTTGGGTCATATTTTATCACTCGTGTATGACACAGTGTTTGATTTTCAAGAGAGATTCAAAATATGCATGCATCTACACATTTTTAACAGTGTTTAATTGATAAATTGACAAATGTCAATATTTTGTATTTCGGACGAGTAACTACACATGTAAGAAAGACCTTCCGGATTTGGGGTGACATGCTCCCGTTTTGATGTTTTGGTAACAATTAATACGAGCCTCAGTGTTCTAGAGTCGTTGTATTCTTTAATGGGAATGCTTTACAAATCGCAACTGCATATAACAGGAAGTTCTCGTAGCCCAATCAGGCAGTGATAATCGCTTTTACCACGGTTTTGCAGACTCCATTTGTTAGAAAGCGCCGTATATGTTGCATATCTGGAAATGATATGACTTCTCGATCGAAGATGGATGTTTCTCCAAAGTAAGGTATTGATCGAAAATTATACATATGTTCTTCACACAAGGTAAACATTCAATAACGTGAGTCCCTCTTTTAGACGCTTGTGATGCTGCATTTTGAAGATTATTGATTCAGTTTTATTTTGGTTCAGTTTTAGTAGGTTCGATGTCATCTAGGAATCAATTTTGCTAATAAACACTTCGAGTCAAAAGAAAAAGTCAAATCAATTTAAAAGTGGTCTAGGTTTGTTTAAATTTACATGATGTTGTTAAGGTGGTATAGGACACCTCCATATTGTGACGTATTTCCGATCGAAAAAAACAATAAAACCAAGTATAATCTTATAAATCTTTTCTTACCCGAAATTGTTACCTAACAGCTTAGCGCAACGGTTAAGAGCTTTAACTACGGATCTGTAAGTCATGAGTTCGAATCTAGCTGGGGCTTTTATACTATTTACCTTTCCAAAAAAAGATTTAAAACATACGTTTTGTTCAAATATTGTGAAATGTGAAAATTCTAAACCGTTGAAAGTATTTTGATTGTTGTGTACTTTTATCCACATTAATATCGACAGGTGTCCCATACCACCTTAAGAGGTGATGTGCGGCTATCTTGTACTTTTGAGAATAAAAATTTAAACATGCCTTGAACTGGCATGTTTCTACCCAAAACTGACTAAAACTATTGTCAAAAGATAAAAAGCAATAAATATGACGTTCTACATGTTGATTTGTATGCAAATTACGCATGCAAGAGCAGAACAATGCATTTTTAATCACAACTGCGCAGCTAGAGACTTAAATTCAAGATTGAAAGTTCTGAAAAAATATGAAAGGTGGTCATTAGTGTCCACTCTACAACCATTTGTTGAGAAAAAGGTCAAAGCTTGCTTATTTAAGTTGTAACTTGGTCTCAAAAGAGGGTACCCTATTCTTAAAATGGGTCTCAAAAACCATCAGTTCGCACGAGATATTTTTGTCTGTGTCTATGAAGGTACACTGAAGTTATATTTTCATTGAAAAATATATGTATATTTTTTATTAAAAGCAATTAATTTTTGGACCCCTACCCTACAAAATTGAATTTAATTTATCCTTATAGAACTCAAAAACCCATTGGAACTAGATTAGAGATGCCTGTCACATCCAACAGAGATTGTTTTGAATTGATATTTTTTTTTTCGATGAAAATATAACGTCAATGTGCCTCCATAGACACAGGAGTTCTAAGTATAGCCTGGAATTTTCTTGTTCTAAAAATAGATCCCATGCCGACTGCTAAAAATAGAATACCCTATTTTGAGGCAAAGTTACTACATTGATGTGCAAAATTCAACCATTCTCTCAACAAATGGTTGTAGAAAGGA
The DNA here is from genome assembly GCA_016163765.1 of Magallana hongkongensis. Taxonomy (NCBI): domain Eukaryota; kingdom Metazoa; phylum Mollusca; class Bivalvia; order Ostreida; family Ostreidae; genus Magallana; species Magallana hongkongensis. The sequence goes on from WFKH01011925.1 coordinate 74,619,917, forward strand.
CACGAATGAACTCCACTTTTATTTTTCCAGATTTTTAAATCTTCAAAATAAGTCTGCAGCTGCGCAGCTCTACAGCTGTTCTAAGTGATAAAAAAGGTATTGTTCTGTTCTCGTTTGCGTACTGTGGAATCATTTTTATTCGTGGGGATCAATGTTTAGGGTAGCCAAAATTTTCCTGGTTCGTGGAGACGTATTTTCGTTGGTAGGGTAATCGGGAAAATTTTAATCAATACTAAACAAATGATTGTATATAGGTTCATGGGGATGTAAATTCGTGGGCAAGGGTTATCCACGAAATCCACGAACATTGGTCCCCCACGAACAATGATAATTCCACAGTAATTTGCATACACGACAACACATAGAACCTCATATTTATTGCTTTTTCATCATTTGACAACCGTTTTGGCCAGTTTTGGGCAGAAACAGGCCAGTTCAAGAAATTTTACATTTTTATTCTCAAATGTACAGGATGGCCGCACATCCCCCTTAAACAAATAAAAATGATTTACATTTTCTCAGTTCATTTTCTTTTTAATCAGTCATTACTAGGTTTAGGGTTTTCCATTTCAAACAATAATACAAGGACTGACAAGATTTTATTTGTTTTACAAAGAACTGAAAACTCCTTAGAGACATAGAACTCTTAAGGAACGTAAAAATACGTTTTTTAAGACTGTTATCAAATTTTATTGTAATAGATTTACATGTACCCTTTTAATTATTCACTTCATGAAATAATTTTTATATTTCAAATTCTTCAATAGTAAAATCTAATGACAGCATGGTGTGATAAGGTTACCGTAAGTGTACTAACATGATATTGGTCAATTAAAACGTAGACAATGAAAGAACTGATTGTGAACAAGCAAATATATCACATTTTTGATTCGTTTTACAATTAAATGTTTCTTTTCATAATTTGTTTTTTACCTGTGAGATACAATTCATTTCAATTAAACTCTAAGTTGAAAAAGAATACATAAGATGGAACCTCGATTACTTTTTTAACCTTCTTCTAAGGAATATACAGGACATGGAAACAAAGGTGACAAAAAAACCGGATGCTATTAATCCAATAATGACAAACCAACGGAACCTGAAAAGAAACAAAACTGGTCAGTTTAGGTAGCTCAATACATAAAGGCTTTTACTTTTTATGAAACTACGTCATAAGATGGCGATTTAAATATTTTGTTGTACTGTTTGAATTTATCGATTTGGTTGAATACCATCATTGTACATTGGTTTAAGTATCGGGCTTGTGCAATGCAGATCACGAGTTCGAATCCGCATGTATTTGTTTATATTTACTTTCATTAATTTTATTTTTACTCTAAAATGCATATTTTTTCGCCTAATTGACTTGTATTTTTCTTATGCATCATGCTATATTTCATAATTAAGTGATTCTCTGTTGATTTGAGAAACTATTTCAAGGTGAATACAGCCATCTTAAAGGAATCTCTGGTAAATCAAACATCAATGAATTGTTTTCGATATAGCTTAAGTGTACCCTGATGAATCGGTGCATCAGTACTAGTTTTCAAGCAGCCAAATGTTGCATTGCACAGTTGACGATTACAGTGTGAACCATCCTGTTTACAGTTTGTTCCATAATTTGGATACCTGCACGGTCTTGAACAGTTAGCTCCATAAAACCCAGTCGGACAGCCTATCAATAAATGAAGAGTTATTCAATAAGATCAATAAGAAGTCCATGTAAATTAAAATATATATACGTGTAAATGCAAAACAAGTTTTCTGATGAATATCGTGAATTCACTTTATCTTATTTGTTTTATATGTTTGGTTTTATTCATTAGAATAAACAATTGCTTTCTTTGAGGAATAAGGAATCATTTAGTATTATGAGTTGATCAAATACGGTCGAGAGCGATCGAAGGGCTAGATGATAGACTTGATGATAGACTTGATCATGCCCGACCGTAATTGATCACCAAATAATATTCAACAAATGATTCCTTATTACTTATATTTATATACTTTTCATCAATCGTTGCATTAAATATGAAATTATTTACATTTGTACGTTACTTTCGATTTGTATAGTTATCCAAACCCCGGTTGCGCCCTACAATACGTCATTTGCGATATTGATGAAATGTATTGGACTATGTGTAACAAATCTGACGCGTAGTGTTATCACAAAGACACTGGAATATGTTAATTTACTACTTATAGATAAAATATATATTCACTGTATCTTTATCTGACCTTGACATTGGTTGATTTTCTTACTCCAGATGTAATCTTCCCGGCAGAGTAATTCAGAATACCTTTCCAAGAAAAAAATAGATAATTAAGTTGATGCTTTGCAAAAAATTGTATATTCATTTGATAGTAATATCTGTATTGTAATAGAAAAAAATATCGCCAAAGTACTATATTCTAGCAGTTGAAATTCAAACAACTAAAACAAGTTTTACTGTCAAAAAATGGAGTATGTTTATTTATCTGTGTCCCCCATTAACATGTCCTGATGCAGATAATATTTCTTTTTCTATATATAATTTTTTTTTCAAAGTATATCATCATTATAAACTTGTTGTTCTTACCTTTTACAATTTGAAGATGCGCGCAAAGCTGAAATAGACAACAGCAAGACTACAACAGAATGCTGGTGTCTCATTTTGCTGAAATATATATTTGACCGCTCATGGTGTTGAAACAGCTTTTTTCCTGTTTCTAATTATGACGACTGGTTTTCCCCCTAGACTGTACCATTCTCTGAATAATATTATTTGCTGGAAGATTAATAAGTAACGGATATCAGAAACGATTTCATGCTATATGCGACTGGTATGTCAGACGAATTGATATCATTCGTTTCAAACCCCATGAATCATATAAATGCGGACGGAAAAAGTGTTAAACAGTGTTAAGTTTAAATCTTTCAATGAGCATCACTGCTAAATGTACAATCGCAGTAAAACAATATACGCGGTATTTTCAATGCATCAACATTCATGTTTGATCATTAGATTTGGTAAATCCTAGTTTCGGCAGTTATAAAGAAAGATTATGCATCTTATCAATTTCGATAAATGGAACTCAATAACGTATGGTTTAAATAGCTTTTTAGAAACACTAAATTACACAAATAATAAAATCAGCTTTTCATGAAATCGTAGTATTTGCAAAGGTTACTTTTTTGTGAAATTGTAAAAATCTTCATCAAAATGGCAGTTTCAAGTCATGAACTTTGCCTTCTTAAAGTTAAGAAATCGGATTGGGCAAAATCATCCTTATCTAAACAGAATTCATACCTAAGAAATACTTTTATTAGTTTAGGGAAGAAATAATATGTAACTTTGATGCAATTTCTTAAATTGAAGAAAAAACAAGGCAAGTCGCAAACCTTACATTAAATATACTGTAATACTAGTGAATTAATCATTAAAATAATTTTAAAATTTCCTAATTCTCGTCTTTGTTTTTTCCTCTCAAACATATACTTTAATATTGTATCAGATATACCTTTCGTTATCAATACCAAAAACATAAAAGCAAAACGTGAAATATCAAATAATTTGTAAAATTTTATAAATACATGTAAAATCTTTTGATAAATATATTGTATAAGAGAGCTGAGAAAAATTATTGAGCTTAAAAAATAATTCTAAAAAATGAAGAAGACAAACAAAAAGAAAATCAGTAATATCGACAATTTATTTCACATTGGTTCCGACATCATTTTTTACTCATGCAATAATTAGAAATTTAGCATTTAACAATAGAAATGCATATTTACATGTACTGGAGTTACATGTTTTCATGTCGAAATGAGCTTGTTAGCATGTAAGTGTTGCTGTCAGTAGGTATATTATCATCGCAAATATTACTACGTTGTTCAGGTGATCTACACAGTGTGGTAGTGATGTGTTCTGACACGACAGTGCCAACATAATGGGCGTTTTCTCTTATTTGTCTCGAGTAGAATCTTCTATTTGAAAATGCAATGACAAAGATGGCTGCAATCACCAGTACAGCTGAAACCCCGACGAAAATTCCGATAACAATGGGGAGATTCAAGCCATCTGGCACATTCTGGTATTCTGAAAAAAGACAGACACGATATGGATATGGATACATTGACTTATGTTTAACATAAATTTAGCTGTTTTGACAGTAGTATTTTCCCAAACATTTAAAGAAAAAGAATAATTGCATATCCACAAGGCATCATCAATTCTATCGGGTCTATAAAACTATTCATACTACTTGATTTATTAATATTATTTGGTTTTTTTATTTCAACTTGTAAATATGTTAGAAAATTGAAACAGTTATCTCAAATAATCAGAAAATCAATGTCTATGACAAGAAAACATATTGACGCAAGCGTCAAATGGGCCGCAAAAAATATAATTGTTGTATGAATTATCATTGGTTGTTTACATAAAAAAAACACGCCACAAAGAAGAAAATAACGAGTTGGTTGTACTAATTTTTATGGTTAATTCTAATATATTTTCAGCAACACATTTTGAAGTTTAACATTTTACTATTATCATTATGATTCGAGTTTTTTACTGTAAGCATTTCTAATGGCAATTGTATGACCATTGCCATATTATGAAGTAATGGAGAACACATTAATTTGTACATTATTCTAATAAAAAGTTCAACTCATCATTATTTACTTGGAGATTATGTATTTCAAACCATTTTTATTGTTTGTTGCATTGTATTGAATTAAAACTTAATCCATTATTTTATATGATTTCAAGGGACCACATTATAAAATAGAAATGGATTATTTTAAAGGTACATGTAAGATCATGCTCATCCGGTAGAAAGTGCACAATTTTAAAGGTAAAAAATAAGCCGGATAATTTTTTTCCTAAATGAAATTATAAATATTATCTACACTTCAGTTTATGAAGATAATCATGGTTATTTAATTGCATGAGGATCTCAAAAGAATTAAAAATAAATCAGTTCAGCTCAAATTTTCAGGTCAATTCCAATTTTCAGGTCTTTCTTATTTTTGCGTAAATAATTGGAAATATAGTAAATACACACACAAAGTCTTTTTTTATTTGACGCAGAACATAGAAATTCAAATATATCATTTATATAAAATTTCATGTCATTCAGGTCTTTAGTATATCAGTTCTTTAGTATGTCCCGTATACCGATCCCGATACAGAATGAAAAACTCCGAAATTTTCCGAATAGATTGTAGTCTCGATAAAAACGCGCCTAACACGACATTATTTGACCTACTTTACATTGACGAGTAAAACAAAAAATATGTAATATATTTTAAGGCATAAAACATATTTCTACATGCAAATTTACTTTTAATTCATAAAAATAAGCACAAAATTAATTCTATATATAAAAAAAAACTAACGCAGTTACAATATCTAAATGTATATCAAATAACGGACCGCCTTCTGGCGGCCCATACTAAGGGACTACGAGCTTTCTCTCGTTGAGACATTGTGGTTTCTTTGTTATTTGCAAGCCACTTATCACCTTGTTGAAAACCTTAAAGGCAACTGAAGAAAGAATATATGGTGTATAACTTTTTTTATTTTTTTAAAAGTTGCTCAATTGTTGCATTGTGGAAAGATAAAGTATATTACTTAGCACTTTTATAAAATATACTTTACCAAATGTTTTATTTGGTATGCTTTAAATTATGTGTATATGTACCTCTGTTATTGTTCTACCATGTGTCAGACAACCAAGGGTTGAATTGCACATTTCCCGGTTACAATGTGAACAATCCTGTTGACAATGTTTCCCATAGTTTGGATACCTGCATTGTCTTGAACAGATTATTCCATCGTAGCCATCCAGACAAACTGTCAAAATCATCGAAAAAGGACCAATCACATAATTTAAATAAATAGTGTATTATAATATGGTAACAACTCACGAGGCCTGCTTTAAATAAAGGATAAACGAAGAGAGGGATTTAAAAAGACTTTTGTGTTAAGAGAACCTCATTCTTTTTAGAAATGTGTTGGTGTACGGAGACAAATAGGAGAAACATATTATTTGATGAGACCAAGTATGATCCAGATTTGACCCGGGGGAGACGACATATGATCCAAACAAGGTTTCTTTTAAACTCTGCTGTGATTACTACAACAAACTTATCATTTTCCAATGTTTATGTGCTTCCTTTAAAAAGAGCACTTTATGATTGAAGTAAAAACTAGTTATGGTCAATGGGTACAAATATGGTTTATGAATAATTATTATTTGACATTGATTTATTAATATAAGACTAGTTTAAGGTAACTAAACGTTCTTGAATATCAGTAAAGTTAAATCTGAATTTTATTTCTTATGTATATACAAGTAATATATATATATATATATATATATATATATATATATATATATATATATATATATATACATATTTTATTTGACGCAAATTGGACCGATAAGAGATAAAATCAGAACATTTTCTAGACAAGTGACATTCCGTAGACAAGCGAACGGATAAAACAGTATAGGGAATCGGAAAAACAAATCTCTTCAAAACAATACATACATGAATAGTACTAACTAAAATATACAAAATAATTCACTCATTAACTTTTTGCTTTCCTTTTAAATATTGCCAATTGCCATATTATTAATCTAGGATAAAACAATATGATGATCATTGATGAAAAATGTATACATCATTTTT
>WFKH01011925.1:74641810-74663400 GCA_016163765.1 Magallana hongkongensis
ACACCTAATGCTATGACAATGAATTTCAACTGACCAATGCACTTGTTGAATACTTCGCTCCACTGGCAATCTTCATTACATTTCTGTTTTGAAAATCTATTTAAAAAATTAACTTTGACAATAAATACACGTCGCGCTTGTAATAAGATTACTTCATTTATTTCATTAGCAAAACTAATTACTTTTTGTTTCATTATGATTTCACGATTTGTGCAAAATCATTTTTCTAAATAGATTTCATATATGGTATAAACACGTATTTGCAAAGACATTGCAATTTTCAGGATATGCATTTAAAATAAGTTGGTCAAAAGGCTTGTTCTAAGGTTGTCCTTTTTTCATGTAAAAATAACAAAAAATGTTATAAAACAATGTAAACCGTTTGGTTTTGAACTTCATATGTATGTTATCGGTCAATGAATCTCTCAATATTTTGTTTTTCTCGGGAAAACTTGACTTTTTCAAAGAATTGTGACGAAACAATTTATGAAGACATTAATGTTCTTAAGATTTATGTCCCAATATCTTCGAATTGTTTTCACATTTTTGTACTTATTTGTCTTACGCCAGCTAGAATGATAGTTATGTGATAGAGGGAAAAGGTAAGCTCAAATCGACCCAAGATTTAACCAACAAATGAAAATTAATTTTGTCAAAACGTAAAGGTCGTTTTCTTTTTGGACCTCGGGGCTAGATTAATTGCATACGCCTCATCCCATAAAGATTGTTCAAGGTCGAAAAAAAATCTGTGTCAATGTTTTTTTAAAACGGGAGAAATAAATTCTGTTAAATTATGATTATTTGAACACCAAAGAGGACCTGGCAGTTCGGAGGAACCAGAGGACTTCACCCCAAACACATTTAAATTACAATCTTCTTTATGAATGTTTATGTACAAGCAGCGTACTAGTTTCAAAAATGACAATGATATCACAATGGATTCCGGATAAGACCATCCAGTTGCCCTATCAGGATTCTATATAACACAACTAAATACGATTGTGTGTCAAAATGTTTCTCAAAATTAAAACTCAAACTCAAATACTCTGCTACCAAAAGGGGTGACAATTCTGCAGAAACAAAATATATTAAATGTAATAACATAGAGATTTGAAATCACACATAATGTGAACAAAAAGGAACGAAAAGTAAAACTCCTTTTAATTTTACAAATTTCATATACAGTTTGCAAGTTTCACATTTAATCGTATTTAAAATTAGAATGTAACCTTTTTAAAATCAATGTACTTTCATTTTAAGTCATTGCTTCAGTATATCATGCGATACATGAACATATAGTACTTGCAATAAAAAATACAAGGAAATTGATAAAAATATCAGAATTATCTCTTTGAAACATCATTACTTCAATTGCGGCAATTTCGTTTTTATTGATTTTCATATATTTACCAAACATATCCAAAAATATTAATATTTGACACAATGTAAGAAAGCATTACCTTTCGCAATTTAAAGATGCACAGAGTAGGGTGCAGCAAAACAGAAAAATGGCAACAGAAAGTTGGTGTACCATGACGCTGTCAAACATTTCTGATATTTCTTGTCGTTAGAACATTTGTTAAACATTTCCTCACTATAATTGCTATGACAACCGTCATTTCCACAAATGGTTACATCTAACTGACACCAAATATATGGTATGAAATATAATACTAAAACCGGAAGTCAGATATGACTCTCGAGCTGCATCTTTATCTTGAGAAATGTTTAACTCTATCAAATATATATACCAACATTTTTACTTTCTTACGTTTTAAAAGAACATGTAGTAAGAATATCAATTTTTATTACATATGCAGATTGATTTAGCAACCATTGAGTCAATCATAAATAACCCGTTCCTTCGTTTTACGTAACTTATATTGTCGACATGCCGTGGTCTGTGACTTTACCAGCAATTCACAGCATATTTTATGTTGACTGAAATTGAATAACCATAGGACTCATCAAGAGTCAATATTCTACTACGCGGCCGAATGAAAGAGGTCGTGGTATGTGACACTATATACCGGAAGAGGCGTACAATACGTACAGAATGTATGATACAAAATAAAGTCATTTTCTAGGTCTCATGTGGCAAAGAAAAGAAATCTCCTGAAGACCTGATTTAATGTATCTAACGTTTAATTGCTAGTGCAGTAGATCTTCTCGAAATAAAACAGGCATCATATCTTAGTCTTTTAACAAATCATTTTTTTCAAAGTCATTTTTTTTCTGAATGTACATCGTAGACATCAATATATAAACTGATTTAAAACACCACTTCTCTTTTAAAATTAACATTTAAGTGTATCTATGGTCTTATATATAATTTATATTGTTCTGTTTATTATCTTAACTATATGCAAAAATAATGTTCCTACTTTTGATCTAACAGTTGTTAGTATACACAGTTCAGAATGAAATTTACTAAGGACTGAATGAGGGGATCACTGTAGAATACATAGCCTTACAATAAAAACAGTTCTTTGTACATAAAAAAGATTTTAATTCCAGCAGAATGAGGACAACATAAATACTCCGTGGCTTAGATATTCAAGGGTTCCAATTATTTAGGTTTTAGTTTATCAAAAATGGGTGGAAAAATTGCAGACAGGGAGAGGAGATCTAGTAATCTATTAAACAACATTGTAATTACGTCATAATTTCTTTGGATATCCTTAGAAATGTACTAAATCAATCAGTCAATTTTTTTTAGTATTATTTAAAAAATACTCCGACGCCACTTACAAGAAAATTTGGGTTATTTTAATTTCAATAATGTTTCAACGTTATTTGACTTTTTTTCCTACCTTGTGATTCAGAGAATATATGTTGTTTATTATTTATGTGGATATTATGAAAATTCAAAACGATACTAAAGATCTTAGCTTTCAAAAAAAAATTTCAAAAGCATCTTTGCTTCGATAAAATTGCATTTTTACAGCAAATCATATAAACAATTAGGAAATTGTCAATGTTTCCTGTTTCCTGTATATAATTTGTGCGAAAAGCCTCAACACTTAAAATAGAATTGTTGTTTTAAAATACTAGTACTTGGAAACTAAGCGGTGTTTGGTTCATTTAGAAGCTTTACTCTTTTAAAAGGAAAACATCATTTTTTTCTAAGGCGAAATTTTTAGACATTACCAATGTTATGTTCATTTGTTACAGATCCATTTTAACAAGACCTTGGACTTTCGGTAGGACGTAACTATCTATTACTTGCATCAAAACAAGTTAAAAATGACGCTGGTTTTGAGTGGTATATTCATGGATTACGTAGTCTTAGCTCAAAAACCAGACAAATCTTGTTGATTTCAAAGAGCCATGGCATGCCTGAGTGGCCAACAATGAAATAGACAGGCCTACGTTGCATTGCTGTTTCACACAACTACCCAAAGTCCAAGCTCTTGTTAAAATGGTTCTATATCTTTTTTTTATTCTTTATATTTTCATTTTAGTCCGAAGTCTTTCTGAGTTTCGTGGTCATAAACTGTTGAAACACTTTATCCTATGTAACACAAAAAAATCATCGTTTTAATATTAATAAAATGTGATGTTACAGATGTTGTCCCAAAATTTCGTTTACAAACTGAGGGCAATACTTAAATTCTGTTCACTATAATTTCGTCAGACAACTGTATTTTTATGAAAGACCCTTTGTCAAACAGTACCTCAATATTCAATTGCGATCTTAATAATATATTCTTTGGGAAACAAAATAATTTATATCAGCAGGTTTTGCCAGGCGGCGCAATGTGTGACGTCGAAAACAAGCCAGCCGTCATTGTTAAACCATTCACTTCGTTCACGAGAACATTCACGTTCTTTTTCCGAAAATGTCTTGGAAAATAATATTTTTTTGAACATGTACCCTGAGTGCACATGCACTATGCATTTCTAGTTTTGTTTTAAAAATTCTCCTAAAGAAAAAACGATCTTTCGACTCCAAACTTGGCCTGTATTACTTGTTGTATAACGTCTTTCTTCCTGAAATATATCGTTCTGCATTTTGTCGTCCTTTATATCGGTCGATGTTTCAATTTGACTTGATGTCATTATACTTGTCCGAATATTTTCTATGATGCTAGACTACTTATTGAAAAAAATGCATTTCTAGGAGATTTTGGTAATTTTATTTACTTTAAAGATAAAAATACTCTCTTAAGATTTTATTCAAGGTCTTTACAAGATTTTATTATTAATGGGTGCGCTGCCTCAAACGCTGACGTCGTCATTTTACTACGAGTTTACACTTTAACTTGTCACAAAACGTGATATAAAATCTTTAAAAATTTCGTTATAAGCAAAATTATTTATTGGGTAAATAATAGAATAATCAACAAATCTAAATCCATTTTTATTTGAATTTTTTCATTCGAAAAGTATTCGTCATCGCGATTTTCTTTATGTTGATTTAAACTTATCATTTTAATATGACATTGCGTCGCGTGTCACAATTATAAACGAGTATGCTTTCATTTTACTAATTTAATCTCATACAATATTTGATATCAAAACATAAATTTAAAGCAAATTACTTGAACCCTTTGTGGCACAAGTTTCATTTTTCTGTGTCTTCGTTAAACTGAATAACGCCACTTGGATACGCTATTTTGGGACAAACCTCGTATTACTCTATGAACAAAAATATCATTCATTTGAAAGAGCATTCATATTCATTTTATTTAGATATACTTAATATGCTAGTACAAACTATCAGATATTGACCTGGTATAATTACATTGAAGCTCTATTTATAAAACATATATCAAATGTAATGCTACATTTATATATAATTCAGTAATATCAGAGTAGATAGTTCCCTGTATTGAGTAGTAACAAGACTATAAAGAGAGAATTACTAAAAATGTAAGACTTAAATCTGTATTATTGTACAGCGTTAAGGTAATCAAAAACCACATACAAATCGAGGGTTTTTTTTTTCCTTTTAGGTAGTAGAATGAGAAAAGGTAATATGACATTATTTTTCAATATCTTAGAAAACCTTACACTTATTTACAGCATCAAATTGGTCTTTGGCGACTGTATCGATAGTATCATCAAAGGAATACATTACTTTTTTTCAGACTTGTACATTTTCATACCGAAGTGTGCTTGCTAGCTTCTAAATTACGCTGTCCGTAGGGTCGTTATTATCACAAATAATAGTATATTGCTCTGGAGGTCTATAATTGGTTGAAATAGTGTGTTCTGTTACCACAGATCCAATATAGTGGGCGTTTTCTCTTAAATGTCTCGTGTAGAATCTTCTGTTTGTTATTGTAATGATAAAGAAAGCTGCAATCACCATCACAACTCCAAATCCGACAGAAAAACCAATTATCATAGCAAGATCTGAATCCGAACTCGATTCCTTTTTGTCTTCTAGAAAAAAAAGAAGCTGTTTTATCAATTTTAGAATTGAAAGGTGATGAAAAATGTATTATTCTTGTACTGTTGGTTTCGGATATATATACAAGTTTTAAAAATTTCCTGCGGGGGAGGATTATGAAATCTTGCTTTCCTTGCTCAACTGGAAAACGCGTTTGAAGCAATCTCTAGACAAATGTTCTATTTGTCACTGCTACGTTCCCATCATCACGATTCGCAGCGCGATTCAAATCGGGGTCTTAATTGTAAAGTATTCATAGTAATCGTATTAAATCTCACTGGCTCTTGAGGTGTGTCGTGGCAATCGTGGTAATCGTAGAAAACATTTTGACTGTCAAAATATTTTCTACTATCAACACGATTATTTTCAATCGTAAATTTTCTTTATCATCGTATCGGATCGCATTGTATCGTTACTGAGCGCAGCATGTCGTATTTAATCGTGCTCTCCTAATCGTGATGATCTAGATCAATCTTAGAGCAGTCAAACAACACACTGCACTGCGTTCAGATGCGATGTGTCAATATATCCAGTCGTACGAGATGGATATATCTGTCGGGGTCGAATCGTAGCTCAAATCGTGATCATCTTCAATCATGATCGTGAATAATCGCGATCATTATCATGCCTAATCGCAACAGAGCACATTGGCTCGTGATTAACATATAATAACGTTTACTAACGTATCTGCACGTATTCAAGCGTCGGAGAATCGGGTCGTGATGTCCGGATCAGATTGAGATCCAATCGGAAATTCTATCTGAAAAATCTTATCAGAACGAATATTGTCGTATCTAAACGGGCAATGAAATCGTGACAGATCGCGTCACCTGAGATACGTCTATCGTGGCCTTACCGTTTCAACGCTCAACAAAACGCATAAGGACGTATCGACTCGCATCACCTCGTACCTAGGTCAATCATTTTAGTGAAGTTCCACGATCATTTATAATTTATCAATCGTAGTGTCAGACAACAGATCGCATGACAGTGGAAACCTAGCATCAGCCTTTATTTTCTGTCAAATTGATTCAAATTGCATACATTTAATTTATTGCATATCTGCAAATCAGTCATTATATCAATTTAGAGTACCTTTGTATGTTGTTACATCACTTGTTAAACAGCCAAACGATGCATTACACACTTCCTTCTCACAGTGAGAGCAATCCTGTTGGCAACGTTTTCCAAAATTTGGATATCTGCATGGACTTGAACAGTTTATTCCGAAAAAGCCAATCGGACAGTCTGTAAAATTATATTAACAAGAAACGTATTCTTAACAATCTATACAATTGATGTTCATAATGGGTTGTTTTTCTTAAAATTAACTTTATTGTTTAGGTTGTACTACTACGTATATGCTGGCACACATGAAAAATGTACGATTTACTACAAACCAATGCATGTGTTGTCTATCTCACTCCAATGACAATCTTGTTGGCAATTTTTCTTGACTTTCCTTTTCAGAAATAAAATTATTTTAGAAATAGTATACTAGTAATTAAAAAAGATTTCGAAATTGGTTATACTGTCAATAAGTAACAGAAATAAGTTAAAATGGGGAAATCAAGTGACAATGGTAAAGGAAAGCTCATATTGTATTTAATTCATCGAACTCAGCTTAATATATTGACGCAGCAGCTGCTCTTTTCTAAATACATTATCTTTATTTGTACGTAGAACTATCTAGCTATTGAAAATTTATGCTTGACTTACCTTTTGCAGTCTAAAGATGAACACAATGAGACGCAGCAAAGAACGAGAACTGCAAGAGAGAGCTGGTATTCCATTCCACTGATTTTGCCCTGTCTTTTCCCGTTGAAATGCGCGTTTTAAATTTCCTCATTTTAAATTTAATTATTATCACATGTGTCCTATTCTAAAAGTTATTTTCCCCATCAGTCGAAGTAATGTTGTTTTTAGGAGGATAAACTTCTCAAAGGAAATACATTGATGTATCTCACATCCTTAATTTACATACTTAATTTCTAATAAAATATACAATATCCACCTTTTCCTGGAATAGACAGATAATGTTACATTATGATGACTTGCCACAAAAAATTTCATTGATATAACATTCGTTCACAAAATACTTTAACTTACTACGTTTACAAATCGAATATTTACCTGTGGACACGTATCAGATGCCTTTTTTTAAGCTTATTTACGTGTAACTTATCTATTGACTAGCAATGCATTTATGTAGTTTTTGCAATAAATCACAATATTTAAAGCATCTTGACTTTGTGCTAATAATCATAATTTTTATATCCGATATTTTCCTCCTTGCACACCACAGATCAAGTGGAATCAGTACGACATTGTTTACGACCCAGTCTTTCAGTGTGTTAAAATTCATCAAAACTATGTTTAATAGTGTAATGAGATGTTAATATTTGTGTTATTTTACTTTGAGCACCTTTTAGTCATAAGTAGACAAATACTCACATTGAAGATCTGTCAATCAGTCCCACGTGAAATAAAATATATATCAAAAGGCTGTTCAAGTCAAGGAAATGCCGATGAAATGAGTTGCCGAGAGTACAATAACACTACTAATGAAGCCGAGGACGAAGATATTTTGGATATTCTACCAAAATGTGTTGAGGCCACAACCAGTACAGGACATCAACAATCTAACATCTGTACTACAGAATTCATGGCTTTTGGAGGACATCAAACGAGAACTGCGTCCCGATAAACATTTGAAAGATCTTTTTAATTAATTGAAAAAAAAAACTCCTCCATATGGCCCACTGTTCTTTCTTCTATAATTTATTTTAACAAAGAAAATATACAACATGACTATTTTTTTGGTTAAAATAAATTATAACAGAAAGGACACTACGTAACGTTAAATATTAATATTGTTACAACAATATTCTCTTCCATAATATCGATTTAAGAAACCAAAGGAAACAAAATGCCGCGATACAACTCGTCGTGCCTCAGAGATTTATACCAGATGTTTAGAAAGAAACATTGAATTCTATACTACCCAGATTCTCCACTACATATTGCGTTTGTTTTGTACTCCATACAGTTGGATCGGCGAATTTACACATGTATATATTGTACTAAACATAACATACAGTCTTACTTTCAATGATACTTACTGTATAATTGTTCTGTTTTCATTCATTTATATCTCTTGTACGTGCATGTCTACTAATGCAAATAGCATATAATATTGCATGTATCTGTATGAATCATCAAATAGTGGAGTAGAATTTATTAGCTGAAAATTGTGCAATATAAAGTTTCTTCCTTGTCTCCATACACATGCATGCATTTCGTTTCCATTTGCTGATGATATTATAATAGTTCATGCATTGTAGATCACGTGGTTTAAGGAAATTGATTTTATCATGGATGCAGTGAAGTATCAATCCGTTCGGTTTATTTTTCTTCTTTGCAACATAACATTCTGTGAAACTTATAACTGCATAAGGTAAGAAAAATACATGCCGGATAATATATTGAAATTTTGAAACTATACCATATCAACTACCATTTGAAGACTATAATCATATTAGGAAAGTTAAATTTTATAGCGTTGATTTAGATCAACATTCATTTATAATAGGCATCCAAAACAGAATTGCCAGGAGGATTGCATTTGGAGCCAAAATAACAACGAATGCATAGGTCAGTGAATATATTTTTATTGCATTTAAACGCATGGATTGAATTATATTGTACATTCATCTCATCTTTTTTATTTTATAATGTAAGTAATACTTTCCATGAAGAAATAGTCTGAAGGTGTCAATTTACTTCTATAAGTAGACAATATTCTGTTCCCCATAAACATTCTACACCTAATCAAAGTAAAACTTGTTGGTTTGAACATATTTTATTGTTAGACGTTGATAACAAAAGGATTAGGCACAAGTTTAATTCAAGACATTAAAATTGTTATTTCATAGACTGTCCCACTGGTATCTATGGATAAAGATGTTCGAGACCATGCAGATATCCAAATTATGGAAAAGACTACCAACAAACTTGCTCTCATTGTGGAAAGAAAGCGTGCAATTCGGCGTTTGGTTGCCCGACACCTGGTACAATAACAAGCATAGGTACACTAGAGCTTCATGTACTAGATGGTATAGAACTGAATTTAGTGTATGAAAATTACATTTGCATACAATCTTGTACAGCATATAGTATGCTATATTATTTCATGTTATATTTGCTATAATTTTATGTGTAATATAGGTCAATACTAGAATTACTTTACGTACTTTTCATATCCTGATTTCACCATGCATCGGACACCCTTTGGCTTTTGAATACGTTCCTGATACCGCTAATGTCGAAACATAGATGAAACGTAAATGTTACGTCACTGGTGTTTACAAAATGATATTTTTGAAAACAATATGTTAAAATTTGATAAAAATAATAAATAACATTGATTAATACTGTAAACAGTTTTTTTCACCATGGATCGGACACAATTAACCAAGGATTGGACAAGTCCGACCCAGGATCGGAAATCCGAAGAAGGGATTTTTACGCCCTTTTCAGCAAGTTAAACCTTTCATTGGCGAATCTACGTCTCATCTGAATCCTCATAAACGGTTATTAGGTGAAAAGCAGAGTGCAAAAAGTTTCAGGTCTCAAAAACATTTTGAATAACTTGAATTCTCTCTCTCTCTCTCTCTCTCTCTCTCTCTCTCTCTCTCTCTCTCTCTCTCTCTCTCTCTCTCTGATCTTCAATGTATAAATCATAAATATATAATATCATATTATTTGATTTTTCGCAATCAAATAGATCAGTCAATCATTTATGAAAGATTTACCGAAAAGAGAGAGAGATGGAGAAAGAGATGATCATTTCTCACGCAGCGTGTTATTGGTCGTGTGACGTTGCAAGCACATTGGCATCCGCCATCGAGCAATTAAACCGTCGGTAGTCATAAAAAATCAGTGCCATCGAGCAAACCGTCGGTAGTTATGAAAAATCAGTGTCAACTGGAACATAAACATAAGGAGAGGATAATACGTATAGGTATAACAGGTTTTGATGCATCTAGAGAATTCCAGACTGTAACAGCTGTGTAAAGGTAAGTGTGTAAACATCCCTGTGACAGTGTAGTAGAATTAAGAGGCATGTAGCATCTATTTAAAAAGGAGATATACAGTCAAACTTCGTTATCTCGAACCAGATGGGACTGTTTAAAAACTTCGAGATATCCGAGTATTTGAGATATCGAGGATTAAATAGTTAAAAAATAAGTGGTTGGGACCTACAAATCACTTCGACATATCCATTGTATTCGAGATATCAGTGTTCGAGATATCGAAGTTCAACTGTACTTATATGAAATGAAATGATCCTGAGACAAACAAAAATAAACACACAAACAAAACAAAAAATGTTCAGTAACCTTGAAATCTAAATCATGGGGGCTGGGGGAGGGTCACTTACTCACCTTAGACTTTTTTTTTCTTTTTTTTTGGATTTCCCTATCCTTTTCTATATGTTATCAAAAAAGTAGGAAGGGGAGCAACTCTTAAATTTAGTTTTTCTGTGTATATTAAAATTTAAGAAAAATGATTGCTGCAAGAAAAAATGCCCTGCCCAATCCATGCTACGGGCCTGATGAATTAAAATCTTAGATCTATACTGCTGCATTTATAGCTATAACAGATTTTGTTGGTAAAAAAAGGAAATATGAATACAAATGTACAAATTGCGAATCTTTTATTTTTAAAATTGATTTTTGGCTTTTCTTTTTTCTGCATTTAATTTCCTCTCTCTCTCTCTCTCTCTCTCTCTTTTCCTCTTCTTTCTTAAGTTTTGACTGGTAAGCTGCATCACATGTGATGAGGAAATACCCATCTTTGGAGCCAGTTGAATGTTTGGTTTTTTCTTTAGCTGCCAGCTTTGGAACATGTGGAATATTTCCAAGAAAATCAGCTGTTGGCCGGGCACTTTTCATCTGCTAATAAGAAACATATTGATTGATGCATGTATGAATAAAATTAATTGTGCAATTTTTTGGTGATAAGGGGACAAGTGTTGTGTATAGTCTATTAGTTGTGTCATAGTTAAAGTAGAACCTATTCCCCTTAGTTGTTTAGAAGTTTATAATTATCAAAGATTAGGAAGATGTTCAACACATTATATGCTTTTCTTGTGCTATGATATCATATTGAATTCATTTAGTTCTCTTATACATGTTACATGCATAATAAAGTATCTCAGTTTGTTAGTTAGAATGTTTAAGGTGTTTTATCCTTTGATTTAAATTTTTTCCAGGTGTGGAAAACTGAAACTCCATCAATGTTGACCCCATGCTTGAAGCATGTCTCATATAGCTGCTTCCGGCCAACAGTCAAGGAGCATTCAATGGCAGTCAAAGCGAGATCAGGAGGACATTCGCCATTGGTGCTGTCCATTGCTGGTTGCAGTGCTGGAATCTACACGTTCGTGACAGCAAACCCCATGTTCTTAAATGCTTCATTCTCATCAGCGGAGAAATTGGGGATTTCGGCGTAAAGCTGGAAATCACTTTTATCCGCTGAAACAATTAGGTAATATAGTAAGATGGACTCGGTACTTTCAAGTTAAATTTAAACAAAAGGCTGATTTTAAATTGGATGGCCTGATGAAAGTCCCTGACACAGTATCAGTGATTGAACAGACACAGAACACAACACGATTTTAATTATTATGCTGACTGTTGTATACTGATGTGCCTCGCTATAAGTAGCTGTGACGTTTGGGTGTTGTGTAGTCTCTAAAAATAATCATCGGAAAAGCAAACGTTTGCTCTTTCAAATTAATCAATTGATTTGATTGATTATTTTATCAACAAGTTGCTGTACAATCACAAAAAATCAACAAACGTTTGTTATCTCTTAGAAATGAGACACGATTGACCTTACCGAGAAAACTCGAGTTGTTTAGCAGACGAAATATCATTGATTTTTTTTTTTCTTGTTCATTCTTTATCAAGCGTCATTTTAAAAAGCGTTTTTGTGATTCTCGAGTACAATTTCTTTGTAAAATGAATAATCAATTTGTTCAAAAGTTTACTAGAAACTTTAACATTAAAAATCCCGTCAATAATGAGGAGATTTTGGGAAAATTAATAAATTTAATTGCTTGATGCCAATTGTATGTATCTACGTTTTATATATAGAAAAACCAATGAAATAAATAATTGGCTTAATGGTAGCGCTTTGGGCTTCTTGACGAAACGATTTTAGAGTCGTGAGTTCGGAACCCGCTATCGGCATTAGGAATTTTTTCGTTAAAAACATTTGACGGGCTCTATTTTGGCATAGTATGCTTACGCTATATAAACCCTTTGTATACTACACGAAAATAGATGAGTAGTGAATATATAGAGACAAACTGACATGAGGCATAATATTATGCAATAGTATATCATTATATGCACTAGTAACATCATAATATACACTGCTAACATTATTAAATACTGTGATTACATCATTATATTAAGGGGTAAAATCATTAATTGAAGTGGTAGTATCGTTAAATCATTAATTGAAGTGGATGTATCATTACGTTATGTCGTAAGATCATTATGTACAGTGGTTTAATCATTTTATGCTATGGATAAATTTTTATATGATGTGATAAACTAATTTTATACAGAGATAAACTCTTAATGTATTGTTGTTTAATCGTTACATTATATGGCACACTTTTCGATTGCAATTGCAAAATCCTTTTATGCAGGGCAACTTTTTTGACATTAGGTGATGTGTTCATTATGTGCAGTACAAATTTCATGTTATGGTGTATTAAAGAGGTTCGCTCCTCGGGTTTTGGGTAGCCATTTTGGGTCACCTCTTGTCTGAAAATTCTACAAAATATATCAATTCTACTAGTATATTTATATTTGGAACTGCCAAATAAACTTTACTGAATAAAGTAGTTAAAAGAAAATTACACATTCACAGAGTTTAATAAGGAACTATATTTTGTGGCGGAAGCATTGCGATATCTTCATGCTCTTCTGAAAAACTTATTTGAACAATTTTTTAATATTTTTATTGACATATATTTGCATATTTAGCCAATTAAATCAAGATACTGAAAGTTATTAGAAACTCAAACATTATGTGAAATTAAAGGAAATTCGGTAAAACTTTATTTTTTGAAATGTGACCCCAACATGTTTTACTTTTACATGAAACGTTAGATTTATGTCTATTTGTGTGCAAAGATTTGGGAAGATGGCATTGCAATTAATTTTTTTATTTGCGTTATAATTTGATTACTCCAACATTTTGTAACAATCTTAACATATGCTCTTGCGTTCATTATGTATTGGCATATGAAGCCAAAAGTAATAAGGCAAGGTATTTTAAACTTTGACTGAAATGTTACTTTACATGTCTTCAACTTCATAATGTATTAAAATCATTATTACATAATAGTTCAAACTAAATGTTTGAAGCATTTCTTCAAATAATCAATTTTCAAGTCAAATTTTAGCAACATTTTCTAGAAAATTATCCTTTCTGTTTGGGGCCCCATATTTTAAAAAAATTGCATGTGACATGGGTCCCAAATAGAATAAAATTAACATTTAAAGTCCCCATTTTTATAGGAAAATGGTTTTTGGGTTATTGACATTACTTGTATTTCAGGTGCCAACCTCCTTAAAATCATTATGTATGGTGGTAAAACCTTTATGTAAAGCGTTACATGCAATGGGAAATCATGATGTGCCAATTTTATTATATGCCGCTGTTGGGTCATTATATGATGTGGTCAGTTCTTTACATGATGTGATTATATCATTATATGGTATGGTAACTTCTTTGTCTACAGTCGTCACTTTATGATAAGGTTGTAAACTGGTTCTCGCTGAAAAGTTTTTAACGGGGAAGAGATCCAGTTTTATTTTGAAAAATATACCGCGATCATTGTGACAGTGCACATCGCCTGGTCAACTTGTCGCATGTTTTGAATTTACGAGAGAGAGAGAGAGAGAGAGAGAGAGAGAGAGAGAGAGAGAGAGAAAGAGAGATTTTCTCTGTCCTTTATACATCGATATTATAATATTGATAGCTCTTTTTGTGTGGTAATTCCAATGCATTTTGTAATAGAGAATACGTGTCGATGACGAAACGATTAAACAATAATAAATGATGAGGTTATCTCTGTATATAAAATGAGTAATAATATTATCACTTCATGTTAAGATTTTACTCCTGGACATAATGATGTAATCACAGTATATAATGATGTTAGCATTGTATAAAATGTTGTCATCATTGATTATTGATTATAATAATATTACTATTGCACATAAAAGATATACCAATTCATATCATCTGAAATTGACCTTAAGGCAGCTATGGCGTTCCCTACGTTCGATTTGTTTTTCTTCTTTGCAATTTAGCATTCTGTAAAACATACAACTGCAGAAAGTAAGAAAAGTATAGAATTCATAGTGAGAAGAAAGTGTGAAATTTTATCTTTGGTTGCCTGGGAACTTGAACAATAACCAGCATGGTAAACCAGATCGGCGATGAATTATATTCTGAAATATGATACCATGGCAGCTTCAAAAAATACTTCGTTTGATAGCAATTACTGCAAAACAAAACCTAAAACATATTTAAAATTATAAAACAAACGTTGTGGAAAACTTGATGATAATAATATTAGCATTACAAAATCGTTATCTTAAACCATTAAATGTTCGATTTAGTATTTGAAAAATGAACGTATTAAACATTAGTATAAATTAGCTGCTAGAGGAAAAAGTTTCCATTAATTAAAAAATGTTTTGGTTATTATTATTTATAAAAATCAAACGTCTATATTAAGACTATATTTTGAGAATTTCATTTAAAAAGGAGTATATGTGTATTACTTTTATACTAAAATAAGTATTTTTTTTAAAGTAACATTAACTGTACATTACAATAGTCTGGAATTATATTTTTTTCTCAATGAAATGTATTTAGGAAATTTAAAACCAAAAATGAATAAGGACTGTTTGTTTTGTAAATATCACCGTAAAATATTTTTTTATTAGAAAGTTTTATTATTTCTATTTTCCTTCAATGATATATAACGCTGAATATTACAAGCAGCACGTCCAAAGGTATTTATTAAAAATGAAAAACAATTCAAATATTTGAGAAAAAAATTCATTATAAGCGGCATAGAAAAAAATGTTGCCTTTGAATGTAACATTAGCGACAAAAACGTGACGATACACGCACATATCAAAAGATCAGTAAAAACGAATCTAAAAAAACTTAGAAAAAATTAATATGAGGAGTATCATTCCAATATAACACATTTTTACATGCATGGAGTAATATATACATTGTTCAGATCTTCAGTATCCGGTTGGTTTTCGTGTTGATCCTTTTTGTTTGTGTTTATCAAATTCAGCGACTTTTCGCGTTTCGGTTCACTCTCAGGGCTGCATGGCACGGTTTCCAAATTTTCTGGATTGTTTTCGTGATTTAAAATATCGCTATTTTGACCAACAGCGTCACCAGCAGTTGTTTGATAACGTTGGAGTTCATCGTAAATGGTTTGAACTCTATCGTAGGAGTATCCAGTTTCGTTTAATTCACCCAAAGCTATGGTTGGCATTGTGCTGCTGATTCTAACTCGAACAGTTCTGGATATCCAACGACGATGAACACATTTTCCCAAATATGTAGATGTGAGCATTGTAAGTAATGCTAATATTATTATCATCAAGTTTTCCACAGCGTTTGTTTTATGATTTTCTTTGACTGTTGAGGTGTCTTCGTATTTAGTTTTACTTGTATGATTTAACTGTTGATTGGGACTAAGAAAAGTTACACTGGTAACGGTTGTTTCTTGGTCTACAGCGGTCAATTTTCGTGATTCTAACAAAAATAAATTCACAAAAATAAAAAGGCTTAAACCTATTTCTAAGAGATACGATAAGCATAAAGTATATGTTCATGCTTTCTGTTTAAAGAAATAAATTTATTGTGCGTTCTAGTAAGTGTTTCAAGATGTTGGTAAAATACATGAAGTTGTAGACTCTAGTGGTTACATGAGCTTTATTTAAATCTTAAGAATAATAAAAACAAATTAATTTGATAATAACATCGTAAATAAAACACACTTAAGTTTTATGATAATCAGGAATCCGATTCCAATATATTTCTTTACTCTTCCTCTTCAATGTTTTGCACATTTTCTTATAAAGTTTTTCCTTTAAAAATTAACACAGAACTTGAATGCTTAGGTTCTGCGGTTTTTTCCCTTATCATTTCCCACGTAAATTTCATAGATAGTCAGATATGCCTTGCAATTTATATGATTTTAATCAAATCTTGATTTTATGGGATCCATTTTGTGTGGAGAATTTTTGAAATTATTCATAACATATAAGCATTAGATCAGGAGAGATGAACGATACATAAAATTTCAACATTTTTGTATTTTAGAATAGCGCGAAAAGAAACGATCCGCGCGAAATAGATAGCACATATTGATTAATTTAATATTTCCTATGAATCTTTTGTATAGTCTGTCCCCAGATATTTATGCTGCACATTTGGACGATTTTTGATAAAAATACACATACCTGTGAAAGAAGTGCAATTGAAATCGATGAAAGGGAAAATTTCCAAGATAACTTCATTCACACATTATCATTTTTCCCTCGTAAAAATTCACAGGAAAGAAAAGAAATTTCCTACGGAGCTTTATAATGGGGAATGTTGACATCTTTTTTCCATTCGGAAGTTACTCGGAATACCTCGCACAATTTTTCAACGTTATCATCCGGGTGCCTTCATCTCTTTAGCAATGGAAAATCACCGTAGACTTTTTATTTTTAGCCGTTTATTGAAACCTGACAAGCTAGAGGGAAATATTTGGATTTTTCAGACTATTGAATGAACATCGTCTGAACCAAAGGTATTTATAAATATCGAATAATTTAAGAAAAAATGCGGCAAAAACATCTTGGGAGAGACTGTAGTTGTAAAAACGAAAAATGTTACAAATATAAGAAGTTACAAATATTATCGTACAGTTTGCTTAGTAAGGTCTTCCGTTTCCAACGAAAGAGCTTTTAGTGATTGTACTGTTTATTATTAGTTTAAAGGTCTTCCGTTTCCAACGGAAGACCTTCTTGTTATTGCTTTGGGTTTTTTTCCCCTATTCTCCTTTATTGTTATTTTTTCTTACAATTTTTGTGCACGCGAGAACTCGGAAACTACTCAGCCGATTTTCAAAAAAATTTGAGATACGATAGACAATGTTCTAAACCTTATTGCAATTGTTTTGTTGTTGACGCCACTTCTGGTTTTGAGATATCGTCGTTTTAGCGATTTTCAGAGGGTATTTTGTCGGCAGTACTCCTGAAACTGAACTTTATTTAATTTACAACGATTGATAAACAAGTTCTTCAACTTATATTATTATCTTTCGTTGGCACGGATGTTAGCACGAGGGGGTCATTGATGTGGCAAGAAGCCGGAGTGTCCGAAAAAACCACGTGTCCAAATAGGCAACCACCATACTCTTTAACATACAACCACTGTCGATCACGGGGATCGAACTCGGGTCGCAGCGGTGAGAAGTGAGTGCATTGTCCACTGTGCTACTTCGCAAAACCGTCGAAATCTCGCTACAACTAGGAAGTGACGTCAACAATAAAAAAAATCCAACAAGGTTCGGATCAATACCTTTCAGATCTGAAAATTAACTTTAATCGGCCGAACCGTTTCTATGAAATCGTGTGCACAAAATTGGTAAGAAAAAAATGCTTAAAAGTGTTTTGGTTGTTTTGTTTGTTATTATTATAACAAGTCATTGCGATGTAGGAAAATATGTATATGCCTGCAGCAAAAAAAACTTTAACTAATCACAGGGCATATTACAGACAGAAAATTGAATTATATATTAATGAATAAAGGATTTATCATGATTTTTCTATTATTTGTTATTTAATTAATTAATTAATTAATTAATTAATTAATTAATTAATTAATCAACGTTGTTTTCTACCACGGAGTTTGACAAAGGAATAAAACGGTCAGGAAATTCTTTTTATCACATTTTTGCCCTTCCTTTTGTGCATAAATCTTTTATCTTTTTAAATGCTTTAATTTGCAAAAGTTGCCAGCGTTATATAAAATTATTGCGTAACGATAACTATTTTATGAAATATTCTACTACAGTTATTGCCGAGATCAAAGAGATGCCGCGGACATTATTCTCCAATATACCACGAACGTCATCAGTAAATTATCAGAACAGAAATACCTATTTGTCTCGCACTGATCATGAAAGTACAACTTCAAACCGTACAAAGTTTTAAAACCATGTCAATTTCACGTGTTAGTTCCAGTCAAAACGATGAGTATTGCCTCAAATGATCAATGCGGCTGTTCCTAGGACCTCCCTAGCACATTTTCACTGCGTGTTTTTACATAAAATATATAACGTATAGTAGTAATAATCGTATTAAATTGTCCTTAAAATATTAGGAATATAATTCAAAGATATTTTATAAATAAGTGAAGAGTATTAAAAATCCAAAGAAAAATTATGTCGTCTGCATGTGATTCCTTTGATCGATACACATGTAAACATTACTAACAAAACGGTTGGGGTTACACAGAACAGCCGTCAAAATGACCTAGATCGTCTCTCTATAGGAGAAACGATCTGTAGAAATACTGGGCTGTTAGTAGAATAGAAATAAAGTTCTTGTTATCGTGAATGTTGCAGGATAACCTCCTCGGTCTCGAAATGTTGTTTGAAATATAAAAGCCGAGGCTAACGCCTCGGCTTTTATATTTCAAAACAACATTTCTCGACCTCGGAGGTTATTCTGCAACATTCACGAAAACTCGTACTTTATTTCTTAATTTTATCACAGATAATCTGAAAACGGTTTCGTCACTTACTCGCCAGTCTTCTTGTAACCAATAAGTTATAAACGTAACATATTGAAGTGGAATATAAAGATCATAAAAGTACATCGGAAGTTTCTGTGTGTGCAAAAAAAAAATAATTATTTAGCATCATTATGAAAAATTTCCTCCATAAATATACAATCTGTTTAATTAATAAACTATTTTATTTAAAACATTCATTATACGGATGTTTTTGTGGGTGATTATTGGATATTGAATTGTATTTATTTTGTGTTTCTGAGGTAAAACTACCAATGTAAGTTAATAATAATGAAGTCTCTGCACAAATAATGACTAATTCCTATAATTTTCAAAAGACTGTCTTTTCATTCTGAACATATAGGCATAATAATAATGAAAGTAGAAAAAACTCCAAATGCTATCATTCCTATGATAATGTATATTAGTCGAATGACTCCTTCCTTTGATGTACTATAATCGAAAAATACATGTAAGTTTTAATAGCAAAACTATTTTAAATTTAAATAAATCTAGTATATGAAAAGTGTTTAACAATAACATTAGCAATTATCTTTAGTGTACCTTGACTAGTTAGTACATCGGATGACAAACAACCCAGTGTCGAATTGCACTTTTCTTGACCACACTCTGAACAATCCTGTTGGCAATCTTTTCCATAATTGGGATATCTGCATGGAGTTGAACAGTTTATTCCATAAAAGCCAGCTCCACACTCTGTCAAGTGATAGGAAAGAACAACCATTATAGCCATGAGCATACATTTTACCCACGATAAATAAATACAATTATGAATAAAGCAAATTCAAATATCATTTCATTTTGTTTTAAATACGCCATGTTATTAGGTAAAATGAAAACGTATATGAAATTATAACAATAAATTTCAACTGACCTATGCACTTGTTGATAATTTTGCTCCACTGGCAATCTTCATAACACCTCTGTTCTGCAAATCTTTAAAAATTAAACTTTGACAATAAATAGATGCCGCAGTTGTATTTATGCTACCTTATTTATTTCACAGTTTTCAAAAGCAAAATTAATTACAGTTTGGGTTCATTATGACTTCACGATCTGTCCAAAACCAAATATCTAAATAGATTTCATTGATAGTATAAACACGTATTTGCAAAGACATTGCAAATTTTAGGATATGCATTTGTAAAAAGTGGGTCAAAAGGCTTGTTCTGAGGTTGTCCTTTCTTCAAGTAAAAATAACAAAAAATGTTATAAAACAAAGTTAACCGTTTCCTTTTGAACTTCATATGTATGATATCGGTCAATGTTTTAATTCTGAATATCTCAATAGTGTGGGGTTTTTCCCCTTGCTGCGGGTATGCTACTTGATATATGTACATGCAATGCTCGCAATGAAAAATATAGGGAATTTGAAATAAAATATCAGAATTATCTCTCTGAAACATCATTAGTTCAATTACGGTGATTTCTTTTTCACTTACTTTTTATATCTTTACCAAGCCTATCACAAAATAACAATATGTGACACAATAAGAAAGCATTACCTTTCGCAATTTAAAGATGCACAGAGTAGGGTGTTGCAAAACAGAAAAATGGCAACAGAAAGCTGGTGTACCATGACGCTGTTAAACATTTCTGATATTTCTTGTCGTTGGATCATTTGGCGAACATTTCCTCTTTATAATCGCTATGACATTTGTTTTTTCCACTAATCTCACTGACATAAAATATATGGTTTGAAATATAATACAAAAACCGGAAGTCAGATGTGATTATCGAAATGAATCTTTACTTTGAAAAATGTTAAATTCTACAAAATATATGAACCACACATTTTCACTTCTTATCTTTAAAAAGTACATGTAGTAAGAATCTCAATTTCTGTTACATACGCAGATTGAACCAGCAACATATGAGTCAATCATAAATAACCCGTTCCTTCGTTTAACGTTACTTATGTTGTCTACATGCCGTGGTCTTGGCCTATACGAGCAATTCACAGCATATTTTATGTTGACTGAAATTCAATAACCAAAGGACTTAAAAGCAAATCTTCTACGCGGCCGAATGAAAGAGGTCGTGGTATGTGACTTTATATACTTGGAAGAGGCGTACAGTATGTATGATACAAAATAAGTAATTTTTTAGCTTT
Organism: Magallana hongkongensis; assembly: GCA_016163765.1. Lineage (NCBI taxonomy): Eukaryota > Metazoa > Mollusca > Bivalvia > Ostreida > Ostreidae > Magallana > Magallana hongkongensis. The sequence continues at coordinate 74,663,254 of WFKH01011925.1, forward strand.
CATCCAGCAAAAAAAGAAATCTCCTGAAGACCTGATTATCTGGGGGGTTTTTTTGGCTAGTGGAGTAGATCTTTCCGACATAAAACAGGCATCATATCTTGTTCTTTTAACAAAACATTATTTTAAAAGTCATTTTTTTTTCCTGAA
>WFKH01011925.1:74670695-74687674 GCA_016163765.1 Magallana hongkongensis
TTCCAACAAAATCAAGAAAAAGGGGCTGGCCCCTTAAATTAGGGGCTAAAACACTCGTAAAGTCTATTACAAATTACTTGAAAACGATAAAGATTTTGTAACGCATTATTGAAGCAAAGTTGTTCATCGTAACAATATACATCAGTAAAAATCATTACCACGCCCATTTATGACGTAATTAGGGATTTTTAGGGGCTAAAATACTAAAACTTCGACGCAATATATCTAGAGATGGAGATATATTTTGTTAAGCAATTAAGAAGAGAAAATGTTCGCATTGATAAAACTAATCGATTCCACTAATCAAAACACTAATGCCTGTCCCCTTTAGGATCTAGAGGGCTGGCCATTAAAATATTTAATCATTTGTATCTCAAAAATGAACAACAATTTTAGATAGGTGTATGAGCAAAAAATGTAAGTATTCATAAGACCTTTTCAACAAAATCAAGAAAAAGGGGCTAGCCCCTTAAATAAAGGGCCAAGACACTCGTAAAGTCTATTACAAATAACTTAAAAACGATAAAGAATTTGTAATGCATTATAGAAGCAAAGTTGTTGATCTTAACAATATCTATCAGCAAAAATCATTGTCACGCCCAATTATGACGTAATTAGGGATTTTAAGGGGCCAACGTAATTAAACTTTGACGCGATGTATCTAGAAAAGAAGTCATATTTTGTTAAGCAATGTAGAAGAGAAAATGTCTGTATTAATGATTAAAATCTATTCCACTAATCAAAGCACCAATATTTGTCCCCATTAAGGATCTACAGGGCTGGCTCCTAAAATATAAATATAATTTGTATCTAAAAAATGAACAATTTAAGATAGCTGTGTAAGAGCAATTAATGTTAGTGTTCGTGAGACCTTTCGAATGAACTAAAGAAAAAAGGGCTGGTCCCTTAGATTAGGGGCCATGACACTTGTAAAGTATCTTACACATAACTTAAAAAGCATCAAGATTTTGTAATGCATTATAGAAGCAATAGATAGATTGACATCAGTTTGTAAAACTAATTACCACACTCATTGATGACAAAATTTGTGATTTTAGGGGACTAAAATCTTAAGTTTTTAATGTTTTGTAGGTGAAAATTGCAAAATATTTTTTAAGCATTGTAAATTATATTGACATTCACATACATGTACATTATCTGAAAGTGAGGTGTTGGGGGGAATTTTGAAATTTTATTAATATTTTAATCGTATCGTTTAAAAATTGAACGGAAGACCTACTCGTTACTCGTAACGAGATCGTATCTAGTTTTATCAACTTATTGTAAAAATGTTCACACTAGAAGATATGAATTTTCCTGCACAACGTGCTTGTAACAAAGACCTTAAAAATTATTTTGCATACGAGTGACAGAGCATTTTTAAGGATACTCTGCATTTAATTGGAACTTTGTTTTCAATTTAATTTTTGAATGCTGCAATAATGAAAATATTCATGTAAATCACCATGGTTTTCATGTACTTAGTTTAACAGTTCTAATCATTCTGGGAGGTAGACTCAAATTAGATTAAGTTAATTTTAAACGAAGGAGATTATAAGCAAAATAGTTTTCCTGGATGCAGAGTTTTTGTAAAGTTACTAATTGTTTTCAATAAATTGGTGAAATCAATGCATATATCCGATGACTAATATTGCCATATGCACTTCATATTTATGCAACAATAATTATACGACTTATATTTTGAATTTATGTTGAGGTGAATAATAAAAGTATTGATTTTGAATAATGAATACTTTCTTACATTTAAGTTAATGAGACCTTATGAATTCTGCCTAATATTTTTAAAAACATATAAGAATGGCAGATTTGAAAGAACAGCCCATTTTGTAAGGTTTTTTTTGTAAAGAGTAAACAAGTAATTATATTTTTGGACCTATTACGTGCATGTACATGTAAGAATTGTTATTATCATTATAATCTGACACTGATTTACATTCATTACAACGCAAATATTTTTGAGTGCTTGTTTTAACATTTTCAAAGAAAATATTTTTTTCACTTTTAGACCTGAGGATAAAGAAAATGATATACCTTTAAATCAATCACAACATGGTACAAATGTTGAAGAGGTTTGTAAATTGAACAAAAGCAATAATTTGCAGAGGGAGTCAAATATCGACGCTAACTACATATACCTGTTACTGTTACCTTGATGCAATTAATGAATTGTAACTTTGTAAACTGAAAGTAAAAAGTTACAAACCTTCTTTATAAAAAATTAATCACTACTGTGAAAAGAGAAATTAACTTGATTTAGCTTAATATATTACCAAAGATTACAAACCTGTCTAATACAGCGATATCCAATATCCTCCGGCCTAGGTTTCTTATTTTTTTTAAATGGTCCTATTTGATAGATTTTAGGAGACACATTTAATGAAACTCATCCACTAGATCCTACAGAGGAATCTCCAGCTAATGTGGGCCTTTGCCAACAACACGATAACATAATTACCGAGAGAAAATGTGATGCAATTCGTGACCAACTACACGATTCGCATGTTCATGGTCCAACATTACATGTATAATTTATCTATTATCTATTCATTCATGATTAGAATGATCACATTTACAATTGCAATTACAACAATTATAGAGATATGTGTGACAGTCTGTGATATATGTGATATGTTTAACAAATATTTGTCATTTAACTAGAAGAATTCAAGCAATACCATTGTTATTTCTGATGAAATGGACAGTGTTGAAAATAATGAAGAGAAAATTTGTTCTCCAATGAATAATAAAGAGGGGTAAGAACAAATTCCTTATCATATATACTTATTACCTTTGGTTGTAAATATGTGTCTTTTATTCAGCAAGAACTTTAACTATACTCAAATAACGACTTCCATAATATAGTTCACAAGATGTGCTTTAAAGCAATTATGTGCTAAGATTTTAATTTGCTTTAATTTTTATTTGATAACCACGTTTGTGATGCACAAATGTGGTTGTAAGTTATAGTGAACTACGTAGAAACTGTTATCAGGCGTTAACTGCAAAAAATTCAACGGAATGTTTTGACTTACCTTTGTCCAATCAGATTGAAGATGCAAAATTAAGACATCACCGCTCGTGACCGAAGCTTCTACTGCTGTGATATGAATTGTGCTTCTTTCTTAGATGGAAATTATCCCTCTTTCATTGATGATCTGGAATCAAGTTTATCCAATTTAAAAAAAATACCAGATCCTTTATTTTCTGGGCATTTCTTTTTCCAATTAAAGTCATATAAAATATGTTACATTTTGCACCTTTAAAAATCTGTAAATCCTTTACAATACGATTTTAAAGTCATTTGGTCTCACGATAACAAAAAGTTAACTAAAGTGACTTGTTTTAAAATAATTTTGTCTACAAGGAAGTTATGAATAAATTTTAGAGGAAATGAAATGGAAAAAGAAGAAATATTTTGCTATTCCTGTCTCTCTGGGAATCTGATGAGTAAAGCAGCTTCTTTTTACAAAACTTGCGAAGTTCGCGAACCTCTTTGTACGAATTGTACACAACAGCATATCCGCGATAAAATAAGCAGAGGTCATAAATTGTGTGAGAATATGGAAGAATTGTCCACTTTACATACTTTTATAAAACGCGAGTAAGTAGTCTCTTGTATTAAGGTAAAAGGATGTTTGTGCATTATTTTAAGGCATTTACAAAGCTTGCCATTTGAAAACAAACATTAGAATTATTATATACAGTATTAAAAGCAGATCAGATAACAGGCATAGCAAAAACTTACTGACTGAAATTAACGATTCATCAAAGTGCTGAAATTACTAGAAACGGTTATCTTGCTTGTCAAGTTGTAAAGAATATTTGCATTAAGATTTCATTTTGGAAACTGTAGAGTTCCAGTTCTAGCTCAGAAAAATTTGATATTCTAGTGTAAGACAATTCAAGCCGATGTCCTCCCTTTCCTAAACTGTTTTATCTAAATAACGAATTAAAACATTATTTTTTTAATGTCTACCTATTTATAACAACAAGTGCTTCAAGTTGAAACTCACGTTGATCAATTAAATCACCACTCAGATTGGATAACATAAAAGATAGGGAGATCAAACCCTCCCGCTATTGCTCATTTTTGCGATTTTCAATAAAATAAAAACCAAGTTTGAGTTCACATAGTACAGAGTATAGGACTGCATTTTGAATTTATGTAAGCATATTTCAAGTCAGATTACCTAAAAGATAAAAGGATACAGTCATATCGCCATCAAGGTACATGTATTGTAGCTGAGTTTGAAATTGTAAAGCTTTGAATAAAAAAGAAATAAATGAGATGATTTTTCAGATCGGACCAAACAGACCAGGACATTTTCTGCGATCCCTGTCTCTATGGAGACTTGAAAACTAAAGCAACGCATTACTGTAAAACTTGTGATGTTCCAGATCCATTGTGTAATGATTGCGCAAAACAACATTCTCGGCAAAAATCGAGCAGGGGTCACGAATTATGCGACGACATACGAGAATTTCTGGATTATTCAAACGGTTTGAGCGCGGAGTAAGTATACAGGAGCATTAATTTTTTACTCTTTAAGAGAATGTTTTCTATCAGCTGATGGGAAAATAAACCTTATCATTTTTTTTTGGAAAAGAAATGTATCTTCATTTTTATTGAATCCTTCTTGTTTTGGAGCAGAAGCAAAAAATAAATAAATAAATTGATAATTTTCAAATCGTCTTAAATTAAAGAAAATTTAAGAAATTGAAAGGAATGTAACTGTGGCTGTCTTTTTGTGAGTAAAATAATTGTTTTAGGTATTAAGAAGGTTGTCTGGTCAACTAATTATCCAGCAGATCTACCGTTATAAATTGAAATAATATGTTTAGCTATAAACTATAATTATAAAGTAAGGAAAAAGGGGAAAATAAACATTTCAAGCTTTAAATCTTAAATTTTCTCCCATATCTTTATACCAAGTTTTTCTTCTTAAGGCTAAAAAAACGAACACCAAGCACTCTTGAAAAAAAAAAGAATAATAATTGTCAATGGGGGTTTTTCAGAGCAAACCAAAAAGACCAGGAAGAAATTATTTTCTGCGATCCCTGTCTCTATGGAGACACGAAAACGAAGGCAACGCATTTTTGCAAAACCTGTGACGTTCCTGACCCATTGTGTTATGATTGCGCAAAACAACATACTCGGCAAAAATCGAGCAGGGATCACGAATTATGCGACAACATAGGAGAATTCCATAATAATCAAAGAGGTTTAAACGCAAAGTGAGTTGTCATGGTGCACGTTTACATTTATAAATGATGTTTAGTCTCATTTATGGGAAAATATATTCGAGGAAATTTAAAAAAGGCATATTATGATAATTTTGTTTGTTTATTCAAAATAACTTTGTTTTCAATCATAAGAAAATATTGAAAGATAACCTTGTTAATTCGTATATCGTCATTAATTAAAAAACGAAAACCAAGGTAACCATACCCGAATTGTTTTGAGCTCAAAATTTAATTTTAGCATCAAATTAAAATGAAAAATAACTGTTCATGATTTTTCAGATCGGACCAAACAGACCAGGACATTTTCTGCGATCCCTGTCTCTATGGAGACATAAAGACGAAGGCAACGCATTACTGCAAAACTTGTGACGTTCCTGAACCATTGTGTAATGACTGCGCAAAACAACATTCTCGACAAAAATCGAGCAGGGATCACGAAGTATGCGACAACATAGGAGAACTTTGTAATAATCAGAAAGATTTAAACGCAAAGTAAGTCGTGACAGATTACCTGTACACTTTAATTTGGTTTTATAATTATTATAAACTTTAATCATTGATTGAGGAAGGAACAATGACTAAGCAACACAAATCGTTTTATTTGCCTTGGATAATATGTGCGAAGGATGTTCGAATTCGCAAATTATTGAGACATTTACTCTTTTTATACTCATTTCATCAGAAAGTAAAACAGGATTAATGTTTCTAATATGAAAGTTTTCTAGTCTACAATATTATTACATTTTCCTGGTCAGCTGATAAAATTCTCCAGTTACTGGAAAATACTTCAAACTTATTGTAACGTCATTTTAAATTGCTTCTATATTTTTTTTAAACACCCAACGAACGATCGGAAAATTTGATCTTTTTTCTTTATTTCTTAAATTTTGATTTAATCATAGGGAAAAATATTTACATATTTTCAACATTCTTGATGTTTAGAAAAAAGAATGATTTATTGCTATCCGAAAGTCGAATTACCGTGAAACTCCTCTTTTAGTCATTCTGTACACAGTTTACTACCACTGATATCAGTTTGTGTGTAATAAGTACAAGTACTTGTTACGAGGGTTGTTCGGAAATTATTGAGACAATACGAATATTTCCCTTTCTAAGTGACGAATTAGGGTGAAAATTAGCATAAACATTGAAGAAACCCCAACAAATAATTAAACAAAGTAAAATTTAAAAAATATTTTTAATATTTTGTTTACAACGGTAGATAAACAAATCGATGGTCGGGGTACCCGGCGCTGACATAAACTCGGAGAATAAAAAACTAAAACATCTTCTTTCTAAGTGTCCGTAGACTTACAGTTTAGGATAAAAGAAATCAAATTATACATGTTCATTTTGTTATTTATTATGACTAACTTTTGATCAAGTTTCACTAGTGTTCGAATTGAAATACGGATATGGTACATATATATTAACCAAACAATAGAAATATTATAACGACGGTATATTGAATTTTGACGTCAAGGCGGCGCAGTGAATATACATCAAATTGGTGGAAATATCGGACAAAGACCTTTTCAGGCCACCCAATTGCTCAAACAAAAACTATACGATGGCAAGGGATAAAGAGCTTCAGTTTATCGTCTTTTTTTCACAGATTGTTTAACTAGAATTAAGACAAAGGGACTAAATATCAAGTACTTTTTACATACTAACCGATGTTAACAGTTCTAAAATATGTACACAAAATGACTGTAGGAGACATTTCACAGTAATTTGAATTTCGGTTACAAATAATTCAATTTTTTCACAAAAATCAAGAATGGAGAGAATATGCAAATGTTGACATCTTGAAATGTAAACAAAAGATGAGAAATGCAAAAATTAATCCTAATTTTCGTTCGTTTGTAAGGTGTTTAAGACATAGGAGCAATGCGAAGCGTTAAAATGACGTTGTTGCTCCGGGTCACTTGGCGAAGGCAATTTGGTTAGTTTATCAGGAATGATCTAATCATGCCATGGACAAGAAACTTTTCACATTGATGAACTCTATCCTGGTGTACGTTTTGGTGAAATTTTAAGGGTTTATCTTTTTCCCCAAGGAAATAAGGGTAAATTTCTCAATAATTAATAATAAATATATATTTGCTGCGCCACCTTGACGTCAAAATTCAATATGTCATCGCAGTCAGATTTCAATAGCTTGTTAAAAAACTTACACTATCTCCGATCCGTTTTTCAACTCTATGCACAAAACGTTAGTTACAATATAAAGCAAAATGAGCATTATTAGTTTAATTTTTTGTTTCGTTAAATGTTATTCTACTGACACTTTGAAGGTAGAAGTTTAAGTTCTATATTCTCCGATTTTATGTCTGCACCGGGTACCCAAAACATTGACTTGTTTGTGAACCGTCCTAAACAAAATATTGACAATTTTTAATAATTATTACTTTGTTTTATTATTTATAAGGGGTTAATGGATGTTTATGCAACTTTTCACAAGAATCCGTCACTTTGAAAGGAAATTATAAAGGTTGTTTCAATAATTTTCGAACAACCCTCGTAGTTTATAAATGTGTAAGCGTCAAAAGAAAAAAGGAAACCCAGATCATTATTTGCGAACGGATATTTAGATTATATTACTTTGAATTTATTTTAAATAAATATATTAATTGCATACAATTATACGTTTTTATAATAATATTTATTTAAATATAGGATGTATATGACAGTGGCATTATTTTTAAATCAATCAACAAATACTCGACTATAGCTCGACAAAAGCCCCCGTTAATCGTCTAGTCTCTATCAGATTGACATCACTATTTTTATTATTAAATAAAAGAGAAAATCAGGGCACATGACTTTTCAGTGCAGACCAAACAGACCAACAAGCAAGGTTACTGTAGCTGAGTTTGATATTTTAAATCTTTGAATAAAAAAGAAATCTAACTCTTCATGATTTTTAGTTCGGACCAAAAAGACCAAGAGGACATTTTCTGTGATCCGTGTTTCTATGGGGACATAATAACAAAGGCAACGCATTACTGCAAAACTTGTGACGTTCCTGAGGCATTGTGTAATAATTGCGCAAAACAACACACTCGACAAAAATTCAGCAGGAATCATGAATTAAGCGACGACATACGAGAATTTTATAACATTCAAAAAGGTTTAAACGCAAAGTAAGTCGACACCTTCATCATTATGGAACATTTTCAATCTCAACTATAGGGTTTATTTACCTGATAAAAAAAGTATCATAAATTTCTTTTTCCAAATCACTTGGTTTTAAAGTATAAGAACATTTTTAAAAAAGAATAAGCTTTATTTTTCTTATTTCGTTATTATATATAATTCACTTTTAGGCCAAGAGTAAAATCACAAAACGCTGCATTTATTTCGATTGATCTTATTTTGACACCCGCGTGATTAAACGTTAATTTTTTATATTTGAACTAAAATCTGCCATATCTCAGGAAGCTTAGATTAAAGTCTGTTTAATTCTTGGGGTGATTTCTTAAACCAATGCACATGATTTTTATTCTTTCATAATTATTTCCCCTTGGTAGAGAGCCTGGTTCTTTATTTGAACTTTCTTAAAGGCCCTCAGGCAAGTTTTGTGACACATAGGGCTGAAATTGGCCTATTGGTTCTTTTAAGAAAAAGAAAATTGTAACAACAACAAGGACGACAACGTAAACAACGACAGATAACGAACAATATTTTATAAGATGAGTTTACGTGAGCCTTCAACTCAGATAAGTTAAAATCTGATCAAGTCGTTTATTTAGATATCGTTTACATCAAACAATTTGAATCCGTTGTTTTTCCACCTGCTGAAGCAAAAAAAAAAAATTGAAAAATTAGAAATTATAATAATATTTCTACATTTGGTATGTATATTATTTTATTGTTGTTTATTGTCCTTTTTCTTGTGGATAAGAAACTTTATTGGTTAATATAAATATTAAATTTATATGAAAAAAAATTTGCGGTTTTCAGTGCAGACCAAACAGAACAAGAAGAAATTTTCTGTGATTTCTGTCTTTATGGAAACCTAAAAAACAAAGCAACGCATTTTTGCAAAACGTGTGACTCTCCTGATCCATTATGTAAAGATTGTGCACAACAACACACTCGACAGAAACTAAGCAGAGATCATGAATTGTGTGAAAATATTAAAATGCTACCTAATATCAAAATGTAAGTATTCAGTTGATAAAAAGTCAATGTTATTTTTTCTTTAATTTAACATCGTCCTTTGATATTGCGGATTTAAAAAAAAATTGCAACCTATTGTTATGTTGACTGCTATCTAATTAGGTTTGAGATCTTTAAATCATTGTATTTGTTTATATCATAAATTTGACATTAAAGGTAAAATATTAGATATTAACATTCAAAAAACTAAAAGTCAAACAATATATGGGGGGTTTTTTTCAGTGAAGACATAAGAACACAAAAGGAAATTTTCTGCGATCCCTGTCTCTATGGTGACATGAAGACAAAGGCAACACACTATTGCAAAACTTGTGACGTTCCTGAGCCATTGTGTAATAATTGCGCAAAACAACATACTCGCCAAAAATTAAGCAGAGATCACAAATTATGCGATGAAATGAAAAAATTCCACATTCGAAATGAGTAGGTGTTTATTCATTATATTGCATATAAACGAAATGAACAATATTTCTTCTCATTTTAAAAGTCCTTGCAAAAATATTCCTTTTAAGACTTTTTTAGTTTTGATAATAGAGTTGTTCGAAGGACAAGCAACTGGAAACAAATCATGAATGCATTTTCACATTATATTGATGCATCCTTCCACTGCTTTTTTTATTAATTTAACATTTCAAAGCACGTTATATTGATTAAATTTCAATATAAAAAACTTGTTTTTGATTTTATTTTCAGTGACGAGAAAAGAAACCAAAAAGAACTGTTATGTGGTCCTTGTCTTTACGGTGAACTAAATAATAAAGCAACACATTATTGCAAAACTTGTGACGTTCCTGAGCCATTATGTAAAGATTATGCACAACAACACACTCGGCAGAAACTAAGTAGAGATCATAAATTATGCGAGGAAATGGGAACTTTTTCTAATTCGCAAAGAACTTTAATGTCAGAGTAAGTAAATACTAAACACGAGTTGAAAATAGATATGTTGTGGCAAATCTAAAGCTGAAAAGTATATCAGATAAAAAGCATAACAAAAGTTAAAAATTTTACCCATATCTGTACCTGTTGTTTTAAAAGAACAAACTAATAATTTTAAAATTTGAATTAAAATACACATTATACATTATTAACCGTATTTTCCTTTACGTCTGTGAACATGTCAATTAGTTAACTGTTTATTGATGAGTTATGTTGCTTTTAATAAATGCCTGTAGTTTGTTTTGTTGCAATATGTGAAAAATTATTCATATTTCTTTACACTTAATGTTCATTAAATAAATCTCAAGCATTTTGAGTTACAAACAGGAAACGCAGAAAGGCTTTTTTTCAAATGAATACTAATTCAGACAGATTGTAAAGGATTTTAAGGCGATTTGAAAACTTTTAAACGATGCTCTGATAGTTGTGTGAACAGTGACGACAGATAGTTTCACTAAAGAATTATGTTTGTTTGGCTTTTTTCAGTGAAAATCAAAAGGAGGAAAAAGTTACATTTTGCAACCAATGTCTCCGAAGAAACTTGAGAAAGAAACAAACTCACTTCTGCAAAACGTGCGAAGTCCCCGAAGCATTATGTAAAGATTGTGCACATCAGCACACTCGTAAAAAAGTAAGCAGATATCATGAAATATGTAAGGGTCCTGGAGGATTTCCCAGTTTTCAACGGTAAGTAATTACCTCTCTTTGATGATTGAAATCAATTATTATGTTATATCCAAGTATTTAACTGACCAAGTAAATAACTATTACATGTATGCACAATTTTGTTTAAAAAAATACAATTAATACGTTATTTCCCTAGTGTCAAGGTTTGATACTGGATTTGATGTATACAGGATGTGATTTTGATATGTATTGTCGTTTGAATTATACTTCCAAAAATATACTTCGTAATCATTTTCCTGATGAAAATAAACATGTTGTAAAAATTCTTTTTTTTCGACGAGCAAAGGTATTTTGACGTCATCTATAATGAACATTTATGTACATGCATTATAAAGATGTATGGAATGCTATGTTGATGTTTAGCACACAGAGATTCTTTAATGGTTCATTGATCATACTCGAAAAGCATACTATATCATGAAAAGAAATTTGTATATCTGTCTTTCTACCTTGAAGATTATATTTGTTTATTTTTTAATAGTTTTCTTTCTTTTGTTTTGGTTTGTTTGTTTGTTTGTTTGTTTGTTTGTTTGTTTGTGCAAATAATATAAAAATGCAAAGTAATTTCATAGCATTAATTATTGCATTTTGTTGACAGTTCGCTTGGGAAATTCTCCTTTTATCAATAATTATAATGCTTAAATGCCTGAACAGTAGATCCAACTAATTTTTTTTGAAACAGGTATCAAAAGAATCTTTATACCAATTTGATCATGAAATGTCGGCATCTCATCAAACTGATTAAAAATATTTAACATAATTTACAAAACAAAAAATGCAAGATAAAAATGAATTGAAAGAACACTAAGTGAATTTCGCGAAATCAAAGTTGTTGGCAGTCGAGCACTCGCGTAGACATAAGAACTCATGAAAACTAATGAAACTTCGTATTATGTGTACTTAGATACCCTACCTTTTGAGTTCATTGCATTCAATACCAGATTATCTGCTAGATGCTCAGAAGTAGAAACTTTCCCCTCTTTAATTTTTTATTTTCTACAATTATATATGTCCATGTGTGTGTTGTCATGATTAAAACAAAGTAAATGTTGTACAACATGAATTTTATTTTATCCTTGTCAAGTAATTTCAGGGAGCTGAAGATGAAAAACTTACAAACAACTGGTAATATCATACTAATACAAACATAGACAGCAATAGGTCAACTGAGTGACGTTAAGATATGAACTGATGACCTGGTTTCGTGTTTAAAAAACTTTGTTTCAAAAATTTTCAAAATACTTTTGTTTCGATTTCAGATGTTTGGCAAAGAAAAATGGATCATATGATAACCAGGTCAGGTCAAAATTTAAAATGAAATTGTTGATGATTACGAAAAAGATGACATTGCAATTTCAGAAGCATTATTTGATTTTATATAATTTTACAGACCCCTGGAAAACCACAACATGCGAGTATCAAATCTGATACTGTCTCATTGTTTTGGGAGAAATCTTGTGAAAGTGTTAATCAGTATCAGATTCGGTATAAAACGAACAAAAAAAATGCAAAATGGAAATTCATTGAAACTGATTCCGACGAAAACCACATAACCGTCTCGGGATTGATGGCAAATACAAAATACATATTTCAAGTTCGTGGAATATTTGGAGACCAAGAAGGTCCATTTGGTCCAGTTAATGAAAACATTAAGACAAAGAAGTCTTTAGCTACATGTCTATTAGACTTTTCTCAACTTCAGAACAACAGTAATAGTCCATCAATACATTTACTTCCGGTGGAAGAAAATAGAAATGCACGAAATAAATCTGCTCGTACTAGACAGTTAATCCATGGTACGTTGATAACATTTTTATACTTTTTTTTCAAAGTGTCCATTACGTTACAAAACAAAATACAATAGCTTTGTTCAATATTTTATAGGAAACCCTTCACAAGACTATCATGACGAAAAAACAATAATGTTAGTTGGAGCAACGGGCTCCGGCAAAAGTACTTTAGTTGATGGCATTGCAAACTATATCATGGATGTTAGTTTTGAGGATCCATTCCGTTTTACTATGGTCACATTAGAAGAAGAAGAAAAGAAAACACATAACCAGGTAAACTTATAATGGACTGTAAATGCAAAATAGAATAAATCATTTGAGAGGTAATAGTTTAATTGTACCGTGTTTTATAGTTTAGAAGTAATTAGATCTTAACTAGATTATTGATTAGAAACTTCTAGTTCAAAACTGCAACCTGTGACATAAGATAGAAATATTTTTTACTTTGATACTTTGAACAAAATTTCATTTTTAAACAAAAAATTATAGCTTTATATCAAAAACAACATTCGAAGAACCAAAAAAATCTTTCCATCTAAATTAGCTGCATTAAATGATATAAGTTAAAATATCCAACATGATTTAAACAAAAGCAATAGTACGTAATAGGTATGTAAAGTGCATGAAATCGTTATTGCAGGCAGTTTCTCAAACGGAATGGATAACAGTATATAAAATTTATCCAACAGAGGGAAGTCGGCTGAGCTACACGCTAAATATTATAGACACACCGGGATTTGGAGATACGAGAGGAATTGAACGCGACAATGCCATTGTGGATCAAATTAGGCGACTATTTTCAGCAAAAGGGGACCAAGGTGTTTTATACATTGATGCGGTTTGTTTTATTGTCAAAGCACCAGACGCACGTCTCACAGTGGTACAAAAATATATATTTTGCTCAATCATGTCTCTGTTTGGAAAAGATATTGAGTCAAACATATGTACGCTAATCACTTTTGCCGATGGTGCAAAGCCCCCTGTACTTGCTTCACTAAAAGAATCGAAGCTTCCATTTGGTTTAACATTTACCTTTAACAATTCAGCTTTATTTGCTGAAAACAAAGAATTAATACATAACACGTTATCTCCCATGTTTTGGAAGATGGGCTGTAGTAGTTTTGAAAGTTTTTTTGCGCATATAAGTAGGTTACAAACAAGAAGTCTTTGTCAAACGAAAAATGTTTTAGATGAGAGAGAGCAATTGAAAACTGTTATATCAAATATTCGACCCCAAGTCACTGCAGGTTTATCCAAATTATCAGAACTGCAGCATCAGTTGGATATTTTCAAGAAATATAAGAACGAAATAGAAGATAATCAAAATTTCGAATACGAAGCGGACGAAACGAGACAGGAGATGGTAGACCTACCAAAAGGGCAGCATGTGACAAACTGTCTCCAATGTAATATCACCTGTCACGAAGAATGTCAAATTGCAGATGACGAAAAGAAAAGTGGATGTTTGGCAATGGATCAAAGTACAGGGCTTTGTAGAATTTGTACCGGGAAATGCATATGGTCGGATCACAAAAACACTCCATATATTTTCAAGTATGTAACTGAAACCGTTAAAAAAACGTACGCTGAAATGAAAGAAAGATATGAAGCTGCCCAAGGAGAAACACTTACGCATGAAAAATACATAGAAGAATTAACTTATGATGTCGAAGATCTGTTTGAAGATATAATGTTAATGATGAATCAAATGAACCAATGTAAAGCAAGATTGAAAGAAATAGCATTGAGGCCAGATCCTTTGTCTGCAATAGAGCATATCGACCTTATGATTCAATCAGAAGAAACAGAAAAACAACCAGGTTATTTCAACAGAGTAAAAATGTTAAAAGAGATAAAAAGAATGGCACTTGTAGATCAGGACGTAGAGAATTTTGGTCAAAATTTTCGACTCACAAGAGAAAACATCAAGTCAATCACGGGAAAAACTTTTCCAAAAAGAAACCATGGAAATTATAGTTTAGCCATTGGAAATACTATTCAAACTAGAATAAGACCTCGAAAAAAGAATGTATTTGCCCGTGGCGTTCAATTTGTGAAGAAGTTGTGGTAATGTCTCTGCAATGGATGTTTTATTTTCCCAACGATTCCTATAAGTGGTATGGTTTGATTATGTTGTACTTTGGCTTTTGAAATTTATTACATCTCTATGAAATTTGAACTTTAATCTTTTTGTATAAAAATAATTACTTTGAATTTAACTACTTGCTAAGTGATTTTTTTAAAATGTCTAACTACCTGTGCACAAGTAGTTAATGATATTTTTAACTGAAACTTGTGTTTCTAAGATAATTCCTAATGTGATTACAGAAAAATATTATGACATAGAACATAGATTCAATATGTAAGCCAAATTTATAATTTTGTCTTTCGTCATTTCATCTCTTTATTACTTAGTTACAGTGATGGCAACAGATTGTCTTCATACCTTCCTTTTTTCGGAGTGAAAATTTGTGGTGTTTTTGTTGATATATAACCAATATTGTACATATTTCTTTTACCAAGTAATTTCTATAATACTGTGGAAAATAACAATTAAAATTTGAATATTGGATTTGCATCAGGTTAATATTAGTTAATTGTACCTTTTTTTCTTTCTAGTACACTGCTTTGTTTTAAATAACATTGTTCATCACGTATATATGTTCCAATATAAATAATGACATTCCAACAGGGTACTTTTCCTGCATTTTGATTAAGATAGGTATTTGATTAATTTTTTATTTCTGTAGGGCTGATACATGTATATAAATTCTATGAGTGATTGATTCATGCTATTTGGTGTATTTTTGTTTGTACCTTCTAATTGAATTTTCTGCTGCTTTTTTTGCTTAATTTTGCCGGTGTAACGACGAAAAGTGACCCCCGTAGAATATTGACCGAGGGTCATTTTTCTACGTAGAAAAATGACCCTGTCGGTTGTAGAATACTTGGATTACATCGTAGAAATTATGGCCTTAGGGTCATATTTCTCCGTGTGGGTTGTAGAAAAATGACCCCGTAGAATATTGACTAAATTTTATTACATATTCTATGTTTACTTGTTTTTGATCCATTCTTTTTCCTTAGGGTGGATACAGGGATGATGGTGATTGGGGGGATTACATTGCCTGCTTGGTACTTCGAATTTTTTGATCACTTGTCATTGCCTATCATCATTATTTCAGACTGTTTTTTAATTTTTCAAATAAAAAAGAAAGATATATATTTTTTTTACTAAAGTACATTGTTCAACCATGACTGAATAGAAACGATATCAATCTAAATGAAAAAAAAAACAAAAACAACAAAAAAAAAAAACTCGTACAAATTGTAAACAGTTACCGATACCAGCAAATTTACTGATGAAGAGAAAATTATTCATCATGGTCTCTATCACAATGAGAATTAATTATTAACCATTGGTCTGAAATAGGCACATGATCATCTCATCACATCAGTGAATTCAGAAAATTTCAATATCCGGGGGGGGGGGGGGGGGGGGGGGGGGGGGGGGGGTGGATATTTATGGGTAGGGGGTCGAGGCCTATTATAGGTAAATTTAATAAGTGACCTTTATAAGTTTGAATTCCCCATCCCTTAGATCCGCGATCGATTGCGTGTGTCATCCCATTTGGATATTTTTCACAATCAATTCTTTATTGTTACAACAGGCTTAAAAAGAATGTATTTTTTTTTTTTTAAAATGCTTGATTTTAAAACCATATAAACATCACCAATCCAAAAACTTCGAATTTAGAAGAATACAGAAACAGAAGACTTTACAAATGATTCTACTTGGATTTGAAATCGATATCTGTTGAAATCAAATTGACATTAATAATGTACTTGCAAACTTGGTATATAACAGTTAGAGCAAATTGCAAAAAACAATGACACTAAAAAGGTCTTTGACATTGACTTTGACTCCTTTTAAATATATAACTGGTATTTAAAAACGACATTTGAATCTAGTAAATAATACGGGCATATTCTTACATAACTTTAAACTTTACTTAGATTTCCCATATAAGTGTCCCAGGCAATTATACTCATTTTTAGCAGTTTCTAAAAGTAGAAACAACAGCTGCTTTTTGTTACCTTTCTCGAAAAAGT
>WFKH01011925.1:74691194-74718542 GCA_016163765.1 Magallana hongkongensis
GCCGCAAGTCCAATCGGTGCATGTTCAATCGTCCGATCACCTGATCACTAGTGCGATTCTGTCGCATTATCTTACAACACTCGCATTTATTATACAACAATCGCATATAGACGTAAGACATATCGCAAGATTTAATGCATTTGCATCGCATAACGGTCGTTTAAGATCGTGCAAATTTCGTTTGATGCTTCTTCATATGCTATCATTTGGCAACAATTTATCATGACATGTGGTGATAACGAACAGTGTTCAAAACGAAAAATACAAAACAGGAGCAGAGCAAACACGGACCTCTAAAAAAACAAATAGAGGTGGGATCAGGTGCTATGGAGGAGTGAGCATCCTCTGCTGACCGGTAACACCCGCCCTGTGCTCTTTGTCGCAATCGGGAAAAACGGAAAAATCGGTAGACAATTAGATAATCGATTATGGTCTAACAATAAGTATGAAAAACGTCAGTCAGCACGAGACCCAGTGGAAGATTGTATTTGCTGACAAGGTCGTTAAATTTAAATCCACATTTCGGTCGCACGAACATTTTGTAGTTTCTGGTTTTGCTCCAATTGTGAAAGGGTCTTATGAAATGCCATACATCGTATACTATCATAGATTCAATTTGATATAGAACATTGAGCATAGTTGTACATGTAATTTTATGCACATGTCACTTTTTGAAATGAAAAGCTTTTAGATTACGGACTAGTTAAGAATTCAAGCATAATGTGATCATAACTCATTATCTAAATTAAAAATAAACAATAACCGTATACTTGTGTGGCCTAAGAAGATTGCATCATATGACGCATACAATTTTAGTTTTACACTGACGCAGCCGTTAATATGTGAAGGCTAATTAGATTACCAACTGTCAACTCCCATTGCTTTATCCACTACCATTGTCTGCCGGAAGTGCGTTAAAACACAAAGTCCGTATGTGTAGTCTGGTCACAGCACGAAAAGTTATAAATTTAAGTTGGAAGGTGACATAGTTGACTTTGATATATCATTAGACGATTAAAACTATAAACAACTGATGGGAAATAGGAGGGGGCATATATAGAGTAGTTCTATAGATGACACATCCTTAATTTGTATCACGTTTCTCACTATGTAATTGAGTACATGTATTAACATGACTTGTCTATAATCCTAGAAATATAAATGTTAAAAGTAATTATTATCGGAATCATAATTTTCATTCAATATAAATGCTTTACATTACAATGTTCTTACTGTAAACAAGCGCAACAATAAATAAATTAAAAAAAAACAATACAGTTAAAGTCTTTTCGACGTATTCAGGACATCGTGCCTTATTATTATTACACTATTAACCGGAAAGGTTTTGCTAGGAATGTAAGGTAGCTTTTCGTTTAGATAGATTTATAACACAATAAAACTGTTTTTTAAACAAAACTTAACCGGTAAAATTGTTTGATGCTAACGTTTTCTTCTCTAATTAGCTGAATTGCATATGCCCAATCAAACATTATATTTCTCTGATGACCCTCAAGAACAATGTACACGCCATTTAATGACGGAGAACTGCGATATCAATGTTTCTATTATTTTACTATCGAATTGTTTCCACTGTTTCAAACTCATAATCATATACTAAGTTAACTGGCCTATAGATGCTACAGATATGTATTATTTCAAGCATTCATGTATCAGCATTAACACCTAAATATGGAATGAATAAAGTCGTTAATTATGACACAAACAGTTCTCAAATGTCATTGTTGCATTGTTTGCATTGATCAAACTTGCTTAAATTCAATTTTTGTATTTGCTCGAACTCTCTAACACCTTATCTATAACCATGTAATAAAAGTTGTAATATGATTTTTTAAGTTTTATTTAAAAAAAAAAAAGTGTAGTACTAGTAACGATATACAATCTAAAAACCATTCTAAGTTAACTTCATTTCACTCAAATTGAACAACCGAGTCAAGCGATTGAAGGTACGTGACTGGTAGGAACTACTCTTTTGAAATTTTAATTGGCACATGCCATAATTAATCAAATGAGGAAATGTGAATCACATGCTCAAACATCAGAAGGCATCAGAAATTCGCTACAGAGAAATGAAGTACGAGAGTTCTTTCGCAGTCACTGTGACTTGCTGCACCACATTATGTGCGACTTTAAACTGCGAAAGGTAAAACTTTTAGATATAAAAAATGAATGAAGTGGAAAAAAGATTTTTTATATATTCTTTAATAACCCATATAAACATTTTTGTCCAATGATTAGGCTGAAAAAAGATTCTTCTTACTCTCCATTTTTAATCAGTTGATCATTTGAATGAATTTATTTCTAGTATTATCAATTTTACATTCACTGTTCACTTCTTAGAAAAATCATGTTCTTAATTTTTCTCAAAGAATTGCTCTTAATGTCAAAATGTCTTGAAGATTGCCAATGGAGAAGATGGAAAACAAGTGCATTGGTCATCAGACATATTATTTTCATTTTTGTTTATTTTAGTGTTACGTTTTATATGTACAAAATGGAGAGAAACATTTACATAAATAAATAGTAATGTTAACAATTTTTGTTTTTCTTATTACAATGTGTACATGAAAATTGAATATTGTTTGTTTAATATTTGGTTATGCAATAAGTTATTAAGTTTCTATGACTTGGCAGATTGTCCGGTTGGTTACAATGGAATGCACTGTTCGAGATTATGCAGATATCCAAGCTATGGGATATTTTGCCAACAGGATTGTTCAGAGTGTGGTCAGGAAGCTTGCAGTGCGATCTTTGGTTGTATGACAAGTGGTGAACAAACTCAGAGTGGCACAATTAAGATTTTACATCTGCAATGATTGTCAATTTAATCTTCCCGATCGTCAAAGAGATTCTGACGTAGATGCATATTAAAATATCAAAATATTCTATACTGTATCAAATTGAAAGGGACAAAAGTCTTCATTCATTTAGCTGTTATTTGTCTGCAATAACAAAAACGAAACAATTATATACCTTTTTTCATTAATTATCATCATATTGTTTTATCCTAGATTAATAATATGGCAATTGACAATAATCAAAAGGATAGCATAGATATAATAAGTGAATTTATTTGTATATCTTAGTCAGTACTATTTACGTATGTAATGTTTTGAAGAGATTTGTTCTTTCGATTCCCTATATTGTTTTATCTGTCCACTTGTCTAAGAAATGTCACTTGTCTAGAAAATGTTCTGATTTTATCTCTCATCGGTCATATGCGTCAAATAAAATCTATACATTACTTGTATATACAAAAAAATATCTATTTCATATGTAGAGACTATAGCAAATCTCTGTGTATAACCATTTCCCGAAGTATTGAGTTTCTTCGTTGACACTATCTTACTCAAACCTATCTCAAGAGATTGCCATAAGATTAAACTCAAAATATATTTGGCTGAGATCATTACATTGCAGTTGCCAACATTATTTCTACAATTTTCAACTTTACTGATATTCAAGAACGTTTGGTGACCTTAAACAAGTTTTACTTTAATAAGTCAAAGTCAAATATTTATGCATAAACTACTTTTAACCCATACCTGGTATTTATTTCACTCACAGATTGCTCTTTTGTAAAGGAAGCACAGAAATGTTGAAAGAAAATGATAGGTTTGATGTAGTGATCATAGCAGATTTTAATGGAAATCTTGTTTGGACCATAATTATGTCGTCTACTTCTGCTTAAATCTGGATCATACTTTGTCAAAAATTCAAATGAAAGATATCTCCTATTTGTTTTTTTTTTAACACCAACACACTTCAAAAGAATAATAAGGTTTTATCAAAACAAAAAAATCATCTCTTTACCCTTTATTTAAAGCGGACTACGTGAGTTGTTACCTTATCATAATATAATAAATTTATTTAACCTGATCATGGGATTGGTCGTTTTTCAATTATCTTGACAGATTGTCCGAATGGCTACTATAGAATAAACTGTTCAAGACAATGCAGATATCCAAACTATGGGAAACATTGTCAACAGGATTGTTCACATAGTAACGGAGAGGTGTGCAATTAACTGTTGGTTATCTGACACATGATGGAACAATTGACAGAGGTACATGTACATATACACATGAGTTATAGCATACTAAATAAAACTTTTGGAAAGGTATAGTGTAAAAAATCACTAAGTAGCATACATGTACTTTATCATTCACAAGGCAACAATTGAGCAACTTTATTTCAGATTACAAAAAGATAAACACCATATATTCTTTCTTCACTTGCTTTAACGTTTTCAACAAGGCGATACGTTAATTGCAAATAACAAAGAAACCACAATATCTCAAAGAGAGAAAGCTCGTAGTCTCTTATCGTAGACATTGATTTTCTGATTATTTGAAATGACTGTTTCAATTTTCAAACGTATTTTCAAGTTGGGATTAAAAAAAAAACCAAATAATAAAAATAAACCAAGTCATATAAATAGTTTTTATGTTCCCGATACAATTATTGATGATGCCTTGTGGATATGCAATTATTCTTTTTCTTTAATATGTTTACGAAAATGTTTCTACAGTCAAAAGATAAAAAACTGCACTAATGTTAAACATAAGTCTTACACTATTCATATCCAGTTCGTGTCTGTCCTTATTCAAAATCCCAGAATGTGCTCCAAATGATTATCGGAATTTTCGTCGGGGTTTCAGCTGTATTGGTGATTGCAGTCCTCTTTGTCATTGCATTTTCAAACAGAAAATTCTGCTCGAGACAAATAAGAGAAAACGCCGATTATGTTGGATCTGTCGTGTCAGAACACATCACTACCACACTGTGTACAGCACCTGAACAACGTAGTGATATTTGCGATGAAAATATACCTACTGACAACAACACATACATGCTAGCAAACTCTTTTCGATATGAAAACATGTAATTCCAGCACATGTAAACATGTATTTCTATTGTTAAATGCTAATTGTATATAAATTTCTAATTACTGCATAATTAAAAAATGATGTCGAAACCAATGTGAAATAAATTGTCGATTATGTTAAGAATTTTTTTCCTGTTAAATATTACTGATTTTTTTGGTCTTCTACATTTTTTATCTTATTAAGTTCAATAATTTTTTCCAGCTCTCGTATACAATATATTTGTCAAAAGGTTTTATATGTAATAATAAAATTTTACAATTTATTTAACATTTCAAGTTTTGCATTTATGAATTCGTATTGATATCGACACGTACATTTGATACGACATTAAAGTGTATGTTTGAGAGGAAAATAAAAAGGCATATCGACGAGTGTAAGGAAATTTCAAAATTATTTTAACGATTTATTTCACTAGTATTACAGTATATTTGATGTAAGGTTTACGACTTGCGTTGTTATTTCTTCAAATTTTAGAATTGCATCAAACTTAAACATTATTTGTTTACTATACTAAATTTTTTTCCAAAGCCCCTTTAATAATTGGCACACAAGCACTTTACAAAACATTGCGATCGAAATATTTTAGTTTAGCACTTGCTCTCGCATACGTTGCACGATGTTTCGCATTTGTTGTATATTTTTTAGTGGTCGTATCAGGTCTCCTCAAAATAATGGACATGCACACCATTCAGACGCGACCAAATGCGATCCAAAATATGTGCAACGCACAAACATTAGTACAAACGTCTTACAACGTTTTGTGTACTTGCAAGAGTGATGCATAATTTTCAAGGTCGTAAAATGAATTGCAGTTGTCTATGCGTGTGTTTTGCAACCATGAGACGTGCCTCATGAAATCTTTAAATTGATCACCTTCAATTTGCATGCTTTGCCACTAGTATTTATACCCTGTATAAGCATCTCTGTTTCTGACTACAACTGGCCATGGATGCTGCTGCCGTCTAGTGGATTTATATATACCCCTATATACATATCTACATATACCAGTATATATACCCCCTCTGCCTCGCACGATGATTCGTACCATGGAACGCATGATCGCACGAGCGCCGCACGTCCAATCGCATTGGCGCACGTTTAATCGTCCGATCATCTGATCACTCGCGCGATCCTATGGCATTATCTTACAACACTCGCTTTCAGTGTACAACAGTTGCAAGATATATCATAAGACTTAATGCGTTTGCATCGCACAATGGGCGCTTTTAGATCGTGCAAATTTCGTACGATAACTTTTTTTTTATATACAATTATTTCGGAAACAATTTACGATCCAAAACTAAACTATTATCTCGCATGAATATTTTGTCGCTTCGGTTCGGGCGCCAATCGTGAAAGGGCCTTTAGGTATGAATTTTTGTTTGGATAAGAATGATGTTGCCCGATCTAACTTCTTAACTATAAGAAGTCGAATTTCATGATTTCAAACTACATGTACCATTGTGATGAAGATATTAACATTTTCGTCAAAATTTTTCTGAAATATATAGTTTTTGAGGGTTATATATTCTTAAGATTTGCGACAATGATCCCACGTTTATCGTGTGATTAGTTTTCATTAACCTCTAAGAAATAACTTTTAAATAGGCTAAAAGTGGACACAAGTCAATAACTTGGACTACTCTCATTAAAAAGAAAAAAAAACCCCAACAAACCTCTCCAGTTACTACGATTTCGTGGAAAGCTGATTTTATTATTTGACGAGTAATTTGGTGTTTCTAAAAAAGCTATTTAAACCATACGTTATTGAGTTTCATTTTATCAAAATTGGTAAAATGCAAAATTTTTATCTATAACTGCTGAAACATGGGTTTACCAAATATCATGATCAAACATGAATGTTGGTGTATTGAAAGTTCCATGGATATTGTTTTACTGTGATTTTTCATTTGGCAGTGATGCTCATTGAAAGATTAAAACTTAATATTGTTTAACACTTTTTCCGTCCGTATGTTTAAAAGTCATGGATTTTGAAACAATGATGTCGATTCGATTGACATATCAGTCGCAGATAGCATACAGTCGTTTCTGATTTCCGTTACTTATTAATTTTCCAGCAATTAATATTATTCAGAGATGATATAGTATAGAAGGAAAAAAAAGTTGTCATAATTAGAAACAGGAAAAAAGCTGTTTCAACACGAGTGGCGGTCAAATTTATAATTCAGCAAAATGAGACACCAGTATTCTGTTGTCGTCTTGCTGTTGTCAATTTCAAATTTACACGCATCTTCAGATTGTGAAAGGTAAGAACAACAAGTTTATAATAATGATATACTTTGGAAGAAATTTATATGTAGAAAAAGGAATATTATCTGCATCAGGACATGTTAATGGGGACACAAATGAACAGACATAATCCATTGTTTGACGTGTGCAGTAAAACTTGTTCTAATTGTTTGAATTTCATCTGCTATACTCCGTCCCGAGTTTTTGCTTCCCCCACTTTTCGCTTGATATTTCGATAATCATAAATACCTATATTCCTTTTTATCGATTTCAACTGTACTTCTTTCACAGGTATGTGTATTTTTATTAAAAAATCATCAAAAAGTGATTGAAGCAATAACTCGGGACAGACTATATAATATACCACTTTAGCGATATTTTTCTATTAAAATACATATAAAACTACTAAATGAATATACTATTTTCTGCAAAGTATCAATTTAATTATCATTTTTTTCTTGGAAAGGTATTCTGAATTACTATGCCGAGACGATTGCCTATGGAGTAAGAAACTCAACCAATGTCAGGGTCAGTTTAACGTATAGTGAATATAATATTATAGTTTATCCATAAGTAGTTTATTAACATATTCTAGTGTCTCTGTCTGTGATAACACTACGAATCAGGTTTGTAACACATAGTTCAATACATTTCATCAATGTCGCAAATGACGTATTGTAGGGCGCAAGCGGGGTTTGTATGTGTAACTATACAAATTGAAAATAACGTACAAAGATCAATAATTTCATATCTTATTGGATTAATTGATGAAAAGTATATAATATAAATAATAAGGAATCATTTTCTAAAAATATTATTAATTGATCAAATAGGGTTTTGCATGATCAAATCTATCATTAAGCTTTTCGATCGCTCCCGACCGTGCTTGGTCCGTGATCCATAATACTAAATGATTCCTTATTCCTCAAATAAAACAATTGTTTATTCTATAAATTACCACCAAAAATATAAAAACAAGTAAGGTAAGGTAATTAACAATACATAACAGAAATTTTGTTTTGCATTTATATATATCTTTCAATTTACAAATGGTCTTCTTATTGATCTTATTGATTAACTCTTGATTTATTGATAGGCTGTTCGACTGGTTTTTATGGAACTAACTGTTCAAGACCATGCAGGTATCCAAATTATGGAACAAACTGTCAACAGGATTGTTCACACTGTGATCGTCAACTGTGCAATGCAACATTTGGCTGTTTGGCAACTAGTACTGATGCGCCGGATCATCAGGGTACATTCAAACTTTATCGAAAACAATGTATTAATGTATGATATATCAATGATTCCTTAAAAATGTCTGTCTTTACCTTGAAATAGTTTCTGAACTAACAGAAAATCACTTAATGATAAAATATAGCATGATGCATAAGAAGTATACAAGTCAAATAGGCGAAAAATATGCATTTTAGATTAGAAAAATAAAAGATTTAAAAAAATGAAAAATGAATAAAAGTAAATATAAAATGCTGGCTGATTCGAACTCGTGATCTGCAGTTCACAAGCCCGATAGTTTAACCAATGATCAATGATGATGTTCAATCAAATCGATAAATTCAAACAATTTAACTAAAGATTTAAATCGCCATCTTATGACTTAGTTTCATGAAAAGTGTACGCCTTAATGTAGTGAGCTACCTTAACTGATCAATTGTTTCTTTTCAGGTTCCATTGGTCTTGATTTTGTTATCATTGGATTAATAGCGTCCGGTTTTTTCGTCATGTTTGTTTCCATGACCTGCATATTCCTTGGAAGAAGGTTAAAAAAGTAATCGAGTGTTTATCTTATATATTCTTTTTCAAATTAGAGTTTGATTGAAATGAATTGTAAAAAATAAATAAATGGAAAATATTTAATTATGAAAACCAACATTTAATTGTAAAAAAACCCCAAATCAAATATGATAAATTTACTTGTACACAATTCGTTCTTTTAATGTCTACGTTTTAATTTACAAACGTAATGTTAGTACAATAATGTTTACCTTATCCAACCTTCATGTCATTAGGTTTTGCTATTGTAGAATTTGAAATATAAAATCTATTATATAGTAAATTTTTGAATGGATAAATCTATTAAAAAAATAAAATTTGATATCATTCTTTAAAAAAACTTATTCCGACTTTTCCAAAGAGTTCTATGTCTCTAAAAAGTTTTCTGTTCTTTGTTAAACGAGTTAAATATTTTTCAGTCCCTGCAACATTGTTATTATGTGGAAAACCCTTATAAACAAATTCATAGTAACTGATTAAAAAGAAAATCCTTATTAATTTTTTTTTCTTTTCAACGACATCAATGTAAACTTAAACACACTTAGACCACTTTTAAATTGAAATGATTATTTCTTTTGATTCGAAGCGTTCATCAGCGAAATTGTTTCCTTAAGATGACATCGGACCTACAAAAACTGAACCAAAATTAAACTGAATTAATATTCTTCACAACGCAGCATCACAAGCGTCTTACAAAATAAAAGCTCAAAAGAGGGAATCACGTTATTGAAAATTTAACTTGTGTGAAGAGCATATGTATAATTTTCATTCAGTATCTTACTATAGAGAAACATTCATCTTCAAACGACAAGTCCAGATATTTTAAATATGCAACATTAGGTTTTACGGCGCTTTCGCACAATCGAACCTTCAAGACCGTGGTAAACGCGGTTATTACTACCTGATTGGACTACTAACATCCTGTTATATGTAATTGCGATTCGCAAAACACTCCTTAGAAAGAATACAACTAGTCCAGAACACTGAGGTATGTATTAGCTGTTACCAGAACATTAAAATAGGAGCATATCACCCCAAATCTGGAAGGTCTTTATTACATGTATTACTCGTCTAAAATACAAAATATTGAATTTGTCAATTCATCACTTAAACACTGTTACAAATTTGTTGCTGCATGAATATTTTGAATCTTCATTGAAAATCAAACATTGTTACATACACGAGTGATAACATATGACCTAAGGACACTCTTAACGGATTTTTGTTTTTTATACAATGTAAAAGTTTAACCCGACAGCGTAAAGAATTATGGGGAACCCATGCGCGGATCCAGGAGATTTTTCCGGGGCGGGGGTTGCTAAAGATTAACTTTGTTCGCCTTGGTTAGTTATACTATGTAAAGTTAACCAAAATGTAAAATTAGACTTTTAGCTATATACAAGTGATTGTTACAGCAGTACATAAAGGTTTTGATTTGCATTTGCCACAAAAGTGCGCAAAATTAGAAAAAAAGTAAAACGTACACGTCTACCGACAGACAATGACTAAAACAAGCGTTTTGATACACTGTTTACCAGCACTTTCATGCAATCTTACTGTTTAGAACAAGATTATATGCATTTCTAATGCAAAATGTTAGGTATACACGTATTTTGATAATAAAATAGTTTTAATGAGGTTGTATGTGCTAAAAACAAGTTGCATGATTCCATTCTTCAGACTATGTTCTGGCCCGGTGAATTTCAGCGGGTTATGTATTTTTCTGCAATGCTCACTACCTTCATACCCGCATGAATTACAAAAGAAAGCATATAATTTTTTAACTCACCACCCAGGTGTTCTATGTTCAGTAATGTCACCAAATCAAATTTTTTGTAATAAAATATCGTTGAAAACATTTCACTATGCATAAAAAATTAAAATGAACTAATAAATACATAATATATATGAGCGTTTTCGCCCGTTAATATTTCTTTGTAGCGGTTAAATCTGTAGTTTTTAAATCCGTTTTTTGGTCTACGCAAAGGTTACTAGCATTATAAACACTATATAGAATTTACGAAAGAAATCAAAAATGAAAAAAGGTTCAATGGCACATGAAAAGAGTCTACAGGTAATAAGTTTATTTATTTAATACTTGCCAATTCAATGGACCCTGTCTTTACTTGTTCTTCAGCTAATTGTATGTTAAAAATTGCTGTTAACAAATATTATAGTCTATAAATTCGATTTCTTAAATAATTGCCACATTTCTATCGCTTGTTTAAATCATATTTACGGAATATGATTTTGTGCAAGAGGAAAACAAATATATGTTTTACGTAATTAATTAGTCAGTATCACCCGCCTCATATATTTTCCATATCCTCTTTTATCTTCCGCTTGTAGTTATTAATTTTTCTCTGTAACTTTCTCTATCAACCCAATTATCGTCGTCCTTGGACACATAGTTTGAGGAAAAAGGATGAGTAAAACAACATTTTAAAGCACTATTAACACAATATTTTATTTACCTAAATTATCAGAATAAAACGGCGCAATGAAGTATCAGCTTTATGTTGCCGTCTTTTTGTATTACAGTGGTTCATTTTGCGCATCTTTAAACTGTAAAAGGTAAGCGATACTCGTTTTAGCGAGTACAACTTTACGTAATAGTTTACAACAGCTATTAATTTAAAAAAAACCCCTAATTTCAACTGATTTTTATATTTTAATGTTTGTAAAATGAAACAGATCCTGTGTGTATTTTGATTTACTTTCCATATGTTCTTTTACTCATGATTTAAATTTCAAAAATAAATCTTTTTAAAAGGAATTCAGATGAAAATTGTCTTGAAGATTGCCAATGGAACGAAACATCAAACAAATGTGTTGGTCAGTTTCTATTCATTGAAATAAAACAATATGCATTTGTATTGCGATAATTCAATTTTCAAAGTCAACTTAACTTCATGTTTGCTTAATGTTGCTTTTTGTATCGTTCTTTTGCTGTTTCTGTCACTGGACAGACTGTGATGTTGGATTCTATGGAAAAAACTGTTCCAGTTCATGCAGATATCCGAATTATGGAAAAGACTGCCAACAAGATTGTTCACACTGCAACCAGGAACTGGTACACAGGTACACAGCTGAGATATAATATATAGAAAAGAAAAATTTAATCTTATCGGGGATAATATATTGTTTGGGCCTAAATTAGCCCCATAACGAACGTCATTGTTTTCAATTTATATATACATGTACCATCAGGTTTTTTCCGCGTCAAGTTTTTCCCGCGAATCAGAACCTAGAATACTATATAAAATTTACGCGAATCCAATTTTTACTATTTCAAAGTCATAGTGAAAATATAATTCACGATTGTTTAGACCTGTGAAGTAAGAGGGAAAAAAGTATCTGAACTGTCACTTTCAATAATGTAACATTCGGACAATTAAAACTATTTACGCAATTTCCTTAATGTGAAATAATTACCGATTATTATTTTCAGAGACGCAAGGCAAGCATTTATAGATAAATAGATCATGTACCGATACATTTACCAGTAGCTCAGGTATATTTAGACATCGGTTAATGCAAGCAATGTGACCGGTTTAATTAGCCTGAATGTCAATGTATTATTAAATAAACAACGAGGCTTATACATAACTGTTATCTGGCGCTTGCCCTCCGATCCAGCAATTTCTACCTTTTCATCCATCTTTTATTTCCTCTATAAAGAGATACAAAATTAAGATTTAAGTTAATTAACGCATTAATCTATATACAATTCGAATGATATTTTCAGATAAATCATAAACATAAAGTGATCAAGTGATACAAATGTTCCATTTGTTCTACACAAGTCATATGCGCGAGAGCGCTGCACATAGCCGTTGATATTGTGCGCATGCACGAACTAACAGTTTCCAGTTTAGAATTCTGAAGTTTCTTTCCTGAGATAAAGGTAAAACGGTTAGTGGTTCGCGCCCCAGGACAACCAGAAAAAGATCTGTCTCACAAAGGCCACACAGTTCTGCTCTAAGGTCAATATGAAATGAATTAACAATTGTGTTCCACCATTCATTGTGGCAGTCAGAGAGAGCGCCGCATGACAACGTTACGTGACAGAAAATGTCCTCATATGTGGAATTGCACAGATGACACGTTGAAAGACATAAATATTTCGTTAATACGATTAATTTGCAAGTGAACTTAAATTTTCGAATATCACTTGCGTTATCTACGAATGACCAGATGTTACAAGGTTTGTTATGTTGAAAGACGGAGTTGAAACGATGAAAGTCGGGATCCATGAGCATTTGTGTTCTATTACAAGAACAGAACTTTGTATCAAATTTACGCTGATTTATTATCCGCGATTGGGAAATCGTCGCGAACAAAGCGGAAATTGGATGCACGCGAAAAAAACCTGATATTAGGTATACTGTAACTAAATTATACATCCACTTTAAACTACCATACGTTTTTGATATTTTTATTCGTTACATCTTTTAATGAAACTTTTAGGTTCATTTGCATCTAAGGAAATCTCTATTGGTTCAGTTCTACTTGATTACGTCATCATCGGAGTAATGACAGCCGGCTTTTTAATTACTTTTATAACCATTGCCTGTTTGTTCAGAAGAAGAAAACAATGGGTCCGAAATATCAGAACGTCATCTGTCGTCGACAGACTTAGTTACCACTAACAATGAATTGGATTCTTACTCTTACAAGAAAAAAAGAAGATTTGCTTTTATGTTTTACTCATTAAGTAATAAGAAACAAATATAAGAAAAAACTCAAATTTTGAAGCAAGGATATTTATTTTCCTGTTTTCTTAAAATAATAGTTGATGGCTATAAATTTCCAAATGTGAAGAAAGACTGAAGTTAATCATACAAACTTATTAATTATTTTTTTAATTAAACACGTTCAATACATATGCTTTATATATATTTGAGTAGTTTAGTTTTAAATTTTGTACTATCATTAATCATTTTTTCTTGGCTTGACGTGCATAGTTTTGATGATAATAGTTTATTCATTGCTATTTTAAAAACATTTTATCCATTAACAATTCCTCAAACCCTTTTTTAAATTTGAAATTTAAAGCAGAAACAACTTTTTGATCATTTATTACAATTTGATAATTCAGTATCTAAGCCACATGCATTTGCATGATTAAATTTAAATAATGTAGGATAGAAGGCAGATATTTAGGTGGCAGGACATTTGTTTTTTATGGTTAACCAACTGTTTTTTTTTAATTTTTTTTATGATAAACATCTTTTTGTCATCTTTTGAAGGTAAACTATCATTTTTTTAATTTTCAACTGATTGATACTTCCGTCTGTCTTTTCCGGGCGGTGTGTTTTTGTTATGAAGGAAATAAATAGTCGCGAATATTCCCATGATAACTTGTCAGTTGTCATTATTTTATTTATACTTTCAAGAGTAAAATTTAAAAAAAACAACAACCATTTGTTTGAATTTCTCTTATGTAGTTGCGCTGTAATATCCAATAATTAGTAGCTCTTAAAGTAAAGTATAGTAATTCAAACTGTCTACATTTGTCCAAGCTAAGGTAAGTGCTTTAATTGTTCAAAATAAATGAACTACTTGCAGCGACTAGCAACAACGAAGATTATAATCAAATAAAAATCAAAATTGTATTCTGATAGTACAAAGAGAAAGTAAAAATACTATTTTATTACTAACGCTAGTTTTAGTTGTCATTCCTTATATGTAGTTGCACGCATATAATGGAAGATTGGTAAATAGTAAATTTTGATATGTTTGTAAAATGGTGGATTATGTACGTTAAATGTCTTCATAATATCCCATTCGACATGTTAGATACATGCGTCATCAACCTTAAATGTCAATCATATGTTACTTTTAGAACTTCTACGCTATAAAATTGCGTTATAAAAGTGTCATTCGGTGTTTTTAATACATAGATTAGATTTTACAAAAATATTTGAAATCAACTTGCAAATCTGAAATATATACAATGACAATATATACAAACATTTGACATATTTCAGCGAGTTTCCTATGAAAAAAAAGTTATATATCTGAGTACAGGGTTTCATAGCCAAAATGTGGTACATAATTAGCTGCACTCTCACGCGATGAAGCCCTGTCCTCACGCATGATACATTCAACCACAAAGGAGTCAATATTTCTCTCAGTTGTTAAGATTCTTCTGGAAAAGTGTCTTTTGAGGAGCGTAGTAACAACTATGATTGAGACAATGACAAGCAAAAACCCTGTTGTCAACGTTGCCACATTCACAATGGTGTTATTTTCAGATGGTTTCCTACTTTTGTCATCTGTATTTGAAAAATAATATAAATATTTAGAAATTTTAATTCAAAATAGATTTTTTAAATGTTGTATCCTATCTAAGGTGGTTTGAATAAATTGTATAATTTTGAACAACTATGTATATCCAAATTAAACATACCTCCTTGTGAAGATTCCGTTATCGCACTTAAGATTTTTATCGGACATCCAATCTTATGGTTGCAGGCTCTTTGAGAGCAATTACACTGGTTTTGACACTCAGGACCATAATTTGGATACCGACATGGCTCTGAACAATTGAATCCATAAAATCCAGCATCACATTCTTTAAAAAAACCCCGAAATAAATTGATAATTTTAATCTAAGGTCAACCTCAGTATTGGTTATATACATGAGAACAGCAACATAAAATGAATTAACGTGAAAGTAAATTTCTAATCATTACTAATCTAGACATCTTGTATGAAATTATTTACTAGAATGTTACAATCTGTGAAAGGTCAATCATGAGACTTGGACCACTCATTATATCACAGCTAAATATAATGAAAAGTTGTCCTTCCCAGTGTCAAGAAGGCGCATAAGGCCACAAGGGTAAGCCAGTACCCAATTTCAGCTGGGTGGACCGAAACAATGTAGATAAAGTGCCTTGTCTATATGCACAGCATACAACAAAAAGACCATAGCATGGTTTGAACCAGCGACCTTTCGGTTACTGGCCAAACACCCATTACCACTGAGCCATGTGCTCCATATAATACATCTAAATATAATGCCCTGTCAATATAATCATAGATGAATGGCTACGGTCAATACAAAGGATGATTTAAAATATAGGACTAATAAGACAAAAAAAATAATTAAGAAATACCTCTTTCATTTTGTCTGTTCTGAATCTTTGATATAGGTACTCTACAAAATCACCTTTTAACCACGATGTAACTATTATTTAAAAGATCTGCATCATGATTCATGGTAGGGGTATGTCGTTTTAACAAAATCCCCAAACATTTTTAGCGCCGGTCTAACTTTCACAGCCTTTGAAATATACGAGTGCAATTTCGTTTATTTCGTCCTTCAGCTGGTTAATGTATTTATCCGAATTGATCTATTTGCGAAAGGAGAACAATGTATCTTACTGCGCTCATATGTAACTTTTTTAAAAGATGCAAACTTTATGTTGGCCTTCCTCAATATAAACTTAAGGTTTTTTTTTACCTGGTAGGAACTCCTTTAGCTTTATAAAATGTTACTCGTCTTAACAACGCGTGTCACGTGACATATATGTTGGCAAGAGTGTTTAATTTGACTATACATGAAATTTACCTTGAGAAATTCAAATGCACTTTTTTTGTGAATTGTGATTTCAACGGATGTTTTAACTGATCGCAAAATATTCCTTGAACTGAAGAAAATTTGGCGATTAACAATATCACACAAAATGTAAACGAGTCCGATCTGCTGAAACTCTTTATAAACATATTATCATCTGTACATGTACTATGCACACCTATTCTGTTTTTTTTTTATTAATTGAAAATATAGAGCCACAAACAAATGCGAAATTCATAGTTAGTTGGTCTACGTACAACACCATAGATTAATTCTCAAAATAAAAATCTATACAAACTTTTAACACAAATCAGGATGTGTCATTTTTCTTCAAGTTCATTTAAAAAAATTTATCAAATTTATGGTAGATTTTCTGTAATTTATTAAATAAAAAGGAGAGTTGACAAATGTTAAGAGGTGTTAAGCAATATCATCCATTTTCCGTTCTTTACCTCGATTCGTTCTTTAGAGTAAAAAAAAAAACAAAAAAAAACAACCCCCCCCCCCCAAAACCCCCCCAAAAAACAAAACAACAACAACAAAAAAAAGATGAATTTCTATGTACACGTGAATAATTTTACCAATATTAAATCGTTTAAATACCTTTTGTAACACATTTATATTTCGGTGATGTTTTGATCGTATACTGTAGATTGCTAATTAATTAAACGTAAATAATTTTAAATATCCGCTTAAAATCGCGAGAAGCAACCCTCGCGGATTTTAAAATCTCCATTTTATTTTCTGAGAGTTTAGAACTATAAGAGATTAGGGTTAAACTTTCGCAATCGCGATTTTATATTCTCGCGATTTGATACAAAACAGCGGGATCGCGGAATTAAGTACTCGCATAAAATAAGGAATTTACAGTACATTTGTAACCCTACAAAATCTTAAAAATTTTAGCATTCCAGCAAAGACTGTATGAAAAAAAGTTGTACATCAATGCGCGCTCTAATAAGAATCGGTCTTGTTAATTCAAAATAACACATTATTGATTAAAAATTGTAGAAGGTCCCCTTCTAATGAATTTGAATATCGAGGATTAGGGCGGATAAAATATATATATCAGGATAAATAAGATGATAAAAACACATGTGTCAACAAAACATTGATTTTTTACCCTTAAATAGGTTCAGTGCTTAGTTTACCGTGATCTTAAGTAGTGTATGAGTACCAAACCGGTTTCAGAACTTCACTGCCTTTTATTTTAAAGAGTGTGTATGTGCTCCAAATTTTTTAAACTGTCTTTTTACGGTAAACTAAAACTAACAAAGCAAACTAAATTTAATCAGCAAAGTAATGTCCCACATTAGAAGTATCATTTTGTAACCGATCAGTTGAATGGTTTAGGAAAATAATAGAAGCTCCTTATGGCAATTAAATAAAACATATTGTCGTGACTGAAATGACTCAGTGGTTAGCGTAACAGGCTATAAATACATAACAGTATAAAACTTGTCTTTTTAGGTTGAGGGTTCCATCATAATTATACTTGAGACAATTATTTTTTCGGTTTTTGTTAGTTTATACAAACTGACAATACTTAAATATCATTCTCTTGCAGACTTGTAAAATATTATTTAAATACATTTTTGAAAATTGAATTGTATTTAACAATAAACCAATGGGATTTTGCCATCTTAAATACCCTTTTCTCCTATTTTCAGTTATTTTATATACATTAATAGTTTTAAGTGTGATTTACTTTAACTGAGAAAAACAACAAATGTTATTTTTTATAATTTGTTTACTGTTTGGGGACTTTTTTGATTGATTTAATCAGAAAAGTTTTAATTGTAAATGAAAAATCAGTAACAGTTAACCCAAAGTACAGTTATTTATAATTAGAATAGAAATATGCAACGCCTTAAAATGAAACTGTAGTTACAAAAAGTGCAAAAAATACAGATTGTTGGTGATATATTGCAGTTCTTACATATCACCAAGAGGAAGCACAAACGGAAACAAATATATTTTCCTCTCTTTAACGAAGGAATCTTAAATTTTGTTAACTTTGTAATTGTATAGCATGAAAAGTATTTTTGTTAAATGCGTTCATTTCATAAATAGGCAGATATATTGCTATCATTAAAAATTGTAATGTTTAATATCAAGGTATCAACTGTGTTAACTAACTCAAGAAAAATTAAAACCTTTTTTTTTTAAACAAATATTTGAACTTTTTTCAAATACATATTGTTGATGATATATTGCAGTTCTTACATATCACCAAGAGGAAGCACAAACGGAAACAAATATAGTTTCCTCTTTTTAACGAAGGAATCTAACATTTTGTTAACTTTGTAATTGTATAGCATGAAAAATGTTTTTGTTAAATGCGTTCATTTCATAAATAGGCAGATATTTTGCTATCATTAAAAATTGTAATGTTTATTTTCAAGGTATCAACTGTGCTAACTAACTCGAGAAAAATTAAAACTTTTTTTTTTAAACAAATATTTGAACTTTATATTTGAATTGTACTTTAATAAAATAAAATGTTTTAAAGGTTACAAAGCGTCAATTATGATGTATATTTAAACTTATAACTTCATTAAAAAATCATACAGTGAAAAAGAGATAGGGTGTGATATTATGTTCTCTGCTATTTCTGCTCTGGTATAAGCTTTGTGCTCTCTTTGCTAAGAAATATATATTGTTGATTAGTGGCGAAAAGAAGATTTTTATGTAGAATAATATTGTATCATAATTGCTTTTTATCGCAAATAATTGTTTTTATTCAACATTTATGCAGATAAACCGCGACTAACTTAGTGTCGTTTTAATTTTATCATCTTTTAAATAGAATCATGTTACTCTGGTTTTTCAGTTGAGTGTTTCAAAACAACCCTTAATCAGTCGTATTTTTGATCAACAAACATTTTAAGAATGCAAAGTTGAGTCTTACTCCTATTTCTGGTAGAATTTGAATAGGCAATGTTCATGGTGATCAAGTATACCCCCCCCACCCCTATTAAAATGTATGGATTCTTTACTTATGTCATATAAAACGGAGAATTGTCTATCAAAAATATATATAATGGGGGAATTATATTTACGTATCAAAAGGATATGTGATGTTTTGTTATATACTGTACGTATATATTTATCATTTCATATTAAGTTGTGTCTTAGATATTACATTTTAGTTATTACCTTTGCACACCGATTTCTTTGAATCCCAAAGTTGATCCGTAGAACACAATGCAGAAGTTTCTCTAAAAGGATTTAAAAGAAAGAATAAAAGCAATGTTTTCTAATTTAACTGTCATCTCAAATTAAGAACTACTCACTTTGTTGGTAAATTTTCTGAACCCATCAAGTTGGACAATGAAAAATAATTTATTAGAATGAGATTTGGTATTCTCGACATTCTAATAAAATCACTATCTATAAAAACAATAGCTCCAGTGCAGTTAAACAAAAACTTAATGCGGAAATTCTGCAATAGGAAGCAAGGAGCTAATTATATATATAAAAACAATACATAAAACACATGCAGTGATATAGACAGTTCACTCAGCTTACCACCATAAATATATATATCCAGTCTATTCATGCAAATTCATAGTAGAGAAAGTGTATGAACCATTTAACTCTTTACAACACTTGATAAGAACATAGTTTACTGTTTAAAACACCGTTTTTTTAAAAAACTAGTTTTATAAATAAAAACATATTTGGCAACAAATTTTGTAATAATATACTTGTGTGTGTGTTTTATTAATATCTCTTTGTAAGTCAAGCTTGTAAAATAATGATTGTGTGCATGTAAGGGGGATAATCATTAACAATCATGGTCAAAATACTTTGTAATGTTACAAATGGTAATTTGCATTTGTGCATAGCAGGGTCACTGGGGGTTAGGTTTTAAGATTATTAAACATAATAGATCAATTAACATGTCCAGCATCCAATCATCTGTGGTAATTAATGTCTTATCAAAGCCTGACGTCAAGGTCATAGATATAAACAAACAATTGACAGCGATGTTCAAGGAGCGAAACATTATCTCCTTCGGGAAGCATCGAAGATTATGGAAAAACATTGAGTCCTTGTAACGGATAAAGTGCATCTTAATGATGTTGGTATGCGGATATATGCGAGAAGCATCCGTGCAGCACTCGGTTTGTTCAAAAGAAGGTAGAGCATATTCGGGTTAGAGTGTTATGTCGACATCATTCATGTTTCATCAAGATGTGCAGTTACTATATGTTCGTATGGTAGTTCAATCTTGTTATATAGTTGGTAAGGCTTATGTTTTTAATAATACAGAGCAACAATAAATTTTGGTTACAATCAATCATGACACTGTCTGGATCCTATTGTTATAACTATACATGCATTCATGGTTTTACTGTTACCCTGGTCACAGTCTGTTTATAGATCTACATACATGATACGTCATTGTACTATGTTTGCATCATTATGCATATGGTTTATTTATGCTTGACAATATATGAGCCTATCATACACACACAGTTGTGTATTTACATTTTATTCTTTTATTAGAGGCATATATGTTGTCATCTATACTTAATGTTCACACTCATTAGTGTGTTTATATATCTACATACATGGTACAACATGTACCTGGTTTGCATCATTATGCATGTCATGTGTTTTATTTATGGTTGACAACATATAAGCCTATCATACACATTCAGTTGAGTATTAACATTTTATTCATTAATCAGGGGCATATATGTTGACTTCTTTGCTTAATGGCCACACTCATTAGTGTGTTTTGTATTTACATACATGGTACAACATGTACCTCGTTTGCGTCATTATGCATATGGGTTATTTATAGTTGACAACATATAAGCCTATCATACACATTTAGTTGCATGTACATGTGTGTACTTCTTTATGCTAGCATGTACATTACTGGTACATATTGTATCATTTTCGTCAAGGTTATCATTCATATATAGCCTTTAAAATCTTAACATCATGCATCCTTATAGAAAGTATTTCAATATAGTTGTTGTTGGGCACATTTTGAGTACGGTTCATCTTGCCCGTTTGATATACGTTGCTTATGGCTAAGTTTTAGTATATGGTCGAGGTCACCATGCTCTAATTAACATCTACACAATTTAAATTTTATGGTTACTAATTTGAAAAAGGGTTCATGTGTTCAGTTCTTTCATAAGACATCATTTTATACCATTTCATAGTAGAGGTATATTTGTAGTTGATTGGCATGAAGGTCTCTTCTATTTATAATGGTATTAATTAATGTTTTACTGTTCAAGCATCATTATTGCAGATTTATACAATGGTCTCTTGTAAGATAGAACTAAAACACTGATATATTAAAACGACATATCCTTGTATCTATTTATCAGTGCATAATTCAATAATCAGGTACGGCATTTAATATTTATATTCTATCGTGTCCCCATTTGTAGAGAGAAGAGGCATTCTGCAGCATTCAAATGCTTATGGTTATTATGGTTTTATACGTATGGTTGACAACATACTAGCCTGTCATACACATTCACACGTGTATGTGCCCTTAATATATTTTAGCATCTTTCATCATTATGCATGATATTTCAATCTAGTTCTTGTTGCTCAAGTTTGTTAATGGTTCATCATGCAACTCTCTTATACTTCATGCTTTAAGGTTCAGTTTCAATTTATGATCAATGACATCAAGCTCTAAGTATCATCCACTCATTTAGCTTTTTGGTTAGACATTTGAAAAGTGATTGTCAGTTTAGTTGGTTCATAAAGCATCGTTATACATACAAGTACAGGAGTAGAGTTATATTGGTATTTGACCGGTATGAATTAGTTCTGTCCTATTCTTAATTGTATTAGTCAATGTATTACTGTTTCAAGCATCGTTATTGCAGATATATACAATGGTTTTCTGTAAGGTATAGCTGAAACACTGGTATTGTAACACCATATATTCCTGTATTCAACTTTGTCAGTCATTCTTTTAGTCTCTTAGAGTTATATTATTTCAATTTTCAGATCTAAAGGCTGGTTGGTACAGTTGTTGATCTTACTAATATTCACTCAGGTTCAATTAAATTACAGGTGGGGGATCTTCATCCCTGGGTAAAACTTCATTCTTTATAAATGAAAAAATTATGGGAAGTCATCATTTAAAATCATTCAGCAAGTGGTTCATACATAACAAAGTAGAACAACTTTGGGTTAGATTAATTTGCCCATACTTAGGTGTTAGCTCACACCCATTTTATTTATTTTGATTGCACTATCAGCTTTTTTTTTCTTTTTTTTTTCTTTTTTTTTCATGGGTTAGCATTCATAGTTTTGTGCAACTATGTTCATTGCATTATTGTGCAAGTCTTTTGCAATCTAAAATTTATTGTGTATGGTTGATTATATTCAGTTCATCCTGCAACATTGTACACATGTTGTTTATGTTTTAGTTTGAATTCAATCTTCGGGCATTGCATGTAGACCTAATATTCTATATTATCTACACCTTAAGCTCAATTGTGAGACTTTTGAAATGGGGTTAGTTAACACTTGATACAAGTAGTATTTTTTCTAAAATATATATGAAATTTTATTACAGTGAATAGGAAAAAGAATGTATAAGTTCCTTTCATTATGGGCTATATTACTTTCAACTGGTGCACAAATATCATTATTCAATGTTGTTATTTATGTCTTTACATTTGGAAGAAAATTATTCCTATTGAGTATTCAAGGATGTTTTAATTTCAAGTAGGTGTATTTAGCATCATTACTGTGTATTTATATTCCTTTCAGTAAATTAAAGAAAAGAGATGCCTTAACAAAGCAGAAGGGCTCGAGTGTCCACTGTGGCAAGCAGCTCGACACCATTCAAGGGCGGAATGAGCGAGATCAGACTCAAATTGGCCATCCCTGCCAGCGCAGTACGATAACCAACGGGTGACTGGACAGATTGGTACTCGTCAAGTTTCTACCACAGATGAATAACATCACTGATTATTGCTCAGCTTAGAGCAGATACAGGGATGCAAAGACATCTTCTAACATCAACTTCCCTACCTTGTACCTATGCCAACCACCAATGCTCCCAGAACTTCAGCAGTGGCAATAAAAAATCCAGAGACTATAGGTATTGACAATACAACACTTGGTATCATTACCTCTGGGTTTCAATGTGATTCTTTTACCTTTGCTAATTAATTTGTCATTTATTCAATGATATTTTCTTGTTTAATTTATAGTTTTTAATTTAAACAATACAAATTTGGTTCATTGAATAAACGATCTTTAACGCAATCTTTTGTTCTATTTCATTGCAAATGAACATGAACTCATTGGAATATTTTTGATTCAGGGACTTGCATTGGGTAAAATTACTTGTAGCAATAAAGCTCAAAGTTGGGCAACATTAATAAGGTGTTTCTCTTGGAAATGCTTATATATTATATATATAGAAAAAAATTTGGTTGACAAAAAGTATATTATACTTTATTGATTTTACGATTAAGTTGATATTGCTCGAAAATTGTGTTTCTTTTCTTTTCTTTGTGTATAGGCTCTAGGAAAACAACTTGCCCAACATCTGTCAAAAACAAATTAACATTTTTGGAAACATAATATGAAAAGATTTACTTCTCCTGGTAAATCAAATTTAATTTAGCTATCGTTATGGTTTAAGCATTGTGTTTTATAACTATTTCCGGGATTTGGGGATATGTCTATAAAAATTGGTATGTAGTTGACTACGTTCCTTGATGGACTTCCGAAAATTATGTCCTCTTCTTATATCTAACGTATATTAAAAATCTCATGTTTACTACTGATACACTGCGAATACTTCTTATTAAGAAGCATTTAAAATTCAGTTAGAAATATTTTCTTGTAAATGACTGTTGATCAATTCCGTTACACGTGCCAACTCATGTCTCTTAAATGGTCCTCCAAAATTGATATTTGGTTCTGCTACGTATCCTAGAGTAATTCAATACAATAGTTTTTAAAAATCCAAATTATCATAAAATAAAACAAGAAACTAACTTTCTCTAAGTATTACGATGTTTACATACAGGTATGTACAATTTTATTGGTTTTACACTCGGCAGTTTTATTGTTTTATTTATTGAAATGTTGATTGTATCACACTATGAATAGGATGCTGGCATGAGGTTTATCATTTCTTCTAATGTTTTATGCAGTGAACCTAGAAATTAGATCCTTTAATTCCGACTATTGTAAAACAAAATCCAATGGATATGACAAACTAACCCCAAATACTTTTTGAATTTAATATATTTGGGTTAAGAAAGTGTTTCAAATGTTTTTAATAATGATGTTTTTTATTATCTTTATTTAAGATTTTATTTAAGAGATAAAATATTAACTGCATACCCTAGTCCCTTTTTCCCAAGAAGATACAAATACATTTTGTATGTATTTGATTCTTGTGTCAGTTTTGGGGGCAAGGGTATATCAGAAAAACGATTTAAAATCAATATTTCTTTTTTTAAGGGAAATCAAAAGTGAAATCAATGTTTACTTTAGTATAATTCTTAATTGTTTAACCATACTATCAGAAAAAATTGAAAATATAGTAATCTATCTTGCCACAATAGAATTTTTAAAGCAAATAACGTTTGGATGTCACTATGCTGTATGCGTTAACAAAATCTTATCGTTTGCAGCCCATTTCTACTCACAAATTCCTAAATTATTGTTGAAATTTAATAATCATTTCATATCAAATGAAGATCAGGAAGAGAAAGCATGAAACAATCACATTCATGTTGATAGATTATCTACTAGCACTACTTATTATAGAGTTATAAACAGATCCCTTTGTAGTACTTGTAAATTGTAATGTCATTTTTAAATTTGATACTTGTTAATTACCACTGGAGGACGCATACCATTAACTAAAATCTGACTGAAAAGTATCAATAACATTCGTCATTCCATTAAGTTTTATTTGAAATGTGTCCTGTGTCGTTAAATGATGTTGTTTGGGCATTATGTAGAGGGATGTCAGGCAATTCTCTTACATGCACATTTATCAAGTGAAGCAAATAACGTAGAAGTACAGACTTGAAACAAGGTTTTCATTTTCTCTTCGGATATATAGCAAAGCATTTGGGTTTTTTTTCCTGTTTGAAAATACATTTGTTCTTATTTATTTTTTTTGACGTCTAAAAGAGAGCAAGATCCCTTGCACATATCTTTGAAACCGCAAAAATATTGATCCGCTTCATTAACTACAATCTATGTGAAGCGGAAGCTTTAGTCTTGGCGATTACCAAGTTAAAATTTATTTTTGGTTCAAATTCCGGATATGTTTTTACTTGTTTTTGCTGAAAATTAATTAATCAAATAGAAAACAAATACTTCCTCATGGAATAATTTTGTCAAGTAAAATGTTTATAATATCTAAAATAATTGACATTTCTTTCCGAATTTACCGGAACTAAAACACTTCAAATATTCGAGTTTATTTAGTATTATAGACAATGAAGAATTTTCACATCTGCTCTCATCTATATATTTGAGAGCATGTAAACTCTCATCAAGTGTAGTTGAGATGCGAGAAAACTTCATTGCGTGAATTTTTAAGATTTTTGAAAGGGTTTTATAAGAATATATACTAAAGCATAATAAATTTGCACCATT
The DNA here is from genome assembly GCA_016163765.1 of Magallana hongkongensis. Classification (NCBI taxonomy): domain Eukaryota; kingdom Metazoa; phylum Mollusca; class Bivalvia; order Ostreida; family Ostreidae; genus Magallana; species Magallana hongkongensis. The sequence goes on from WFKH01011925.1 coordinate 74,717,364, forward strand.
ATATAGTCTATTGAATTTTGTACCCTAATTAATGGATGTGTTCTATTTAAACTTGATAATGACACTTACACGTAGGATTATACACGCATTGCAAAAATTGAGGAAATAAAAATTAGGTTTTGAAGGATAATCATGATATTAACAAATCAAGGGGGAAAACTGGGACAAAAACAAAGAGGTTAATGATTTTTTCTTCTATCAAACTTTATTCACTCTATGAATTGAAAATACAATGGTACAGAAAACACATCATAAAATTTATTATCTGATTAAAAAGGCTTTTTGGCTGGTGTGGTATGTTCAGTGTTGTTTAGTGGAGTATAGAAAAAGACAGAAACTACATGTATGTAAAGTTGAACACATGTAGTATTCAATTCTGCTGTTTAGAGGATTTAACAATAGAATAATATATACTTGTAACTGCATATTTAAAAAAAAAGATTTATTTTATCAGTAGATTCCAACGTCCGAAGTACATATATGTGATATAAACATAAGTTTAATGTAGAATACATAGACACATTTTTTAAACTTGTGCTCATTTAAAATAACCTAAGATCCATCTTATCAATGAAATTTTATAAAGTTTATACAGTACAAGGATCTGATCTGTCAAATAAAACTTTTTCTTCAATTTCTGCTAAGACGGCACTAGTGAGTGCATTTACATTTAGTACATGACATGTTGTGACATCTATAAGTATTGTCAATTTCACAAACTTTAAAACTTAATATTTTTACCTTTCGTATTAACTTAAGATTTGAACTGAACATCATATATTCAGGTGTAAGATATCATAGCGCCCACGACGGACGTTATTTGCACTTTCACGTGATGTAGAGGTGCTTCCACTCATGATGCACTCTACAACGAAAGAGTCAATGTTTTTTTCAGTTGTAAGAATTCTACTAGAAAAGTGTCTTTTGAGAAGCATAGTTACGACTATGATGGACAAGATGACAACAATAAATCCGGTAATCAGTGTTGCTATGATCACAATGGTTTTATCTGACGTTGAATGTTTATGTTCATCATCTGAATATAAAACAAACTGTACATCTTTAATTGTTTTAATAATTTTAAACAAAATGTTTTTAACTCTATTTCATTAGCATTTTGCGAAATTTTAAAATAAAAACGATTTTTTGGTTCAAAGTAGAATGAATTGTAGATATAAC
>WFKH01011925.1:74738567-74793007 GCA_016163765.1 Magallana hongkongensis
AAAATATTTCTTATTAAGTCAATCAAAAAACCTCTCCAAACAGTAAACACATTATTAAGGAAACAGATTTCCTTGTTTTTCGCATTTAAAGTAAATCACACTTTAAACTGTTAATGTATAGAATAACTGAAAAAAAATGGAAAAGGGTAAATAAGATGGCAAAAATGCTCATTGGTTTATTGTTAAATACAATTCAGTTTTTAAAAATGCATTTATGATAAAATAGTATTTTAAAAGTCTGCAAAAGCATGATATCAAAGTATTGTCAGTTTGTACTAACAAAACCGAAAAAATAATTATCAAAATTTAAGTATAATGGAACCCTCAACCTAAAAAGACAAGTTTTATACTGTTATGCATTAAGAGCCTGTTACGCTAACCACTGTGTAATTTCAGACACAACAATTTGTTTTATTTAATTGTCATAAGGGGCTTCTATCATATTCCTAAAACATTCAACTGATCGGTTACAAAATGATATTTCTAATGTGGGTCATTACTTTGTTGATTAAATTTAGTTTGCTTTCCAGGAGACCTTAAGAAGACAGTTTTAAAAAAAATAGGAGCACAGACCCACTCTTTAAATTAAAAGGCAGTGAACCGGTTTCGTACGCATACAATAGTTAAAACCACGGTAAACTAAGTACTGGACCTATTTAAGGGTAAAAAATCAATGTTCTGTAGAAACCTGTCTTTTTATAATCTTATTTATCCTGATGTAGATATTTTATCCACCCTAATCCTCGATCTTCAAATCATTAGAAGGGGGCCTTCTACAATTTTTAATCCATAATTTGTTATTTTGAATTAACAAGGCTGATTCTTATTCGAGTGCGCATTGCTGTACACCTTTTTATTCATACCGTCTTTGCTGGGATGCTAAAATTTTCAAGATTTTTTAGAGTTACAAATGTATACCATCAAAACATTACCCGAAATATAAATGTGTTACAAAAGGTGTTTATACGATTTAATATTGGTAAAATGATTCACGTGTACATAGCAATTCATCAGTTTTTTTGTTTTTTGTTTTTTGTTTTTTTTTGGATTTTAAAGAACGAATCAAGGTAAAGAACGGAAAATGAATATATCTAAACATCTCTGAACATATGTCAGCGGCTCCTTTTTATTTAATAAATTACAGAATATCTACCATAATTTGATAATTTTCAAATGAGCTTGAAGAAAAATGACACATCTTGATTTGTGTTAAAAGTTTGTATAGATTCTTATTTTGAGAATTATTTTATGGTGTTGTAGACCAACTAATTATGAATTTCGCACTTGCTTATGACTATCTATTCAATTAATAAAAATAAACAGAATGGGTGTACATAGTACAAATGAGAATATGTTTATAAATAATTTTAGCAGATTGGATTACTTTGCGATCAGTTCGTTGAAATTACAATTTACAGAAAAGGGCATTCGAATTTGTCAATGTAAATTGCATATATAGTCACATCAAACACTCTTGCTAAGATATATGTCACATGACATGCGTTGTTTAGACGAGTAACATTTTATAAAGCTAAAGGAGTTCCCACCAGGTAAAAAAAACCTAACGTTTGTATTCAGGAAGGCCAACATGAAATTTGCATCTTTTAAAAAAGTTACATATGAGTGCAGTGAGATACATTGTTCTCCTTTTGCAAATAGATTAATTCGGATAAATACATCAACCAGCTGAAGGAAGAAATAAACTAAATTGCACCCGTATATTTCAAAGGCTGTGAAATTTAGGCCAGAGTTAAAAATGTTTGGGAATTTTGTTTAAACAACGTACCCCTACAATGAATCAAGATACATATCTTTTAAATAATAGTTATATCGTATTTGAAAGGTGATTTTGTAGAATACCTATATCAAAGATTCAGAACAGACAAAATAAAACAGGTATTTTTTAAATTGTACTTCTTTTTTTTTATTAGTCCAATATTTCAAAACATCCTTTGTATTGACCGTAGCCATTTAACTACAGTACCGATCAAACCCAACCTAACACCAGAGTAAACCCCAACTAAACCCCGGGTTTACTTTCGGGGTTTACTCTGGTGTTAGGTTTAATCTGGGTCTGCTTTTTGAAAATTTGTGTCCACTTGGGGTTTACTTTGGGTTTACTCGGGGTTTATTTGGGTTTACTCGGGATTTGCTTTTGGGGTCAACTGTCCACACTGAAATGCGAAACAGACCCGTCTTTTATCTTACCATCTTACTGCCTATAATTCCTGCCTCTTGTATATTCCGAATACGCATGTAGTGTCTGCTTTCAGGGCTATACTTCTGATTGGGGTTTACTCTCTGTGTACACTCTGGGTTTACTTTGGGTTTACTCTGGGTTTACTCAGGGTCCACTCTAGTAAACCCAGGGTAAACCCAGAGTAAAACCCGAAAGTAACCCCAGGTTTAGTTGGGGTTTACTTTCTGTTAGGTTGGGTCTGATCGGTACTGTATGATTATCTTGACAGGGCATTATATTTAGCTGTTTTATGTGGAGCACATGGCTCAGTGGTCATGGTTGTTTGGCCAGTAACCGAAAGGTCGCTGGTTCAAACGATGTTATGGTCTTTTTGTTGTATGCTGTGCATATAGACAAGGCACTTTAACTTCATTGTCTCCGTCCACCCAGCTGAAATTGGGTACCAACTTACGCTTGGGACCTTATGCGCCTTCATGGCATGGGGAAGGACAACTTTTAATTATATTTAGCTTTGATATAATGACTGGTCCAAGCCTGATGATTGACCTTTCACAGATTGCAACTTTCTAGTAAATAATTTCATGCAAGATGTTTCATAAAATGTCTAGGTTGACCTTAGATTTAAATTATCAATTTACTTTGTTTTTTTTAAGAATGTGATGCTGGATTTTATGGATTCAATTGTTCAGAGCCTTGTCGGTATCCAAATTATGGCCATGAGTGTCAAAACCAGTGTAATTGCTCTCAAAGAGCCTGTAACCATAAAATTGGATGTCCGATAGAAATCTTAAGTGCGATAACGCAATCTTCACAAGGAGGTATATTTTATTTGCATAGACATAGTTGTTCAAAATTATATAATTTATTCATACCACCTTAGATAGGAAACAACATTCCAAAATCTATTTTCAATTAAAATTTCTAAATTTTAAAGCAAAAGCATGCTTTTTATATTATTTTTCAAATACAGATGACAAAAGTAGAAAACCATCTGAAAATAACACCACTGTGATTGTGGCAACATTGACAACAGGATTTTTGCTTGTCATTGTCTCAATCATAGTTGTTACTACGCTCCTCAAAAGACACTTTTCCAGAAGAATCTTAACAACTGAGAGAAATATTGACTCCTTTGTGGTTGAATGCATCATGCGTGAGGACAGGGCTTCATCGCGTGAGAGTGCAGCTAATTATGTACCGCGTGTTTGCTATGAAACCCTGTACTCAGATATATAACTTTTTTTCATATGAAACTCGCTGAAATATGTCAAATGTCTGTATATATTGTCATTGTATATATTTTTAGATTTGTCAGGTCATTTCAAATATTTTTGTAAAATCTAATCTTTGTATCAAAAAGACCGAATGGCACTTTTATAACGCAAATTATAGCATAGAAGTTCTAAAAGTAGCATATGGGTGACATTTAAATATGATGGCGGATAGATCAAACATGTATCAAATGGGATATATTGAAGACATTTTATATACATATTCCACCATTTTACAAACATATCAAAATTTACTATTTACCAATCTTCCATTATATGCATGCAACCACATATAAGGAATGACAACCAAAACTAGCGTTAGTAACAAAATAGTATTTTTACTTTCTCTTTGTACTATCAGAATACAATTTTGATGTTTATTTGATTCTAATCTTCGTTGTGAATTTTGTTGCTAGTCGCTGCAAATAGTTCATTTATTTTGAACAATTAAAGCATATACCTTAGCTTAGACAGATTGTAGACAGTTTGAATTGCTATACCTTACTTTGAGAGCTAATTATTTAATATTACAGCGCAGCTACATTAGAGAAACGCAAACAAATGGTTGTGGTTTTTTTTTTTATTTTACTCTTAAAGAAAACATAAAATAATGACAACTGACAAATTAATGGAGAGAGAATATTTGCGACTATTTACAAATGTACTTCCTTCATAACAAATACACACCGCCCGGAAAAACAGACGGAATTATCAATCAGTTGAAAATAGAAAAAAAAATGATAGTTTACCACCAAAAGATGACAAAAAGTGTTTATCATAAAAAAAATATATAAAAAATTTGCTGATTAACCATAAAAAATGTTGAATTTTCATTAGAAAATCAAACTTAACAATAAATGAATTTCTTCTACGTATTGACCCAAGGTTAAAACATTCATTCGGGAGAGAACATATTTTTTACAAAGGCTGTCCTGCCACTTAAATATCTGTCTTCTATCCTACATTATTTAGAATCAATCATGCAAATGCATGTAGCTTAGATACTTAATTTTCAAATTGGAAGAAATGATAAAAAAGTTGTTTTTGCTTAAAATTTCAAATTAAAAAAGGGTTTGAGGAATTGTTAATGGATAAACTGTTTTTAATACAGCAATTAAAAACTATTATAATCAAAACTATGCACGTCAAGCCGAGTAGAAATGATTAATGATAGTACAAAATTTAAAACTAAACTACTTAAATATATATAAAGCATATATTGAACTTATTTATTTAAAAGAAATTCAGTTTGTACAACTAACTTCAGTGTTTCTTCACATTTGGAAATTTACAAGATTTTCATAGATATATACGTAAATAAAAGACAGCAAAACTATCTGTACTATATATTGTAATATAAACAAATTAAGTAAGAAAATTAAAAAAAGAAATTACTAAATTTAAATTGACTACCAAAAAAAGTAAATATGATCAAATGACATATTTGTTTGCTCTTCATTGTGAAGACAAGTTTGTGTTCCAATAGATTATCACCTTAAGAAGGATGGATGGTCAACAATGTACTGATCAGATCTGCCCTAAACTCTTTATTTTGATATTTTAGGCCATCATCTATTATTTTGAGAAAAGAGAAAAAACAAATATCTTATTTTCATAATTTGAACCTTTTTTACATGTATCTTTATAACGATCTTTTCATCTTATTAAGAAGGTAAATACTAAAACCAAAACCATACAAATATTTTTTGGGTATATCGAATAAATACAAAACTATTATATAGTTTCCATTGGGCGGAAAAGGTACGGTTTTCACATGATATTTCTACATGTTAGTGCCGCGACCTCCCATGTCTGGCCGATCGACCTCTAATCAGGAACATACAGGCAACAGAAGTAAAAATAATGAAAAGCCCGGATGTTATCAATCCTAAAGTCACATAAATCAGTTGAATTGAATCTTCTCTCAGTGTAGTATTATCTAAAAAAAAAAAAAAAAAAGGATGTGAAATAAAGATTAATGAAAAAAATATAAATGATCAATGATGTATATAATTCTTAAAATGCTGAAAATCAATATTTATTTTTCAATGCAGTTACTACCTTTGTCTGTTGGTACATCAGGTGTCAAACAGCCAAATCTTCATCACACTTTTCCTTCGAACAATTCGAACATTCATATTGACAACCTTTTCCATAACTTGGATATCTGCATAGGCTCGAGCAGTTATTCCCGATATATCCGATTTTACACTCTGTCAAATCAGAGCAGCATGAATGACAAGTTTAAAGAAACAATACATATATGTAAAGAATACTTTAGTTTACTTTTCACAATAACATTGCCGTTCATCTTTATCATTCTCTATCATTCTTTATCAATCACGGTACTGTCAATTTCGACTAAAATATTACAATATTATAGAAGGAAATTGTCTACAATCTGGAAAGTAGCAACATTAGACAAAAAATATGCTTTTCTGCTATCTTAACATGCTAGTGAAATAATATTGCCTTGTTTTGTTTAAACAAAATAAATTTGTCATACGAAACTAATAAGACTTACCTATTGGAAATGATGTAATGTTGCAGAGCAAATAAACAATACAAAAAGAGCTGGAATATCATTGCAATAAAATGTTATTTGCAGACAATAGTAATTGGAAACTGTCTCAAATTACATGGTTTTCCTTTTTCCGTTTGCTGTTTGCTGTTAGCACGTCACTAAAAATGATTAGATGCTATAAATACACTGTATAAGGGAAGCGACAGTTAATGAGTCATAGTAATTAGATGTATCTGGTAAGTATGTGCCTATGATTTTATTTTACAGAAATCTCAAAAAGCCTAAAGAAATATAAGACTAAATGATTACAAATTATGACCTGGGAAAAGTATTTCCAGCTCGTTTTCAATGTTTTTGCATTGTATGTCACAATACGTTCAAATTAAATTACTTGTTGAATGATAATTGTCTCCATCGTTCAATATTGGAGCAATTGGATTTGTTTAAGCGTCAATAGCTATGATAAGCAGTATCATTTTTTCCGATCTTTTGTGATGCCAACTATCAGTAACCGTATAGAAGTCGTTTATAAAAAAAATAACCAAAGCAGTACGAATAGTTTATGCTATTATATTACATTACATATGAACATTATAAAATACACAACAAATTTCAATTTATGTTCTGTTGTATTTAATTTATGTATATATATTCAATCGTTAATTATATATTTATGTTTGTTATAGCATTACCTTTACTCAGGTCGTTCAAATGTTGCACGCAAACTGCTAATACTCAGTAATACGGACGTCAATTACTTCTAGCAATACAGTTTAACATAAACGCGGAAAATTTCAACAATTTATTCCTAGGTTCCTGCTATTAATTGCTCATTACTGGTTTTCGAATCAGTTGTTTTGCTTAATGTATTAACAAAAATAAACCTCCAAGTATTCTTTTTGAAAATAGCTAAAAAAAAAAAAAAATACCTGGAGCTTTTGCATACACTTTTTATTCTTGTTTGACTTAAGGACTTTGTAGAACGGTCCTTGATATGACGGTTAATGATAAAAGACAAAACTTATCAAAAACGTCAAAAAGGAGACTTTGAACGACCGACATCATTTTTTTAAACAGTTGTCGGTTTCAATAAATATTATTTTATACGAAATGTTTTATGTATCCCTAGACAATTTTAAAGGTAAAATATTTAAATAATAAAATGCTTTCTTTGGAGATTCATGCGGGATATGAATGTGGCTACATTGCAGAAAAAATACAGAACCCGCGTTAGCGGGTTATTTAAATTTCTTCTACAATGATCGCTACCTTCATAACCCACATGAATCATAAAAGAAGGTATTTTATTGTTTATATTTACATCTTTCTTTCAACAAATTAATTGATTGTAAAAAGTAAGTTGAATTCACTAAAATACTGTTAATGTACATAGTACGTTAGCTAAAAAAAAACACCCAAGATCTCTCCCATGGGGATTTGAGTCTTACATCATCATGATTAGTTCGTGCAGTCCGTGATTTTTCTTAGGTCGCTGTAGGTTTTGACCAATCGATAACCGGGTTTGTAGATTTCATTTCTATCGAACTATGAATTAACAATAAGTTCCCGTAAGAAATAGAGGGAATCATATTCGGCAGATGTAAATATAATGTGATCAACGCACAATACATTCGAGAATGAGTCCAGTCCATTTGATGATGTCAGTAATGTTCGCCATTCATACTTATTGCTCCATAAATGCACGATATGTCTTCTTTTTTATTTAACTGTTAGCCCTGTTTAGGATATATGTAAGACATTTAACCAGCAAAAGGCCCTTATAATCCAGGGTTGGTGAAAATGATTTTTTTACTAAATTAAACATCTTTTTTACTTCAAGAAAGAGAAAATATGTGTCTACAATAGAGATAAGTACGTTGAAATTAGGATTATATACAATAATTAATTGTTACAGCAAAACTGCTTACAGCTAAGTTGGTTTTATTCCTATATATTATTGCAATATTGTATTATAAATCTGGGTTATCTATCTAATTCATATCAATATATGTATTTCAGTTGAATATATTAGCTAGACAAAATCACTGTTTATTCCATTCATTGATAATTTACAAACATACGTGTACATCTACTACAATATATAAAATTATATTCATAATTAATACAATGATTTTCTACAATTCATTATATAATTATCAAGACCAGTATGCGTAAGTCAACAATCCATTAGGAAATAATTTTATATCAACACATCGATTTGACATCATCTTCCATTTTCCAACCTTGTCCTTTTAACCATTCAATGAGTAAAATGTTAAAACAAAGCTTATTTTCTTCTTGTGAGAGTACGTATCAAACTCATTGTCAGTGGTAACTAAGTCTGTCGACGAAAGACGAAGTTCTGATATTTCTGACCCATTGTTTTTTTTCTTCTAAACAAACAGGTAATGGCTATACACAGGAAAAAGTGGCTCGCTTGATTTTCATGCGATTTCCTTTTCGCATAAAAATCATGCGATAATCATGCGAAAATCAGACGAAAAGTTTCTCACGCGAATATCATGCGAATATGTCGCATGATATTCGCATGAAAAATTGTACAATTTTCATGCGAATTATTTTTCGTATGTTTTTCATGCGATTAGATATTTTTGTCAAATTCATAAAATTTATGCGAAATTCACATGAAAATTGCATGTTTTTCATATGAAAATTAAATCATGACAAATCAATCCATTACACTTTAAAAACATTCTTTCATTCATATGTTGACATACTAGTATCTTTTTTGTTAAAAATTTGACACTAAGGCAATAAAACAATTTATGTATGTGTTGGACTTAATACATGTATAAATAAAAAAAATATAATAAAGTTTACATTTTATCAATATATACATTTATTCAATACTTTTAATGTCTTTGTTCATGTAAACATGTACAACTTTGCCTTTACAATAGTCATTCACATCCACCGAGAGTTATATCTCTCTTCTTAGAAGGTCAGTATACATTAAGATTTTATTACATGTATAATACATGCTGAATGCATTGGTTATTATTGAAGACACATACTTTAAGTCTTATGTTTTTTCAGATACAATTTAAGAGTTTGCATGTACCAAACCTGTTGAACGCAGTAAGTTAATTATATATAGTTAAATTTCCAGCTATATTCAAACATAAATTTATTTCTATGCAACTAGACAATGAAAATTTACTTGAAATTCTTAACAATGTGATACAAATTTTCCATGATTCCAAGTGAGGTTGCACAGTTGCCAGTATATTTCAGAAGATTCCAGGCCATTATGGTCTCGAGTTTCAGTGTGTACCAATTGGACTGATGTTGGTGTAATCGCTCCGGTGTCTGTATCATGTGCCTTTATTCTTCCTTTTTCTGTAGCATGTCTCTTTATCCCTCTTCATTTTTAAATATCTTTATCAACCTGTATAATTATAGTTGGATTATTAATTATATTTTGTCTTGCATATACAGTATATGCAAGACAAAATATAATTAATAATACAACTTAAATAAAACAAACAAAGGTATCAAGTACATGTATAACAGCTTAAAGCAGAAAATTTAATTATACACGTGCTCAGGTTAAAAAAATAGAACTATTTCATTGTATCTCTCTGTTAAAATAACTTACAGTATGTTTTTTCGATCAAAAGCAAATGAGATCAAGAGGTAAGTCTAACCTCTCTTATCAAATATAATTATATGTTTGTCCATGTTTGATTTTATATAATTACAAACTTTAGAAATATTCAAAACACAAGACAAATTTCACCGAATAAATACTTACATGGTATTATCATATGGATAGTTTGTTGTGCATGTTTAAAACATGCGGTTGCAATCCAAGTGATATATGTTACTGTAATAGCCATCATGTATACAACATATACTGAAGCAGCATTCATCAATTCTTCTGTCTGTGCAATATTGTTTTAAATCTTAAAACAACCCTGTAGGAAAAAAAACCCAAAAGGTTATAAACATTTTCAAACTGCATATGTATGCTCTTATAAATGGATTCACGGTGATATATTCATTGATAATATGCACAAAAATTATACATGTAGGCCAACGTGATATTAGTTATAAAATCCATGTGCGGATCTAGAACGAAAAATTCAAATTTCTTAAAATTAACGTTATAAAATTTCTAAAAAAAATATGGCTCAACCCCCCCTCCCCGCCCCACCTTGTTACTCAATTAACCGTCGGACACCCTCCCACCCCCCACCCCCGAAATTTTTTTCTGGATCCGCGCATGAAATCAGATTGCAACCGCATGTTTTGAACATCTGCAGATTTATTTCTTAATCTTTACGTTTACACTGTAGTCATTCATTCTTGAATTAGAAATATACGAACATAGATTTTGTTAATTTTTTTGTTAAATTGCGGGGTAAAGATAGGAAATGATCCGTAGCTGACAGACCGTCTGTCAACCCGAATTTCTTCCGTATAGTTACATATAAATACCTGCATCTAAGTTTAATAATAACAATAGTTTTGTTCAGTTTTAAACATGTATCTGACAACGCTAATTAATAATTAACATGTAAACACAGAATGCGGATACATCTGAAACAACATAGTTCAATGGCACCTGCATGTTTACGATCCGCTCCTCTCCTATCCAGGATCAAGAACTTTCCAATCGCTGAATAAATAATCATACGATAGATTGGACACATCTTGATGATGTTGAAGTAAAGTGTATGCTGGCTTGCATCACTGATCAGCCAGCGCCGGTAAATAACTCAGTCTGTCTGCACGTTGAGTTTTCGCGGGAGATAACTCGAACGGGTTTTCGGAAACGAGTAAAAATGTTTGCAAGCGCTTAAAAAAAGATGCACATCAACCTGTAGCGCTTTAAATTTAATGATAATAATTATTTTAATCATATCTTAATTATAAAATCTGATCTGATTTATTGCATTTTGGTATATTGCACTAATATAAAATCAAACACCATCCTGACGATTCTCAATACCGAAAATATACGCAATATGTGACGTCAGCAGGAACAAAACGAGTACAAAGTGATTGATGGAGGTAAGAAACATGAAATTTTTATGTATTATCGAAAGATCACTGCTTCCCGTTTTGATAAAAACTCGTCATTCGAAATTTTTGCAGAATATTTGTATAAGATTTCTTTACAAACTGCATAATAAAGATGAAGTGTAGCGTGATAATGATGATCAGATACATCTTCAGACCTTGTACAGTAGCCCTAGCGTAATTTTAGCGTAATGTTATTAATAAAGGCTTATGTAATAAAATGTCCTGATACTGTAAAACTAGAAAATATGGCGCACTACAAATTTTAGCGCCTTTGGCGCAACTGCTCTCGAGCGCTAAAATAAGTAGTGCGCCAACGATTTTCTATGTGTATTAAACATCTTCAAGTTACAAAACAATATCTCCAGTCCTTCTAATCCTAAAAGTATGCGCTGACGTAATTATGAACGGTAAATTCTGCTTGTTTACACTACACAATTGCCCAGGTAAACAGCATGGGTAATCGAGTAAGCTTTGCCAAAACAAGAATTAATTAATACAGTTTTATTGCTTATTAATATCTGTCATTAGCACCTTTAAAACTGGGCTTCTCCCATTGAATTGAATTGAACTGAATCCCCGTGTCACTTCCATTTAGTGCCTCGAGGTGAAAATGTGACCAAGCGTGTCGATCGTCCACGCTGACATTCCATGATTGATTAATTTGTAGCTCTCTGATTAGCGGATTTAAAAATTATTAGACGATATCTCTGTTTGTGTTATTTTTAATGTAAAACTACTGTTAAAAAGATTCGCTTATTGGAAACTTACTGGTACAGTGTAGCATTTCCTTCACTTAAATTTCGGAACTATTCTAGTGTTATCTCAGTCGGTACGTAAAATTGAAATTCTGATAACTCAAACTTGTTTACCAACAAAAACTTACACATCATCGGCAATAAATGAAGTATTATATATATATATCTATTGACGATTTGGACAAAACAAAGTGTGTATTGTCCTCAACGGCAGTTTACCGTTTAGCAAGTTAGAAATCAAAATCGCTGTATTTACGTGCTTAAGTGACACAGAATTAGATTTAAGCGTAACTGTTGATCAAACAAAAACATTTTATTTAACCTTTTTAAAATAAAAGGTGCGTGCGCTAAAATTTAATTGCGCCAATGTATTGGCACTTGCGTTTGCGCTAAAATACGTATGCGCCAAATTTTCTCGTTTTACAGTATCTTTTTCATTCAAGCATGACAAAAACATCCCTACATGGATATGGAGTTGGTACTATTTGGGTGGACGTGTGAACAAGATGACATGCCTGAGGTGAGGATAAATCAAAGTACTAGGTATATTGAGATTTTTCGAGCCAATCCAAAGCTTGAAAACTGTTTATTACATATGCTTGTTTTCTTCCTAGTTCTTTAGATAAAAGTCCAAAGAAGAGAAGAAAAGATCCCTTCAAATTTCTCCAGAGTGTCTTTCCTCCAATTAGAGCAGGTTCATAATTAAGTAAGCACAATAATTTAGTTTTGTCAAAAATTTGTGTAGGAGTGTGAATTATTAAATAAGAAAGCCATTAATGAACATTAAGATTACAATAGCTGTATTACTTATATTCAGATATTTAAAAGATCAAACAAGAATGAAATCATTTATAGTAGTACATCAATAATATTTGCAGAAAACCTTAAGTTCGCACATGCATGCAGATTTGCAGAGACTCTTTGAAAAAGATTTTAACAGTGTGACAACCAACAACATTCAGGAAACCTCAAACACTCTTGGATACAGTGGTTAGTAATACTTCTATGATTTAAGAGTTTTATGATAATTTTGATCAATGTTTAACATTGAAGCTCATTTAAGTGATTCAGACAACCGGCTTGAGCTAAAAGCTCAAGTGTTGATCACTATTGTCTGTCTTAGTTCTGTCCCTGTGTAACAGAGACACTTTTTGCCTCTGCTGGGGTTTGAACCCGGGTCCTCTGGCTCGCCAGTCCCGCACTCTACCGATCGAGCTAAAGGGTTAACCCACTAGCCAGAGCCAGTAGGAATGCCATATACCTGACTCTACCACACCTGGACAGTCTCTGTCTCTCTGTAAACTTTTGACATTTTCTCCTTCTTCTCCAGAACAACTGAGCCAGCTTTAACCAAACTTGGCACAAAACATTATTGGGTGAAAGGGAATTCCAGTTTGATAATTTAAAAATGAAAAGCCACACCTTCTTTTAGAGAGTTTAGAATTATAGAAAATTTGTTATTTTTTAAAAATCTTAAAAACCCTTTGGCCAGAAAAGCTGAAACTTGTATGGAAGCATTTTGCAGTAGTGTAGATTCAAATTTGTATATATAATGATCCCTAAGGTTGGGGTTGGGCCACAAATAAAGTTGTATTTGACATTTAGAAATGTTTTTTCAAAAAAATTGAAACAGCAAAAGGGGCTTGATGTTTATGTGAGGAAAAATTTGAAAATCCTTTTAAACAAGATGTACAGTACTCTTCAAAGTTGTCCAAATGTTTTGTATTTGGCAGCATAACGTAGATTTGATAAGTTATGGCTATTGATACTCAGGTGAGCGATTTGGCTTATGTAATAAATTCACAAACTGAAAGCATAAAATAACAATAAGGACATGGATCAGAGTGATAAAGTAAGAATGGTATTCGGATATGACATACAGAAATTTACTGTATCTGATCAAATCTGCTTTAACGAGCATTGATCATGTTACCAACTGCATGTCATATATCAATGAATTTTGTTTATATCTGCCAATATTAATAATGCACATTCAAAATAGATATGCCATTCAGGAATAGGAAAATTTTATGTACACTGCATTATGTAATTTTTCTTGTAGATTGATGAAGCAACAAGCCTTCTGGAGAAGAGGAAGAAGAAATTTGAATTTTGTTCTCATCTAAATAAAAAAGATTATCCTAAGAAGATTATTGTCATTGTTTTCTGTTAATTTTGTATTAAGCAGATCGATTAGGACTTCAGTTTTCTTTTCAATAACAAATTATATTCTCAAATTTAGATAAAAAGAGATCTGACATAGAAGATTTCAAGATTATTAAATAAAGCTGCATAGTATTTTGTATGAAAATAGCATGATATTTGCATGATATTCGCATGAAACAACAGTGAAACATAAGATATACTTTTCGCAGGAATATCGTGCGAAATTTTAATCATATGATATTCGCATGAAAATTATGTCAAAATCGCATGAAGTTTTCACATTAAATTCATGCGTGTTACTTTTCGTCTTCTTTTCATGCGAAGAATTCGCATGAACTTCATACGAATTTCATATGAGATTCATGCAAGCCACTTTTGCCTGGGTAAAAGTAACTAAAAACCCAGATGCCATTCCTCCGATGATGACCTAATCAAGTTGAACTGAACCAAAAGAGATTTCCTTAGATGCATTTGAACCTAAAACTTTCATTAAAAGATGAAACGAATAAAAATGTAAAAATCTTATGGTAGTTTAAAGAGGATTTCTCAGATAAGGCTATATATCATTTGTATAATTCAAGCAAATACATTTAATATATAAATCAAAACCATGACGTTCATAATGGGGCTAATTTAGGTCCTTATAATATAGTGTCCCCGATAAAATTAAATATTTCTTTTCTACATATATTGAAGCTGTGTACCTCTTTGAGTTGTTCCATAATATTTCGGACAACCTAATGTAGAACCACACAGTTCTTGGTTGCAGTGCGAACAATCTTGTTGACAATCTTTTCCATAATTCGGATATCTGCATGGACTAGAACAATTTTTCCCATAGAATCCAACATCACAGTCTGTCGAGTGACAGAAACAGCAAAAAAAAAGATACAAAAAGCAACATTAGGCCAACATAATGTTAAGTTGACTTTGAACTGACGCAATACAAAAGCATATAGTTTTATTTCAATAATTAGAAACTGACCAACGCATTGTTTAATGTCTCGTTCCATTGGCAATCTTCAAGACAATTTTCATCCAAGTTCCTTTCAAAAAGATTTATTCTTAAATTGAAATCACTAGTAAACGAATATATAGGAAGTAAAATGAAATTCACACAGAATCCACTAGAATTTCATTTAATAAATATTGAAATATAAAAATCAGCTTAAATTATTTCTTTACAAAATCACTAGCTGTTGTAAATGGAAACAAAAAAGTATACTCACTCAAACGTGTGTCGCTTACCTTACGCAGTTTAAAGATGCGCAAAATGTAGTACTGCAATACAAACAGACGGGAACATAAAGCTGATACTTCATTGCGCTGTTTTATTCTAACTATATTAGTATATATAATATTGTTTAAAAAGTTGTTTTGCTAATCCTAATTCCTTCGAATCAAACTATGTGTCCAGGAACGACAACAGTTGGGTTGACAGAGAATGTTACAAAGGAAAGTTAATACAAGCGGAAGTTAAAAGAGGACATGAAATATAGATGAGGCGGGTGATACTGACTAATAACGTAAAAGCTGAATATATATCTGTGTGATACCATCAGATAAACAACCCCCTTCTTCACTGCTCGGTTACATTTGTTTATTGTTAGTAATATTTATAACATGTTTGTATGTAATTTTATTCCGTAAATACGAAGTAAGCGATGAACAAAATGTAGCATCTAATTATGAAATCGAATGCATGGCTGTATGATATTGGCAGAACTGTGCGACATATATGTAGCTGAAGAACAAGTTAAGACATCTATCGAATTGGCAAGTAATAAATGCATAAATTAATTACATATAGATGTCACATTTAATGTCCAAATTGTTTGGCATAGTTTTTACCTGTGCATATATTTTTATCCATATTAGGTGTCCATTAATCTATTTTAGTACCTTTAAACTCACCCAACTGGTAATGCATTTAAATACCCATGTTGGTATACTAGCTTTGGGCGTAGCAGGCACCTGATAAGGACATGCTGTCCTGTACTCGAGTTTGTTGTATTTAAATCTGAGCATATTCTAACTAGGTAATTCTCACTTCTGAGGTAAGAGAGTTTTATTTAAAGTTTGTTTATTGTTAATTTTCAGTTGCAATGACAGAATGACAGCCAAGTTCCCTTTTGTGTTTGTTGACTTGTTCCATAAAATTGTCTTAAACTTAATATATTGTTTGAGTACATGAAAACTGGCAATGTTATACAAAGTAGTTGTAAAGTAAAAAAGATACGAAAGCATTGTAAAAAGTGTGTCATTAATTACGTCAATTTAGTGAATAAGTAACATGCTATTTGCGTAATATGTATAGTTTGTGTAAAAGTATAAGTATACATGTAAAAGTAAAACTATATAAGTAAAAGCACGAGTAAAAGTATGCATGTATAATATAAGTAAATACATGTAAAGTAGTTGTGTAAAGTAATGTATATGTATGTGAAAAAACATGCATTATCTGTAACCCCAATATTTGGTATATACATGCAGTATCCCAGTATTGCAGTACCAAAGTATTGCTGTACTCCAGTATACCAGTATTACAGTATTCCAGAATCACATTCTTCAGTATTCCGGGAACCCAGTATTTCAAGGACAATGGAACCACCCTACTCTCAACCGTTCATTCAGCTATCCAACAGTACATCAACTTTGGTATGTCATACCAGGACGGATTGTTTGGGAGCCCACCGAGGCTGCCATTACGGACAAGCCAATTTGTGACCCTAAAACTTTAATATTTTCTTTGTAAAACTTTAACACAAGATAAACACATGTATTGTATTAAAATGTAGTAAACACCAGCACGGCCAATCTGTGACAATATTGCATGTGTCATTTACCTTTTTTTCAAAATTAATCTCTTTTGTGAATAATAAATAATTTCTTTAATTTAAGAATTTAGATAGAAAATTTGATTTCCTTTTGAAGAATTATTCTCTCTAAAGAGTAGAAACAGCATTTTAAATAATTACATCTAACAGTAACAAAATGTTTTAATACAAACAATAGTGCATATCAAAATTAAAATTTAAACAAACAGAACAGAAAATAAACAGCAATTTTAGATAATTTCAACTTGACTTGTTTTTCGTGTAGATACATATTACAAGTAACAGTTGTTACACGTTTTTACCAAAATGCACCCTGTACGCACGCGTACGAGACAAAATTGCAGTGATAACCGCGATCTTGCAGGCTTCCTTTGCGGACAAGCGCCATATACACTTAATGTTGCATATCTGGAAATGATATGAGTTGGCGATGGAAGATTTATGTTTTTTCATTGTAAGGTATAATCGAAAATTATTTATAATATGTTCACACAAGGTACGATTTTAATTGCGTGATCTCCTACTTTAACCTGTAATTTTGGTAAATGCTGGTGATGCTGCCTTGTGAAAATTAATCTTGGTTCAGTTTTTAGGTTTGATGTCATCTAGGAACCAGTTTTGCTGATGCACTCTGAGTAGAAAAAATAGTAATTCCATTTTAAAAGTGGCCTAAGTTTGCATTGATGTTAAACAGAAAAAAATGATTTAAATTTTCTCTGGGTTTTTTTTTCTTCTTTTTAAACAGCTATCAAAATGTTTGTTTTTAAATTTTTCTGCCTTAAGATATCCCATTTCTTTCTCATTTAAAATATTGATGATTAAATTGGCGTTCGGCAGAAAATTGTACATGTATTTTGTAGTAATATAATTATTGTAATAGTTATAATAGCTTAAGGACAATATTCTAACGGTTTAAAATTAAACACGTTTTATAGGCAAAGAAAATTATGTGTTTATTAATTTAAGTCCCCATTAAAATGCCAGATCATTCAAAAGGTGAATTTTCATCAACAACAGTGGATTTTCTTTATTCCGAGTTAACAACATTCTTAAGCTTTCTCTCGCTCTGGTTTCAGTTTTATCTAAATTATTTCAAAAAATTTAAAAAAGTCTGTTTTCCTTGCGAGAAAGAAAAATATGACGTCTGAATCACAATTTTCCTCAACAACTGTCAATAAATAGCAAGTTGAAACTATAATTTTAAAGGGGCATGGTCACGATTTTGATCAAAATAATATTTCCGTTTTTACTGTTTACAATGCTTCAGTAAGGCATTTCTAATAGTCAACCAAAATTTGAGTGTCATTCGTCGTATTATAAGCGAGAAACAGAGCTCACAATTGTGTCATGTCAACAAAGCTTTTGTTTACGTTTTGAAAGTTGAAGTACAAAATCCATTTTTAGACCTAAAATGAATGTGATAAACGCTAGAAACTATTTATTTATGCTTAATAGAAATAGAACAGAATGAAATCAGCTTGAAAAAGAACTTTTGCCGGTTTTTTTAACCAATGTAAATAAAAACAGGGCACGAGCCTTGTTTACATGACAAAGGATTGTGAGCTCTGTATCTTCCTTATAACTTAACGAGTGATATTTAAATTTTTCTTGATCATTAGAAATACATTTTTAAAGCCTTGTAAAAAATAAAAATAGAAAAAAAATTGACCAAAATCGTGACCATGCCCCTTTAATATAAATATGGTAAACTTTGCGACTATGAAGAGAGACATAAAATTTTCATTGTGACGTAATTCAAGCTAACCATTATTTCAGATACGACGTGAAGATTTGACCGGCTTCAGTAATTTATTTGACGGGGTTTTGTAGTTCACCATAAAAAAACCCAAGGAACAAGTTATCAACTTCGATGAAAAGGACTTCCATAGCATATGATTAAAATGGCATTTCAGAAACATAAGATTGTAGAAATGATAACATTATTATCATTAACATTAATTGTTCCACATTTTAAGGAAATAAGACCCTAAATATACTGTCATACTAAATTTATTTTACAATTAATACTTGTCTTTATGCATTATTTATTTTCGTCTCAAACATACTTTGGTATCTTATACAATAAACCTGTCGCTTTCAATACGAAATCATAAAGCGAAACGTGAAATTTCAAATTATATGCAAAATTTTACTAAAAAAAAACTTTTTAAAATATATTGTACTCGAGAGTTGAAGAAAAGTACTGAACTTCATTGAAAATAAAATAAGAAATTGTCGGAGTACAAAAAAAAACCCAGTAATATGTTATAGGAAAAAAAATCGTTTAAATAGTTGACAATGTATTTCATATTGGTTTTGATACACTATCATCCTTTTTTACTCATTCAAAAAATAAAAAATCTGGCATTTAAAAAAAGATAAACTTATTCCTTGGAGTTACATGTTTTCATATCGAAGTGAGCTTGCTAGCATGTAGATGCTGTTGTCAGTAGATATATTTGCATCGCAAATATCACTACGTTGTTCAGTTGGTCTCCAAAGTGTGGTAGTGATGTGTTCTGACACGACAGATCCAACATAATAGGCGTTCAGTTTTATTTGTCTCGAGTAGAATCGTCTATTTGCTAATGCGATGACAAAAAGAGTTGCAATCACCAGTGCAGCTGACACCCCGACGAAAATTCCGATAACCGCTGGAAGATTCAAATCATCTGGCACATTCTGATATTCTAAGGAAAGACAGACAAGATGAAGATATGTAAAGGATATAAGCCTCAAACTGTCCATTCTGTGAGAGAAAGGAATGATCGAGGCCCGTTAGTCTTTTTTTTCACAGAATGGACAGTTTGAGGCTAATATCCAACTTAAATCAATACCTTCTTTGTTTTAAGAATGAACAGTATAATATAAACCGGTTGACAATGCTGATAAATATATTTTTTTAACTTTGAACAATAAAACCAGTCTTGCATTGAACTTCCTGTTGTTCACGTATGGACAGTTTTTGGTATGTGCAAGGGGTTTATAAAACTGTGCTGTGAAAATTTCATATTCATATTCCTTCACTCTTCTACTAAGCAACACCATCTCATTCTCTATAGGGGAAAGCATTTCTTATAAAATAATATTTAAGGATGTAAAAGAGGTACTGCATATATTGAGGATGGGAATGCTGTGCCAAATTTTGATATGACTTACAAAATCATTTGATGAAATGATTAAGCCAACCGAAACAAAAAATGCATTGACCGGCTCAGATGCAGAAATTTTTCCAGGGATGTGGAGGAGGTTGACGGTCAAGGTTTAATTTTAACTTTTTCCAGGGAAAATGTAGTCCGGGTGATCGAGAATTAACTTTTAGATATGTGAAGAATATGATTTTAATATAACTCAGTGAAATTTGTCTTAGTCTACGTTCTAATCATATCTGATGAGATTTGTAGTTACAAGTTATTAATATGATAAAGTGGATTAATTTTGATTTGTGATTCCGAAAAATGGAGTAGATATATATCATACTGGATAATATTTACTAGTTTTTAATGTCTCATTCTGAAGGTGTTAAACATTAAATCTGTTTCTTAATTTGCAAATGTGATGCCTTTATTCTTGTTTCAAACTTACCTGTAGCCGTCCAAAACGTTCACAGTTTTACCTGTTTCTGTCCATTGTTTTTAAGAATTGACTGTTTTCAATCCATTATTTTTAAGAATGGACACCTCAGGTAACTTATTGGATTGCTTTTTAAAATTTAGAAGTATTTAATCTTGTATAAAAGCCAAAAAGAACACAGGATTACGTGACAAAAAATGTTTTAAGAATAGATTTACCTATATTAAACATAAGTTTAGATGTTTATCCCTTGACAATTTAGATTTGTTAAAAAACATGTTTAAGAAGAATATCTACATATCCGCAAAGAACCCTCATATTAGGTCTTAATACAAAAAACTTTATTACTTGGTTTATTTAAATTATGTGAATTTTATCCCAGCTTTGGATAACATGTTTGTAAATATTTTAGCAAAAGTGAAACAATTATATAAAACATTTCGTTGTTACGCATCTTCTTGTTGAAAAACGTTAAAGGCAAGTAAAGAAAGAGCATATTGTGAATGTCTTGTTTTTTCTTTTTAATTAAATCTTATATGAGGTTGCTCATTTTTTTGTTTTGTGGAAATATTAAGTATACTTCTTGGTCCTTTTATAAAATATACTTTACCAATTGTTTTATTTGGTATGCTATAAATTATGTGTACATATGTACCTCTGTCAATTGTTCCACCATGTGTCAGACAACCAAGGGTTGAATTGCACATTTCCCGGTTACACTGTGAACAATCCAGTTGACAATGTTTCCCATAGTTTGGATAACTGCATTGCCTTGAACAGTTTATTCCATAGTAGCCATCTGGACAATCTATAAAAAAAATGAAAAAAGGACAAACGTATGATCAAGTTAAATAATATATTATGATAAGGCAACAACTTAAAAGGCCCGCTTTATGTAAAAGACAAAGGAAGAGAGGAATTTGAATGAGACATTGGTTTTGAGAGAACCACTTTATTCTTTATAAAAGAGTTGGTGTTAAGGAGACAAACAGAAGAGACCTTTTATTTTGACCTTTGTTCGAAAACCAAATATGACTCAGGGGAGACGACATGTGATCCAAACACGGATTCTTTTAAAACCTGCAATGATCATTACATCAAATTTATCACCTTCTTTCGATATTTCTGCGCATCTTTTACAAAAAGAGCACTATTTGAATAAAGGCAAAAACCAGTGATGGCAAAGGGTGAAAATATGGTTTAGACATGAATATTTGACATTGATTTATAAGTGTAAAACTTTCAAAGTCACCAAACGATCTCCACCCAAGATCGAATGAAATGTAGCGATAACAAACAGTGTTCTAAATCAAAGGTCTAAAAAAAAAAATACAAAATAGGAGCAGAATATAAGCTGAATATAAGAATAAAAGTAAAGTTGAAAATTGTAGAAATAAATTGCAATTGCAGGAAAATTGATATCAGACGGATATATTTTGAGTTACAGCTTCATTTGTGGTAACTTCTTTAGTGTCAAAGAAGAAACACTATACTTCAGGAAATGGTTTTACACAGAGATTTGCTTTACATTTTATATTGAACCGATGAAAGAAAAAAAAAGGATATTTTCTAGACAAGTGACATATCATAGAAAGCGGACGGATAAAACAGTATAGCGAGCCGGAAAAAAAAAATTAAAAAACAATACGCATATTATTAGTACTCACTAAAATAGGCATATCAATTCTTTCATTTATTTTGAGCTCTTCTTTTGATTACAGTAAATTGCCATATTATTAATTTAGGATATAACAATGTGATAATCATTAATGAAAATAAATGTATAACTATTGATGAAAAAATATATACATCATTATTTAAAATCATCAATGTTGGGGCAGACAAATATCATTAAAATACTAGTAGATGGAGACGTTGGCCCTTTTAAGTTGATACAATATAGAGTATTTTAATAGTTTAATTTGTTTGTATTTCAAAATTGTTCTTTTTTGAAGATATGGAAGATTAAAATGACAGTCAGTGCATATGTAAAATCATAATTGAACCACTCTGAGTTTGTTTACCAGTTGTCATACAACCGAATGTCGAACTGCAAGCTTCCTGACCACAATGTGAACAATCATATTGACAATTCATCCCATAGTTTGGATATCTGCATGGTCTCGAACAGTTTATTCCATAGTAGCCAACCGGATACTCTGCCAAATCATAGAAAATAAATTACTTATTGAATAACCAGACATAAAATAACAATATTTTTATGTTGTACTGTAATAAGTAACACAAAATAGTTTTAACAATACTTTATATTTTCTTAAATGATTTTCTGCATTTCGTATATTTAAAACGTAACAACACGATAACAGAACATTAATAACAATATATCTCTACTGACCAATGCACTTGTCTACCTTACTCCATTGGCAATCCTCAAGACATTTTTCTTTTGATTTCCTTTTTGACAATAAAATTAATTGTTTAAAATAATAATAAAAAGAATTATCATTGTTTTAAGAATTAAACAGTGTAAACAGTGTATGTAAAGTTGAGAATACTAGAACTAACAATAAATTCTATCGAGAGAATAATTGAAAAAAAATGAAAAGTACAGAAACATCTTCATCAACCTAATCATTGGACACAAAATTTATATATGGGTCATTAATAAATTTAAAAAGATTAGTTTTTTTACACTATAAGTTTTTTTTATCTAAGAGTTTTACCTTTCGCAGTTTAAAGACGAACATAATGTGGTGCAGCAAAACGCAGTGACTGCGACATAGCTCTGGTATTTCATCCCTCTGTACTGCATGTCTGATACCTTCTGATGTTTGAGAATGTGATTCACATTTCCTCTTTTGATTAATAAGGGCATGTTTCAATTTTAGTTTGAAACAGGGAAGAAGAGTTCAAAAGTAAAATGATAGAATTATTTATACCACAGTTCTTCTTCATTAAATGACGTACACCGTCCTTTGAGGTAATCAGACAAATTCTAATGTGAAATTCACCTAATTACAGAAGAACCCGTTGGCATCTGACAATTTTACCTGTTTATTCGGTTAAAAAATACAACGTCTTATTTTATTATAAATGTATCTATATGATACGTTTCCTTATCTTCCTAGCATATTCTTTTGATAGTGACGGACCTAAATAAGCGCAATGAATTTGAGTGTGGCATAGATAATTTTTACTGTAATGAGACTTTATTGTTGCGCTTTTTACAGTAAAACGGCTCTTGGAGAACCTTGTATTTTAAAGCTTTATTTTAAAATAAGTCCCTGATAATAAATATTTCAACATGCATGTTTTTGGGAATAAAGTCATTATAATTCTCAGATATATACTGAGAAACGAGATGCAAATTAAGCACGCGTTATCTATTGAACAACTCTATAGCTATATAATGTCCCCTTCTGTTTCCATGAGTTATTTGTAGTCTGATAAGTTCCTGTATATGCCAATGTTTAACAGAACCAATGTTAGTCTTGAGTATATTCAGAAATAAAGGATTAATTGGAATTTACAAAGTATGTTGTTATAATCGTATAGAAACATACCAAAGTCAACGATGTCACCTTATCATTTTAGAAATATTATTGCACAGTACACATGGGGTCTTAATATATGTTCGGCAAACACTGGTGTTTGACTCAGCAATAAGAGTTTTATCATCTTCTCCAGACACGGTTGGAAGTCTATTTAGCTTTCCCTTATTAGCTTTTTAAAAGAGGATTTGGATCGATTAAAACCATTTTTTTTTAATCTTGCTGTTGTCGGTCTCACTAAATACTAATTTATACGAACTGTTGTAAATATTAAGGCTTCATCAATGTGTTTACCTAGAAATTTTTTATCCATAATTGATTTCCGTATGAAGGGGCTATAACCTATTTAGTTTACTTGACGTATGACCATCACCTCCATCTTTCGATACATATTATATAAACAAAACAAGACATGGTATATGTTGCTCTTTGCCACCAGCGTGACTTTAATTGTTACATAACATTGTAACACATTGCGTAAAATTATATAAATATTACGTAATACTACAATTGAAATTTAATTGAATTATGTCACAATTCTGCATTTGATCTTAATAGGATGTAATTATAATTAATTTCCGAATAGTAATTAATAATCATATACAAATATGAGTTTTATTAATTGGCTGTATTGAGAAACTGAAATTGAAAATTGGTTACGTAATCTCGTCAAACAAATTCCTTGTGGTCTGAAAACGCCATGGACTTGATTAAACGTATTAATCAAGTTCAGACCCCAATGAAAAATAAAAGGAGGAAAAAAAATACTGGTGGGAAAGAGCAACCTCATAACTAACGGGATAAACATATACCCTGGGCTATTTCAATATTAGAACTACAAATTAATTACCATTAACCTAGCTAAACATACAATGAGATAAACATATATTCAATGCAACAAAAATAATAACGTACAAAAATATAACTGGAGGGATAAAGATATGCCCTTCAGTAGCACAACAATAATATCGACAGAGATATATAGCGTCATAGAAAAGTAAACGCAGTGTTGACAAGACTGGGTAATTGCATCTAATTACACGAATTAACCGGTCTGATGTACGATTTAAAGGCATCGGATTTCCAACGTCCCAGGAGTCTAATTTTACCGTCGCTCATTCCGCAGTCTGCGCAGTGAGAAGCCATGCCAATTCGAAATGAATGACTATTAATTTTCCCCATCTGGATATTAGCGAAAGATAAACAATTCTTCAGTATCACAGAAAATTTGATCCTAGTCACAGGTGTGCATGGTACGTAGCAAAATAAAGGACCCTCTTGCACTCCTCTTTGATTAATATAATTCTTAAGGCACTGCACTGGGCAAAAATCTGAGTCCTTAGCCCCATGTATTGTTAGAAAGAAAGGTTTTCCCAGGCTATGCTTATATGAAACAAATTTAATCAATATTGTGTCATTTACGATAGAAATTTGGTTAAAATGTAGCAGGTTTTTATTTGGAACGGTTAGGCTGGACGTAATTTTGCCGAATCTCAAAAAACTATAAATAGCTTACGAAAACATTGCTCGAAATAGAATTTTTTCATATAGATTGGATATAGCATGTTGTAAAGAATCAAGGAGTTTGTTCAAGATAGCCCTAGTAATTGGTATTCTAACATCAGTTGTCGGTTTGAGCTTACGAGCTCCATACTTTTTGTACAACAAATAATGAGCATGGATCTTGGAGGCCGTTGAGTTTATGGACGTGACTGATGGCCGAAAGATAAGATGTTATCGTCGACGGTGCGTAGTCTTGTGAGAAAAGGAAAGCAACATAGAGAACCAATATGTGTTGTTGGATGGGGATATCCGTTCGTAAACTGTACTTTTCCGCAAAGTTCCTAAACGTCGACCATGCGTGAGTGTATGATGATGAAGTTGACGCAGTCAAACTGGAATCCAGGAGTTTGTTCACAACCAGGGTCAACCTGGATAGGGCGGAAGACTGGGAATCTCGACTGGTTGTTTGTCGGCCCAGGGTGCTAATTGTAGAAATTGCTGTACCTTGGAACGAGAAAGCAAATCACATAGTATATTTTCTTTTGATGTTAAATGTTTTGCTTTAAAATAAATATTAAATTCGAGACAACTAGCAACGAGCTGGCGAACAAGAGACATGATATCTTTATCCTTACATGTTTGTTTGTTTATAACATGCACCAATGCCTGATTATCAGTGTTAAATAAAATACATTTGTTAGTAAACATTTTTCCCCACACTTCTATTGCCACAACTATTGGGTAAAGCTATAAGACTGCAATATTTTTATACTGCCAATTACTATCCCATTTCCATAAAACCACTGACTACCGAATACCGCTGCATAACCGATAGAACCCGAAGCATCTGTGTACAATTTAAGCTCATACGAACTTGACCACTTATCTGGGAGGAAAATCGAGGATCCATTGAATTTATCGAGAAAACATTCCCAAACTTTCAAATCCTCTTTCACCTCTTTTTTCATGCTTATTTTGAAAAACGGCTTACTGATACCAATGGTAAGGTCTATCAATCTCCTAAGGAATGCTCTGCCTGGCAAAACAACATTACATGCAAAGTTGAGTAAACCTATGAGCGACTGTAATTGTTTAAGTGTCAAGCTCTTTTGTGTCTTTGCAAACTTTATTTTATCTATGCACTTTACTATTTTGTCATGAGGCAACCTACACTCCATCTTGCACGAATCAAGCTCATAGCCTAATTAAGTTATAGTCTGAAGAGGACCACACGTTTTCTCCAGGGATATTGGAACGCCTATGTCAACACACATTGATAAAAATGCCTTCAACTGTCTAACACATGTTAAGGGACACTTGTGGATAATAATAAAATCGTCTAACACATGAGAAATACACGAAATATCCAGTTTATTTTGCGCTATCCACTCGAGCGCCGTCGAAAAACGCTCGAAGATCCTACATGAAGAACTAAGACCAAATTGAAGACATGTGTCCACATAATACTTGTTCTTCCATCTAAAACAAACGTATTTGAATTGAGAATAGTTTAAGTAGATTATCCTAAAGGCAGATTTTATATCCGTTTTGCAACAATAAGCACCAACTCCGCAGTTCTTGATATGACTGATGGCATCTCCAACCGAAGAATATTGAACAAATGATTCCTCGCGTGGAATGCCATCGTTAACTGATTTGTTTCTAGGATAAAAAAAATGATGAATCATTCTATATTCACCTGGTACCTTTTTCTCTACCAAACCTAATGGGGAACATTGTACGTTAGCAAATGGTTTAGAATCGAATGGACCTAACACTCTTCCCGTTGAAACTTCTTTAAGAATCTTTTCATCAATTATATTCGGACAAATAAAAGCTGATCTAAGATTTTGAGATTCTACACCAGGACATTCACCAACAAACCCTAATGAAAAACCATTTGAAAAACCATTTATTAAATAGTTTGTCTCCGTTTCGTCTTAATCAGACAGCCAATCTGCAAGTCTATTTGGTTTGATTTGTGTTGGGCCCTTGCTTGGTAAGAGGGGGTGATTTAGACGAATTGGCAAATTTGGTTGGTTGTGGTGACTGATACCTAAATCTTTGTAGGACACGAAAGGGCCGATGAACCTGTTTTGTGCACTGGATGAAAGGGTGCGAGCCACCACAGTTGTAACACCTGTGCTGAAAACGACAGGCAAGGCCTGCATTGCACTACTTACCCGAGAGAAACTGGAAACAAGCTCCTCTGGTGATTGTTTTACTCAATTCTTTGTGTGAGTTGGTTGTTTTGATAGATTGAGAAGAAGTAAGACGTACGTTTACGTACAGTTCCATATGAACATTTCCCCACTGCACCTGGCCTTGTTCAATTAAGGATCGGAAGTCCTTATCGTAACTACACCAGTTACCTTTTGCATCCGCAATGTCCCTGACCGCTTCTAGATGTTTTGCGAGTTAAGCTTGCTCGTGTGGATACTTTATACAATAAATAGCCATATACCTATTCCAAGCTGTAAGCCAGTCGTTCATAGAAGACAATTCTCCATCAGTATCATCTCTCTCCACCTGGTGAATTGTAAGCATACCTGGCTTCATCGAATTCTCTACCTGAAGGGAAAGTTTTTCCTTACCTTGTTTGTTCCGGAGTAGCAGACTACCGAAATCCACGTACTGCTTTGACCATATCTTAGATTTCAATTTGTCAGGTACACGAGCTTCAATGGAGACCGATGAACTTACAAAACCACTACCGGACCTACCTGATGTTATCTTATCAGATTGATTAACGATTGCTGCCTGGACAGTTTCCTGAATTGCGTTATCCCTATTGATATTTGAGCTAATATTAGATGCACATGCAATACTCCCCTGACTGGTGATGGCAGTTGGCTGGAGAGCATTGAACATGTTAGAAATTTCCTCCTTCAGGTTCGCGGTGACTTTTTCTGTGACCTCTTTTGTAATGGTTTCCAAAATCTCCGGAGAGATGGTAGAAGGAGAACTGGATTGTGGTACTAAGCCATCCGGAAATTGTTTTCCTCTTTTGGCCGATGTTCGTTTCGTCAAATCTGTAGATTTCCTCTTTGGTGCCATGATGAACACTATTGAAAATAATTGCTGTGCTGGTATTAGCAAATGGTATTTAAGTACACCTTTAAAGGAAGATGATAATAATGCAATTTTATTTTATTTTTTTAATTCCACAAATATGTCTTTAATCGTACAGCATAAGTGCAACATAATTATTACAAGATAAGATAGAATGTTGTTGTATGAATGAACACAAAACAAATGCAGTCTCGATAAGAGAACAAAAAACGGCCTCGTTAAGAGGACCAAATACGGTATCGTTAAGAGAAACAAAAAAAAGCCTCGTTTAGAGGACCCGAATGCGGTCTCGTCAAGAGAACCAAATGCGGTCTCGTTAAGAGAACCAAGAACGGCCTCGTTATAAGAGGACCAATGCGGTCTCGTTTAGAGGACCCAAATGCGGTCTCGTCAAGAGAACCAAATGCGGTCTCGTTAAGAGAACCAAGAACGGCCTCGTTAAGAGGACCAAACCGGTCTCGTTTAGAGAACCCAAACGGCCTCGTTTAGAGAACCCAAACGGCCTCGTTAAGAGAACCAATAGGCCCTCGTTAAGAGGACCAATGCGGTCTTGTTAAGAGAACCCAAACGGCCTTGTTTAGAGGACCAAAATACGTTTTCGTTAAGAGATAAGTTTCGTTAAGAACAACAAAAAATCAAAAAAGGAAAAACCATTCAAAAAACAATATTATTTGATCATTTACAGGATCCGAAACTACACATAAATGATAACTCATGTAGAGAAAAAACAGATCTTATAAGCAGTAAGTAAATGGATGAGTTGGGGTTTTTTTTGGGGGGGGGTTGGTGTTTTTTTTTAATTATTATTTTTATTATTTATATTTTTATTATCCTACATATTGCTTTGCAAATGTGAAAGTTGACTTGAGTTTGTAGAAAAATTCTGATGACATAATGCGGCCACTTTGACTTAGCGTGCCCTTGAAAGAATGAAACCACGCAAGCTGCGACACAAATGAACATTGCCTTGCTTGTTTAAATGGACGCCGTCTGCTAAGAATTTTTGATCGCAATATTTGTCTGATGCTGGTGAAGGAAACAATTCATTATGCTCCCAGAAGGAC
This sequence comes from Magallana hongkongensis, assembly GCA_016163765.1. Lineage (NCBI taxonomy): Eukaryota > Metazoa > Mollusca > Bivalvia > Ostreida > Ostreidae > Magallana > Magallana hongkongensis. Next base: position 74,768,094 of record WFKH01011925.1, read on the forward strand.
GCATAATCCAAATTGGTTATATCCTTCTTGATAAGAGCGTTGGCTGCAACGACACATTGATTATAATCAAATGACTGCCTAAATCTTGGAAGTAATTTACAGACATGAATCTGTGAAACACTACACCTTTTATGCAAAACTGATACAACTGCTAAGAGTTTGCATGCAAGTTCCTCCGGTGAATATAATTGTCTTACGTCATTGCCCCCAACCATAAGAATGATATGATCCGGCTGGAATCTTTTAATGAAAGGTACATCGTGACGTAAAATCCCATCAATAGTACGACCCCCTGTTCCTTTGTACCTTATTGCATGTGAGATAATACCCAGATCATCAACATACCTTAAATCTTCATCGTCAATAAGAAAATGATGGAAACGACGGACAATAGAGTGTCCGAGAATCAAAACTTTGGTTGAATTCATTGTTAGCGTATGAGATAATAACTAAAATAAAATTGTTTGTAATAGAACAGTAACAAACATACAAACATAAGACTTATAGCATATACAACGCTTACCGTTTAAATTTTTAAGGAAATGGTCCGAAGGAACAGAATCAGTATTCAAAGGTGTTACCCGTGCGGCGTCCTGAAAGAAAGTGAATAAGCGCCTCTTTCTAAACAAAGAGAGTCGCTAGAATTCCCGCGTTTAATTTCATTAGTCAAATGATGACACCAACATTACGTGACCAAATAGAGCACTCTCTACTTCTTGATAATACACATTAAAAAGTGCGATAACTCGTAATGCGAAAAATTGTAAAATCAATATATATAAAGCATTTTAAGTAAACTTAAAATTCCTATATATAAGAGGTAAAGTATAATGTGATCAACTAACAGGACATTCAACAATGAGTTCCGTCCATTTGATGATATCCGTAACGTTCCGTCATTCATGTTTATTGCTCCGTGAATACACGATACACCCTCTACATATCCTAAGTAATCATAAAAAACTATTACCCTTTAAAAAATAACCTTTTCGTGTATGTGATTACTGTTATGATATTTGTGACCTTTTTTTGTGACTACTCATATTTTTTTTTAATCTAAATTTAGGTTATATACAACACAATGAACCCGCAAAAAGCTATTTTAATAATTCAGATTTACTTAATATTATTTTTTTAGTATTTTAATCATCTTATTCATCTTAAAAAATGAAATTATGTCTCTACAGTGTCTCTACAGTAGAGCTGATCAAGTTGTCATTAATAGCTATAAACAGTATAACTTGATTACATCAAATATGCTTACAGCTTAGGAAGTTTCATTCCTATCATTTTAGGATTGTGTTCTTATCTGATTGTACAAAATTTAGATATTAGAATGAATCAAAATCGATCATTCCTTGTGTCCCTGCTAAATGAGTAAATGACTTGTCATTTGTTTAAAAAAACATGTTAAAATCTTATTCTAGTCAAATTTTGCCATGTAAAGTAAGGTGAAATAAGGTGTCATTTGATCGTTATTGATTCCATACATCTTTTAAAAATTTTCATTTTTAGGAAAAAATTAACATCTGAGTACAAAATATTGATGTCGCTTTTTAATGAAATATGTTACTCACAAAGTATATTTATGATAACTGTATATATTTAGCAAAAGCTTGTATTGATTGCTCAACATTACATTTACTGTATTAAAGGTGTCCTTTTTAAGAAAGAAAGGTGTCAAATAATACAAATACAGGAAATGTCATTGTTGTTATAAGATGTTTAAGCTTTCGCCATCTATTAAAATCATCACTATGTTAAATGTTGTTTTATTTTACTTTTTGAGTTTTACATAACGTGATGATGACAAATACATGCGTATGTTATTATATATATAACATTAAGAGTGAAATGTCTGTGAATTTTACATGTAGAGCAATGTATCGTAATTGTGTTCATTTCAAAACCACGTATTTTTATATAATGGTCAGAAAAACAATGCTTTGTGGCAGCCTTTCTTACGACAAATTGTTTCTTGTTTTCATTTTATATGCATACTTGAGGAGGAATTCTGATAGAAATGTGATTTAGTGAAATATAGCAATAATTTTCTTTTCTTTACTTTTTTGGTGCCTTATACGGACTACGAATTTTATGATCATTTTTGCATTTTTGCAAAAAATCTCAAATATTTTTACGCTTTAATATATATTTAATGTATATTTCTAAATTTCTTGCTACCTACAAACACACAGGAACTATTTAACATATATTTCAGCTCAATACAGTATATCAGCCTGATAATATCACTATCTGTTTATTTCAGTCAATGATAATTTAAAAAATCATACTACAATGTACAAAATTACATTCAAAATTAATACAATGATTTTGTACAATTCTTTACATATCACCAACAATCATTTAAAAATCATTATATATTTACACATCAATTTGACATCGTCTTCCATTTTCTACCTCTTGTCTTTTTTTAACCACTTAATGAGTAAAACAAAAGCAAAGCTTCGGGGTTTTTTTTGCAAGTTTAAGAATCGAATTCATTGTCAGTAGTAACTAAGTCTGTCGACAAAAGATGAAGATCTGATATTTCGAAACCATAGCTTTTTTCTTCTGAACAAGCAGACAATTGTTATAAAAGTAACTAAAAACCCGGATGTCATTAATCCGATGATGACGTAAACAAGTTGAACGGAACCAAAAGAGATTTCCTTAGATGCCTTTGAATCTAAAATTTTCATTAAAAGATGAAACGAATAAAAAAATCAAAATGGTAGATTAAAGAGGATTTCCCAGATAAGGCTTTATATCACTTATATAATTCAAGCATATAATATATAAATTAAAACCATGACGTTCGTTATGGGGTCAATTTAGACCCTTACAATATATTGACCTCTATAAAATTGAATATATATTTTCTACATGATATTTAAGCTGTGTACCTTTTGGAGTTGTTCCATCATTTTTCGGACAACCAAATTTAGAATCGCACAGTTCCTGGTCACAGTGTGAACAATCTTGTTGGCAATCTTTTCCATAATTTGGATATCTGCATCGACTTGAACAGTTTTTCCCATAAAAACCAGCATCGCAGTCTGTCGAGAGGCTGAAACAGCAAACAGTTTAATATGACAATTAAACGATACATAAAAACAACATTAAGCAAACATTAAGTTGACTCTGAAAATAGAACTGTCGCAATACAAAAGCATATGATCGAAACAGTGGGAGTTTTTTTTCAATAAATAGAAACTGACCAACGCATTTGTTGAATGTTTCGTTCCATTGGCAATCTTCAAGACAATTTTCATCCGAATTCCTTTTAAAAGATTTGTTTTTGAAATTTAAATTACGAGTAACATAAACTAATTTAAATAAAATGAACATAAAGGAAGTAACTTAAAATTCACACAGGATCTATTTTATTTAACAAATGTCAAATATAAAAATCATTTGCTGTTGTAAACGGTTACGAAAAGTTGTACTTACTTCAACGTGTGACGCTTACCTTTCGCAGTATAAAGATGCGCAAAATATAGTATTGCAATACAAACAGACGACAACATAAAGCTGACACTTCATTGCGCCGCTTTATACTAATGATATTAGTATATATAATTTTGTTTCAAAAGTTGTTTTACTCATCCTTTTTCCTTCAAATTAAAATACGTCTCTAGGGACGACGATAATTAGCTTGGTAGAGAAAGTTACAGAGGAAATAACCACAAGAGGAAGTTGAAAGAGAGCATGGAATATAGATGAGGCGGGTGATACCGACTACTTACGTCAAAACTGAAGATATATAATTTGTTTTCCTTTTGGAAATCTTCATTATATTTTTGAACGTAATTCTATTCCGTAAATACGATGTAAACAAGAGATCGAAATGGAGCATTTATTTAAGAAATTAAATGTATAGCTGTAAAGTACATGTATTTGTAAGCAATGTGTGTCCTGTATATAGTAATTAATGAATAAGTAAAGGCAGTGTCCTAATCATCAGATACACCATCCCTATCTTAATTTTTTTTTTTTTACTGCTCGGTTACATTTGTCATCCCCTAAGTAATATTTATAACATGTTTGCACGTATTTTTATTCCGTAAATACGAAGTAAATGAGAGACTGAAATGAAAGGGCTATTTAAAAAATCGAATGCATAGCTGTATAATATTTGGTGTATTTGGTGTGACATACATGTAGTTGTATAATAATTGGTACTAATGTGTGACGTACATGTTGTTGAAGTATTAAATGCATGTATACTTATTACATATGTCATTTTACCTTTTTGGCAAAAAAGATTTCTTTAATTATGTTTATAATGCAAGCAAAATTTGCGTTGACCAAAGAAGTGATTTTAAAAATAAGGCTTTTACTGCTGAAAAGATGTTAACATTACGATCATATATAGATTATGCATGTATTGTTCATTTTACATTTTCATGTATTATAGTGAATTGTTTACACTCACATTGTATTTCAACAACTTTGATTTGGTAAAATTACAGAAAATTGAACACCTGGGTGGTAAATTAAAAAATAAAATGCTGTTATTGGCGATTCATGCGGGTTTGAAGGTAGCGATCATTGAAGAAAAAAATACATAACCTGTGTTAGCTGCTTATGTATTTTTTTTCTGCAGTGATTGCTACCTTCATAGCCCGAATAAATCGTCAAAGATAGCATTTTATTGTTGATATTTACATCTTTCTTATAATAATGTATTGAAATGATCATAAAGAGTAAGTAAAAATAACTAAATTATAGATAATGTACACCGGTGCAAATGATAAAAGAAATAGCCAAGTCTTCTTATATAAGGATTTGAGTCTGACATCATCATGATTACATGTATTTCATGCAGTCCGTGATTTTATTTTTAGGTTACTGAAGATTTCGATCGATTGATAAACTGGGTAGAACTTAATTGTGTAGATTCAACCCTCTAAGTATCGATACCGCTATGAATTACAATCGGTTTGCTTAAGAAATCGAGGAGAAAATACTCAGTAGATGTAAATATGTCTATACGAATGAGTAATTGGGAGAAGGCTTATATGAGCCAATTATTAATATTTTATTTTATGTTTCAAGATAGATAAATTACATTTTAAATGTCCTGAAACAAAAGTAACTTTAGGCTCTGGTTATAAACAATTTAACGCATTTAGAGAGGAATTTAATTTTTTTTTAACGAATTATTCTCTCTATAGAGTAGAAACAGCATTTTAATATAAGAACATCTAATAGTAACAAAATGTTTTAATACAAACACAATTTGCAATGTCGAAATCGAATTTTGCCAAAAAAAAACAAAACAGAAAAGATAATAAACAGCAATTTCAAATGGTATTAGCTTGACTTGTTTTTCATGGAGATACATATTAGAAGTAACGGTTGTTACACGCCTTCACCAGGGTACACCCCGCAGATACTATGCAAAATTGTAAAAATAATTGTTGCAAAATTTCTTGCAATTGATTTAATAATTAAAATCTATCAGAAAAGCATGGCTTCATGTAAGACCCGTATTAAACAAAGAATTACCAGCCAACATTTGTTTTTTTCAATGATTCTTTAATTGTCACCTCCCATTTATAAAGACCTGATGTAATGATTAACCGGTCATTGATGTCATTCATCAGGACATGAACCAGAACGTGGTCTGTAGAGTGGAATCATGCAACTTGTTTCTAGCATATAAACGTCATTAAAACTATTTTATTATCAAAATACGTGTATACTTTACATTTTACATTACGGATGCATATAATTTTGTATCAATCTGGAAGATTGCAATGAAAGTGCTTGTAAACATTGTATCTAACGCTTGTTTTAGACATATTCTGCTGGTGGTACACATGTTAGAGGTTGTAGGTTTTACTTTTTTCTTATTATGCGGACTTGTCCGGATAACAAGCACAGCAAATTAAAACATTTATATGCTACTGTAACAATCACTTGTATATATGTGCAAATCTAACTTTACATTCTGTTTATTATAAAATATATATGGATCTAGAGGTAGGGGGTCCGGACACCCCCCCCTCTGGAAAATTTAAATTTACATAGTAAAATTAACCCTGGCAAACATAGATATCCCTCAGACCTCCTCCCCCACCCCCCCCCACCCCCGGGGAAAAAATCTGCTGGATCCGCGCATGGGTCCCCCATAGTTCTCTGCGCAGTCGGGTTAAACTGCTTTCACTTTGACTAAAAACAAATATTCGTTAAGAGTGCCCTTAGGTCATATTTTATCATTCGTGTATGTAGCAATGTTTGATTTTTAATAAAGATTCAAAATATTCATGCATCAATAAATTTTAACAGTGTTTAAATGATAGATGATAAATTGTCAAATTTCAATGCTTTGTTTTTCAGACGAGTAGCTATACATGTAATAAAGACTTTCCAGATTCCCGTTTGGATGTTCTAGTAACAATTATTACGCGCCGCAGTGTTCAAGACTCGTTGTATTCTTTAATGGGAGTGTTTTGCGAATCGCAATTACATAAAATAGGAAGTTTCCGTAGTCCAATTAGACAGTGAAAACCGCGTTTTCCACGGTCCTGCAGGCTTCATTTGTGAGAAAGCGCCGTATACACCTAATATTGCATATCTGGAAACGATATGACTTGTCGATCGAAGATGTATGTTTTTCCATTGTAAAGTACGCGGGTATGGTAAGGCAACAAATCGAGTAAAAATTCCTCTGATCGATATGAGTCACAATAAGCAGCATGATGTCATATTTTACTCAAGAAATCTGTCAATTTTAACTTTATCTCTGGTCCAAATTATGAAAACTACAGGCGTAAAATGTCACTAGAAGCTCTTTTAACAGAATATATCTTCGATTTCTCTGTATTACGTATGGTTAACATTGATGACGTCACAAGCATGTTTAATAGAGAAGATCAATGTCGGGAGACAAATCATCGGAATGCAGTGTAAACAATGCCGAAATAAGACTTATTTAATACAGATACTCAAGATTTAGATGAGTGTCAGTTAGGATATAAAAAGGATAATGCAGGCATGGATATTACGTTTTATCAGCGAGTGTTATAAGGTAAGCAGATAGACATTTATTTGGCATGACCGGCCTTTCCTCTGTCAGTGTGTACAAAAAAGACAAAAGTGTAACACTACCCCGAATATTATGAAAGATGAATTTGGCAAATATCAAAAGCACATGACCTTAAATACTTGAAAAATGCTGCTAGAATCCTTTGGATTGTTGTTGTAAATGAAAAATACGTAGCATTTTCAATGAAATTGAAAAAGTTGAGGAGGTTTCCGGTAAATAATGACAATATTTATTTTATGCGATTAGCTATAGGATTCTAGCAGCAATATTAATAAACATGAACTTATTGCCGATCGAATTATTGTATCATACATACAAATAAACTTCAGGATAGTGTTACACTTTTTGATTTTTTGTTAAGGTACAAAAATGATCTATTTTTAACTGTCTCGTGATACCATGGCACGGCAGCTTTAAAGATCGACTTGTTTCCGAAGTAAAAATATAATATCTTGTTGAATACATTCACTTGATATTAATATTCAGCACTGTTTTCATAGAAATAAACAATTTTTAAAATTACCATAATATCGGCGATCATTAAACTCTAAGTTGCTTAACCTACCCGCGTATTGGTCAAAATTATATATATGCTCTTCACACAAGGTAAACTTTCAATAACGTGAGTCCCTCTTTCAGCTGTTATTTTGTTAGACGCTTGTGATGTGCCTTGTGAAGATTATTGATTCAGTTTTGTCTTGGTTCAGTTTTAGTTGTTCGATAAGAAAACAATTCCAATTTCGCTGATGAACGCTTTGAGTCAAAATAAATTGACATTTCAATTTAAGAGAGGTCTAAGTTTGTTTAAGTTTGCATTGATGCCGTTAAACAGATCTTTAAAAAATTATTTACATTTTGTCAGTTCATTTTCTTTTTAATCAGTTATTATAAGGTTTGTTTATAAGGGTTTTCCACATTAACAATGTTGCAGGGACGGAAAACATATTTTACTCATTTTACAAAAGAACAAAAAATTCTTTAGTGACATAAAACTCTTTAGAAAAGTCAAAATAAGGGTTTTTTTAAGGCTATCAAATTTTATTGTTTGTAGTAGATTAACCCATTCAAGTATAGCAAACCCAAATGACAGCACGGCTTGATAAGGTAAACATAAGTGTACTAACATTACATTTGTAAATTAAAACGTAGACATTAAAAGAACTAATAGTGAACAAGTAAAATATCATATTTTGATTTGTTTTACAATTAAATGTTGGTTTTCATAATTAATTTTTCCCACTTATATTTAACCCCCTTGATACAATTCATTTCAATTAAACTCTAATTTGAAAAAGAGCAACGTAAGATAAACACTCGGTTACTTTTTTAACCTTCTTCCAATGAATATGCAGGTCATGAAAACAAAACGTGACAAAAAAAACCGGATGATATTAATCCAATAATGAAAAAACCAGCCTGAAAAGAAACATCTGATCAGTTAAGATAGCCCGCTACATTAAAGCTATTATTTTTATAAAACTACGTCATAAGATGCCGATTTAAATGTTTTGTTAAATTGTTTGTACTAATCGATATGGTAAAATTTCATTATTGTTCATTGGTTAAAGTATCGGGCTTGTGAACTCCATATCACGAGTTCGAATCCGACGGCATTTGTTTATATTTACTTTTATATTTACTTTCATTCATTTTTAATTTTTTAATTTTTTTTACAAATCTAAACTGCATATTTTTTCGCCTATTTGACTTATATACTTCTAATGCATCATGTTATATTTCATAATTAAAATATTCTCTGTGATTTGAGAAACTATTTCAAGGTGAAGACAGCCATCTTTTAAGAATCATTGATAAATCATACATCCATACATTGTTTTCGATATAGTTTTCATGTACCCTGATGAATCGGTGCATCAGTACTTGTTGTCAAACAGCCAAATGTTGCACTGCACAGTTGACGATCACAGTGTGAACAATCCTGTTGACAGTTTGTTCCATAATTTGGATACCTGCATGGTATTAAACAGTTAGCTCCATAAAACCCAATCGGACAGCCTATCAATAAATGAAGGGTTAACCAATAAGATCAATAAGACCATATGTAAATGAAAATATGTATAAATGCAAAACAAGATTTCTGATTTATATTGTTAATTTACCTTATCTGACCTGTTTTTATATGTTTTGTTTTAATCAATAGAATAAACACGTGTTTTATATGAGGAATGAGGAATTATTTAGTATTATGAGGGGATCAAATACGGTCGGGAGCGATCAAATAGCTTAACGATAGATTTGATAGTGCCCGACCGTATTTTATCACCTAATAATACTCTAATAATGATTCATTATTACTTATTCTTTTTTTAACCAATTGTTCAATTAAATATGAAATTATTGACTTTTGTACGTTATTTACAACTTGTATAGTTATACAAACCTTGCTTGCGCCCTACAATACGTCATTTGCGACGTTGATGAAATGTATTGGACTATGGGTTACAAATCTGATTCGTAATGTTATCACAGACAAAAACACTAGAATATGTTAATATAATACTTATGGATACAATATATATTCACTATACGTCAAACTGACCCTGACATTGGTTGAGTTTCTTACTCCATTGGCAATCTTCCCGGCAGAGTAATTCAGAAAGAAAACAATTGATAATTAAGTAATTAAGTTTTACAAAAAATTGTATATTCATTTGATAGTAATATATGTATGTATTGTATTGTAATAGAAAAAAATATCGCTAAAGTACTATATTCTAGCAGTTGAAATTCAAACAACTAGAACAAGTTTTACTGTCAAAAAATGGAGCATTTTTATTCATCTGTGTCCCCATTAACAGGTCCTGATGCAGATAATATTTCTTTTTCAACATATAAATTTCTTTTAAGTATATCATTATTACAAATTTGTTGTTCTTACCTTTCACAATTTGAAGATGTGTTCAAAGTTGAAATAGACAACAGTAAGACGACAGCGGAATACTGATGTCTCATTTTGCTGAATTAAACCGGTATATTTGTCCGCTCAAGGTGCTGAAACAGCTTTTTCCTGTTTCTAATTATGACGACTGGTTTTTTTCCTAGACTATATCATTCTATATGCGACTGGTATGTCAGACGAATTGATATCATTCGTTTCAAAACCCATGAATTATATAAATGCGGACGGAAAAAGTGTTAAACAGCATTAAGTTTTAATCTTTCAATGAGCATCTCTGCAAAATGTACAATCGCAGTAAAAACAAAATACACGGCATTTTCAATGTATCAACATTCATGTTTGATCAGGATATTTGGTAAAACCTAGTTTCAACAGTTATAGATAAACATTATGCATTTTATCAATTTCGATAACATAGTACTCCATAACGTATGATTTAAATAGCTTTTTAAAAACACCAAATTACACAAATAATAAAATCAGCTACGAAATTGTAATATTTTGAAAGGTTTGGGCGTATTTTTCTTTTTAATGAGAGTAGTCCAATATATTGATTGTGTCTACTTTTAGGCAATTTAAGAATTATTCATTTGAGATTAATGAGACGAATAACAAGATAAATGGTGATGACATTATTGTCGCAAATCTTAAGAATATAGAACCCTTAAACTATATACTATGTATACTATATATTTTGACGAAATCTTTAATATCTTCATCAAAATAACAGTTTGAAATCATGAAATTTCACTTCCTATAGTTAAAAAATCGGATTGGGCAAATCATTCTTATTTAAACAAAATTTATAACTAAGAAATACTTTTGTATTGTGAACAAATAATATGTGACATTGATGCATTTTCTAAAATTGAAGAAAAACAACGCAATTCGCAAATCTTACATTGAACATACTTAACACTAGTGAAATAAATCATTAAAATAATTTCAAAATTTCCTTAAACTCGTCTTTATGCCTTTTTATTTTCCTCTCAAACATATAGTTTAATACAGTATCAAATGTACCTGTCGTTATCAGTAAGAAATAATTAAAGCAAAACGTGAAATATTAAATAAATTGTAAAATTTTATAAATAAACGTAAAATCTTTGCACAAATATATTGTATACAAGAGCTGGGGAAAATTGTTTAACTTAATTATTAATAAAAAAATGTACAAGACAAAAAAAGGAAATCAGTAATATTTAACAGGAAAAATCCTTTACATAGTCGAAAATTTATTTCACATTGGTTCCGACATCAGTTTTGTACCCATGCAATAATTAGAAATTTGGAAATAGAAATACATATTCACATGTACGGAGATACATGTTTTCATATCGAAATGATCATGGTAGCATGTAAGTTTTGTTATCAGTAGGTATATTTTCATCACCAATATTACTAGGTTGTTCAGATCGACTACATAGAGTGGTAGTGATGTGTTCTGACACGACAGATCCAACATAATGGGCGTTTTCTCTTATTTGTCTCGAGTAGAATCTTCTGTTTACTAATGCAATGACAAAGAGGGCTGCAATCACCAGTACAGCTGAAACCCCGACGAAAATTCCGATAACCATTGGGAGATTCAAACCATCTAGCACATTCTGGGATTCTGAATAAAGACAGGATATGGATATGAATAGTTTGACTTATGTTTAATATTAGTGCAGTTGTCTATCCTTTGACAGTAGTAACATTTTCCCAAACATTATAAATAAAAAGAATAATTGCATATCCACGAGTCATCATCAATAATTGTATCGGGTTTATAAAAACTATTTATATTACTTGGTTTATTAAAATTAATTGGTTTTTTATTCCAACTTATAAATACGTTAGAAAATTGAAACAGTCATCTCAAATATAATATAAATATAATATTATCAGATATAATCAGAAAATTAATGTCTACGATAAGGGTCTACGAGTTTTCTCTCTTTGAGACATTGTGGTTTCTTTGTTATTTCTTTGCAATATGCAATATGTGTTATGTACATGTACCTCTGTCAATTGTTCCATCATGTGTCAGACAACCAACTGTTGAATTGCACACCTCCCGGTTACAATGTGAACAATCCTGTTGACAATGTTTCCCATAGTTTGGATATCTGCATTGTCTTGAACAGTTTATTCCATAGTAGCCATCCGGACAATCTGTCAAAATAATTGAAAAAGGGTCAATCCCATGATCAAGTTAAATATATTATATTATGATCAGGTACATGTAACGACTCACGGGGTCCGCTTTAAATAAAGGGTAAAAAGATGGATTTAAATAAGCCTTTTGTTTTGAGAAAATGTTACCATTCTTTTAAAATGTATTGGTGTTGAGGAGACAATATAGTTAGGAAAAATGGTTTATGCATAAATATTTGACAATGATTCATTAATGTAAAACTTGTTTAAGGTCACCAAATGTTCTTGAATATAAGTAAAGTTGAAAATTTTAGAAATAATTTAGGCAAATGCAAAATAATGATTTCAGACATATATATTTTGAGTTTAAGACAAGTGAAATTTCTTAGACAAGCGGACGGATAAAACAGTATAGGGAATCGGAAGAACAAATCTATTCAAAACAATACATACGTAAATAGTACTAAGATATACAAATAAATTCACTCATTAAATCTATGCTATCCTTTTGATTATTGTCAATTGCCATATTATTAATCTAGGATAAAACAATATGATGATAATTAATGAGAAAAATGGTATCAATTGTTTTGTTTTTGTTGGTGCAGACAAATAACAACTTAATGAATGGAGACTTGTGTCCCTTTCAAGTTGATACAGTATAGAATATTTTGATATTTTAATCTGCATCTGTCAGAATTGTTCTCTTTGACGATTGGGAAGATTAAATTGACAGTCAGTGCATATGTAAAATTTTAATTGTACTACTCTGAGTTTGTTTACCACTTGTCATACAACCAAAGATTGAACTGCAAGCTTCCTGACCACACTCTGAACAATCCTCTTGGCAATTTATCCCATAGCTTGGATATCTGCATAATCTCGAACAGTGTATTCCATAGTAACCAACCGGACAATCTGCCAAGTCATAGAAAATTAATTACTAATTGTATAACCAAATATAAAACAAACAATATGTTCATGTACACATTGTAATAAGAAAAACAAAATAATTTAAAATTATTTATTTTTGTAAATGTTTCTCTCCTTTATGTGCATTTAAAACGTAACAATGAAATAAAAAAAAAAAAAAAAGAAAAACAATAATATATCTGCTGACCAATACACTTGTTGTCCACCTTTCTCCATTGGCAATCTTCAAAACAGTTTTCTTCCGATTTCCTTTTTGACATTAAGAGCAATTGTTGGGAAAGAAATTAAGAGCATGCATTTTTAAAGAAGTGAACAGTGTATGTAAATTTGATAATACTAGCAATAAATTCATTCAAATGATCAATCGATTAAAAATGGAGAGTAAAAGCATCTTTTTTCAGCCTAATCTTTGGACAAAAAATGTTTATATGGGCTATTAATGAAAATACATAGAATTCTTTTTTCCATTTCATTTATTTTTTATATCTAAAAGTTTTACCTTTCGCAGTTTAAAGTCGCACATAATGTGGTGCAGCAAAACACAGTGACTGCAACAGAACTCTGGTATTTCATTCCTCTGTAGTGAATGAGCATGTGATTCACATTTCCTCCTTTGTTTAATTATGGTATGTGCCAATTAAAATTTCCAAAAAAGTAGTCCCTATCAGTCACGTACCTTCTATTGCTTGACTCGATTGTACAATGTTTGTGTGATAAAGTTAACTTTGGTTTTTAGATTGTTTATCGTTACTAGCACTACACCTTATTATATTTCAAAAAAAAAAATCAATGAATTAAAATCACAGCTTTTATTGAATGGTAATGAATAAGGTATTAGACTGTTCGAGCGAATACAAAAATGAATATAAGAAAGTTTGTTCAAACTGTTATCTGAAACAATGGCATCTAAAAATTAGCTGTGTCGTAGAATGCTATATTTAATCCCCATTTTGGTGTTGTACAAGTACTGAGGGGATAGGAATGAATGAAATAGTACATATATGTAGCTTCTATAGACATGTCAATTTATTATATATTAGTTTGAAATAGTGAAAAAAAGTTCGAAAGTAAAATAACAGAAACATTAATATCACAGTTCTCCGTAATTACATGGCGTATGCATTGTTCGTGGGGGTCATCAAAGAAAATAATGTTTGATTGAATTTATGAAATTAAGCTAATTAGAGAGGAAAACGTTGGCATCTAACAATTTTACATATTAATTTTTGTTAAAACCCTTTTATTTTGTTATAAATTTATCTAAATGATAAGTTACCTTACCTTCCTAGCAAACCTCTTTTGAATAAAAGTTTAACAATAATAAGGCACGATGTTCTGAATACGACGAACAAACATTTTACTTTATTGGGTTTTTTTTAAATTTATTTATTTTTGCGCTTGTTTACAGTAAGAACCTTGTAATGTAAAGCATTTATATTGAATGAAAATTATGATTCTGATAATAATTACTTCAACATTTATATTTCTAGGATTATAGACAAGTTATGTTAATACATGTACTCAGTTACATAATGAGAAACGTGATACAAATTAAGGATGTGTCATCTATAGAACTACTATATTTATGCCCCCTCCTATTTCCCATCAGTTGTTTATAGTTTTAATCGTCTTAATATATATTCAAGTCAACTATGTCAACTTCCCACTTAAATCTATAACTTTTCGCGCTGTGACCAGACTACACATGCGGACGTTGTGTTTTAACGCATTTCCGGCAAACAATGGTAGTGCATTAAGCAATGGGAGTTTACGGTTGGTAATCTAATTAGCTTTCCCCTATTAACGGCTGCTTCAATGTAAAACTAAAATTTTTTGCGTCATATGATGCAATCTTCTTAGGCCACACAAGTATACGGTTGTTGGGTTTTTTTTAATTTAGATAATGAGTTATGATCACATTATGCTTGAATTTTTAACTAGTCCGTAATTTAAAAGATTTATATTTCAAAAAATGACATGAGCAAAACATAACATGCACAGGTGTGCTCAAATGTTCTATATAAAATCGAATCTATGGTAGTATATGATGTATGGCATTTCGTAGGGCCCTTTCACAACTGGAGCACGACCAGAAGCAACAAAATATCCGTGCGACCGAAAAAATTAGATTAAGATGAACGACCTTGTCAGCAAATGCAATCTTCCACTGGGTCACATCTGACAGACGTTTTTCATACTTACTGTTAGACCATAATTAATCACTGAATTGTCTACGGATTTTTCCGGGTTTTTTTTTTCAATTACGACAAAGAGGCGCGGCGGGTGTGACCGGTCAGCAGAGGATGCTCACTCCTCCATAACACCTGATCCTACCTCTATTTTGTCTTAGAGGTACGTGTTTGCTCTTCTCCTGTTTTTTATTTTTCGTTTAGAATTTTAATTTTGAACACTGTTCGATATCACCACATGTCACGGTAAATTGTTGCCAAATAACAGCATAAGAAGAAGCTTCATATGAAATTTTCCTGATATAAAGCGACCGTTATGCGATGCAAATGCAGTGTTTCGATTAACTAGCATACACTTTTTCGGTTGGTATTGTTTCAATATCATTGTTGAAAATCGGTACCGTGTGATCCCACACATAAAGGAAAGGAGTGACAATTAGCGAGTTTTGTAAAAAAAAAAAAAAAAAGATATATCTCTGGATAGGACATAATGACCCCTGAAAAATAAAATTGAAACCAAACTGGACGACAATGGATTACAATTTCAATATATGTTGCTAGTTCTTCTATACCAATATATTACGCGCTAATATTTGCTAATTGAAGTTTGATAATATATATAGTGGTGTAACCCAAATACTAAAAAGAATTAACTAGACACGAAAAATATTTTCATCTTTAATGCATATATAATATACAGGCATATTTTTAAAACAAATCAATCCTTTCGACTTTTGTTTTAATTTTTTTTTTACAATAGTATGAAGTATAATTTGTGCTAGCTTGAACAGGGAAGGAATTATATAAAAAGTTACAATCTGGGTGATAAAAGTTGCTGTACATTGCTGCACTTAAATTGCTGCACTTAACTAAAATTTAGTTTAAAGTGTACTTGTGGCATTTTTTAAACGTTCTTAACCGCCAAACGTTTTTTTTAAGATCCACCTGTTAGAACCCGGAAAATATTTGTTAGGTTTAAGGTACATATAAATTCTTAAGTTTTAATCAATAAGTACAATGCAATTTTAAGTAGAATTGTTTATCAAAATACATAAAGAGTTTACATTAATGTTTTATGGATCACTATATCAATTCATTACGACGTAGGACACGAAGTATATGCCTGCATAAATAAATCTTTGAACTGACCAAAGGGTATATTACAGTCATAAATATGAATTATACAGGTATATCAATGAATAAGGGATCTATCATGAATTTTATAATTAATATATGTTATACCAATAACACATGGAGGAAACATGTGATTACTATTATATGAAATAATTTATTAAAGACAATCTTGTTTCGTCACTGGCTCCCCAGTCTTCTTGTAGAGAATAAGTTATAAGTTATCAGGAATGAATAGATCATAAAAAGTACATGGCAAGTTCAAAATTCCGTCGGTGTGTCAAAACAAAGTCAAATTATTTAGTATCATTATGAAATATTGAATTTATGCCTAAATGTTATTGTTTTCACACTTTTATTATATGAATGATTTTAAAAATATCAAATTGTTTCTGCTTTGCAAAAGCAAAGTTAATAATAACGAAGTCTCTGCACAAATGAGGACCAATTCCTTTCATTTTTAAAAGACCGTCTTTTCATTCTGTACATATAAGCAATAATAATGAAAGTAGCAAAAAATCCAAATGCTATTAATCCTATGATGATGTATTTAGGTCGAATGGATCTTTCCTTTGACGTATTATAATCTAAAAAAATAATTCAAAGTTAAATAAATCTAGCATATGAAATGTGTTTAAAAATAGCATTAGCAATTACCGAAGTCTTCACTTTACCTTGACTAGTTGGTACATCGGATGGCATACAACCAAGTGTCGAATTGCACTCGTCCAGGTTACAGTGTGAGCAATCTTGTTGACAATCTTTTCCATAATTTGGATATCTGCATGGATTTGAACAGTTTCTTCCATAAAAGCCAGTTTCACAGTCTTTTAAGTGACAGCAACGATAAACATTAGCAAGGGACATACATTTTACCAACGATAAATAATTACAGATATGAACAAAGCTAAATTAAATATCATTTTATATTGTTATAAGTCCGTCATGTTAATCGGTGAAATGAACACATAATGCTATGCCAATAAATTTCAACTGACCATGCACTTGTTGAATATTTCGTTCCACTGGCAATCTTCATAACATTTCTGTTCTAAAAATCTATTTAAAAAAATTGACTTTGACAATAAATACACGTCGCGCTTGTATTAGGTTACTTCATTTATTTCATTAGCAAAAATAAAACTGTTTCATTATAATTATACGATCTGTGCAAAACCATTTTTCTAAAATGGTTTAAACACGTATTTGCTAAGACATTGCAATTTTTTAGGATATACATTTATAATATATGGGTCAAAAGGCTTGTCCTTTCTTCATGTAAAAATAACAAAAAATGTTATTATAATAGTTATAAAACAATGCTAACCGTTTGCTTTTGAACTTCATATGTATGATATCGGTCAATGTTTTGATTCTGAATCTCTCAATATTTTGTTTTTCTCGGGAGAACTTGATTTTTTTAAGAATTGTAACTCACCATATAATGAAGACATTCATGTCATGACATTTATGTCTCAATATCTACGAATATTTTGTTCACATTTGTTTACTTATTTGTCTTACGTCAGCTAGAAATATAGCTATGAGGTAGACAAAAATTAATTTGCTCAAATCAACCTAAGATTTATCCAACAAATGAAAAAACAATTTTTCAAACGTAAAAGTCGTTTTTGGACTTCGGGGCTCCATTATTTTTTTGCATTTATTTTTACTTGCATACACATCATCTCATAATAACTTTTCGAGGTCGAAAAGAAATCTGTGCCATTTTTAATAGACGTTGTCTTAGCAATGGGGAATTTAGGGCAGCCGCATCCACGCATCAATTGTCAAAATAAAGTTAAATTATACTCCTTTTCGCAAACAAAATGGATAGCTTGTGGGTGTTAAAAATCAAAGTTGTGAAATCGCATTTCATTTTTCTACGTTAGACTAATTTCAACGTTGTATTTTGAAGAAACCCGTGGGTTCAGTGATGTACCGTATAGAAAGCCCATTTTACCCACGCTTCCTGTGGGTTTAAATGTGACCGATCAACCATCTTTCAGTAATTGGTCATACTAGCTAGTGTTTTAAATGACTCTTTTTTAATGTTTAATATAATGATACAAGCTGGCATGGTAATCTTTTTAAAACTTCATTTACACCGTCCCTTTGAACTTTATTTTTTTTTTAAACTGATCAATTTTCAGCCATTTTAGTACAAAGATAAAATGATATGTTTCTTGTATCTCTGCAATCTGAAGCTTTTAATGGGTTTACTGCAGGAATTAAATCTAAACATCTTTAAAAGTTACTAATCTAATTATTTTTTAAATATATTCACGTAAAAAAATATCACAAAAGTCTTACTTTGAAACAGGAAACTTCCGGGGGTTTCGCCCCAAAATCCCCCACCAGGGCGTTGCCCTGCGCCCACTGGGACCTCTGGGCGGCCCCACAGCCATTGCCTACAACTGGCACCTCTTCTTACTTAAAAACCTGGATCCACCAGTTTTTAATATACTAAATGATAAATGTACATGCAGTACTTGCAATGAAATATACAGGAGATTTTAAATAAAATATCAGAATTACCTCTCTGAACCATCATTAGTTTAATTGCGTCGATTTCGTTTTAATTGACTTAAAATCTTTACCAAACATATCACAAAATAACAATATGTGACACAATAAAAAGCATTACCTTTCGCAATTTAAAGATGCACAGAGTAGGGTGCAGCAAAACAGAAAAATGGCAAGAGAAAGCTGGTATTCCATGACGCTGTCAAACATTTCTGATATTTCAAGTCGTTGGATCATTTGTCGAACATTTCCTCCTTATAATTGCTATGACATTCGTTATTTCCACAAATGGTTACATCTAACTGACACCAAATATATCATGTGAAATATAATATTAAAACCGGAAATTAGATGGAACTAGTGAGATGGATCTTTATCTTGAAAAATGTTTAATTCTATCAAGTATATGTACCACGCATTTTCATTTTCTTATATTGTAAAAGTACATGTTGTAAGAATATCAACATTCATTTCATATGCAGATTGATTAAGCAACTTTTTAGTCAATCATAAATAACCCGTTCCTTCGTTTTACGAAACTGACATTGTCTACACGTCCTGATTTGGGAATGTACCTGCAATTCACATCATATTTTATGTTGACTGAAATCGAATAACCAAAGGACTCATCAAAGGTCATTTTCCCTCATTGAGCCTCCAGGCTTAACTCTGGTTTAAATGGAATATCGTGCGACTCTAGTCCACGTGTACCTACTTTAAAGAAATCAAAATAAAAACTATTTTTATCACTACTGAGTACTATTCATCCAAGGGTATATAAGGCGATACCTGGCCACAATAAGAGTCTTTCGTGTTAAAGGCCACGTGTACGTGTTGGTCACTCACGCTGTGTTTGACAAAACTTTACTGCGCTGCAGTAAGCGATTTTTTCCTGTTCTTCTTGAACTTTGAACAAATTCGGGCGTTCGTGTTAACGTCTGTTTGAAAATATGCCCAATCTATCAGACTCCAGCTCGGAGAATGAGAATATGCGTGAAGATATAGTTCAGCTTTTTGCCTCTGATTCAGAGGTCGACGCCACGGGGCATAACGGCAATGATACTCTAAATGAACGACCACATACTAGAAGCGCAGCTTCGACAAGTGTCGCCACACATTCCCAGTCCGTCGGACCAGGAAAAGGTAAAGGCAGCAAAAAAGGTAAAGCTCTATCAAAAAAGGTGAGCAACAAAAGAAAAAATGAAGAAAAAACTGTAAAAAGTAAAAAAAAAAACAAGATGAAGAGTTTAATTCATCCCAACTTTTCTCGGTATTAAACGAATAGCTCAAAAGAACTGAAAATTATGACCATGTTGATGCACGAAACAAAGCAGGTTGTAGTACTTCCGGTGAGAACCCAGAACGAATGCAAGAATTTTTTCCGGAATCTGATATTGATCAGAATGAACATAACAATGAGAATGATTTATTTTTAGTTGATAATGACCCTGAAGTGGTTTTTGATGACGAGAACTGTGAAATTTCTATGCCAAAAATATTTGAAGACGATACAAAATTTTCTGAACCAATTTCTGAAAACATGGCAAAATTTATAAAAATGGGATGTACTCAGAAAGCTGATCTATCCAAATTTTTGGAAAATGTAAAAATTCCAGAGAATTGTAAAAACTTGGTACCACCTTTGATAAATTCTGAGATTTGGAATAATTTATACCCAAATGTTCAACAAAGAGATAGGACCTTACAAGATGCTCAGAGAATTTTGGGGCTTTCCATTGTACCGATGATAAATTTGGCGGAAATGTTTAAAACGAACAAGTTGGAAATGAAAAAAGCTAAAAAAAAATGTGTATCAGACGCAATAACCCTTGCATGCAATGCTATGTATGAATTAAATGTGAGACGCCGTTTTATTTTAAGGCCATTTGTTCAGAAAAAAAATTTCAGCAATTATGTGCTGCTACTACACCAATTGAGGAAAAAACATTATTTCCATCTGACATAACAAAAAGAATGAAAGAAATCACTAATGCTTCAAAAATAAATAGACAATTGACAGGTTATCCAAGAAACATTTCAAAAAACTACAGAGGGAAAATGAACAACTTCAGAGGAAGGAATCAATACAGTCCCTACACTCGTGGAGGCGGCAGGGGTCGGTCTGGAAGCATGTCAAGAGGCTCGGGATTCAGCCGAGGACAAGGCCGAGGCTACAAATACCAACAGAATTTCTAGATGTGAGTAATTTACAATTTATATCAGGTGGTTTAGCAAATAAGGTGAAAGAATGGCAAAAAATAAGTTCGGATCCTTGGATTTTGAGTACAATATCGGGTTACAAAATTGAATTTGATGAAATTCCATTTCAATACAAAATTCCACTTCCAATCAAATTTAATCAAAAGCAAACCGAAATCATAGACCAAGAGGTTTTGGAACTTCTTAATAAACGGGCAATTATTAAAAGTAAATTTGAAACTAATCAGTTTATTTCTAATATTTTTATTGTGGAAAAGAAAAATGGTACATTTAGACCAGTGATAAATTAAATGAAATTGAATGAATTCATTTCATATCATCATTTTAAGATGGAAACTTTAGATTTTGTTTTATCCTCAATCAAAAGAAATTCATACTTTGTAAGTATAGATTTAAAAGATGCGTATTTGTCAGTACCTATTGATATGAAAGACAGGAAGTATTTGAAATTTTTATGGAAAGGAGTTCTGTATCAATGTAATGCACTGATCTTTGGTCTGGCTTCGGCTCCCAGAGTTTTTACTAAATTAATGAAACCTATCTTTGCTTTATTCGACAACAAGGAATTTCATCATTTTATTATATTGACGATTCTTTAATTGAGGCAGACAATTTTGCTCAGTGTGAACAACATGCAAATTTTTTGGTAGATTTATTAGAGAAGTTGGGTTTCTTTGTAAACAGAGAGAAGTCTGTTTTGGTACCGTCTACAACAATCCATTATTTAGGACATATTTTAGACTCTGTTAAGTTCAAGGTATATCTCCCAGATGAGAAAATTGATAAAATCATTACTTATTGCGAAACACTTTTGAACAAAAAAGTATGTACTATTAGAGAAGTTGCAAGATTAATCGTATTATTTACTTCATCCCTTCATGCAATAAATCTAGGTGCTTTATTTTTTAGATATTTGGACAGAGATAAAGTGCAAGCTTTGACAAGGGAAAATAACAATTATGATGCAGAAATGTTATTAAATGAATTTTCTAGAAATGAAATAATTTGGTGGAAGAAAAATGTAAGAATGAAAAATTGGCAAATGGATAAGAGATCCAAAAGTTGATGTTTACTTAGAAACAGATGCTTCAAAAGCCGGATGGGGTGCAAATCTTAATGGTAAAACTACTGGTGGCAGATGGTCTGAAACAGAATCAGTTTTACATATAAATGTTTTAGAAATTATGGCCATTAATTTTGCACTACAAAGTTTATGTAAGAATATGGAAAATACTCATATTTGTATCAGATCAGATAACAGTGTAGCAGTTTCATATATTAAGGAGGTTGGCACCTGAAATAATAGTAATGTCAATCATCCGAAAACCACTTAGATATAAAGATGGGGACCTAAAATGTTCATTTATTTTATTTGTGACCCATGTCACATGCCATTCTTTGGAAATATAAGGCCCAAAACAGAAATGATAATTTTCCTGAAATTTTCGCTAAAATTCGACATAGAAATTGATAATTTGAAGAAATCAAACAAACATTTATAGTTTGAACTATTATTTAATTATAATTTTAATACAGTATGAAGTTGAACACATGTAGTGACTATAAAAGTAAAATCTAAGTCAAAGTTTAAAAATTCTTTCTTTACTGGTGGCTTCAAGGGCCAGTACTTAATGAACACAACGACAAAAGTTACAAAATTTTGGAGTAATCAAATTATAACGCAAAAAAAAAATTAGAGTAATGTCATCTTTCCAAAACCTTGCATACAAAAAGACATACATTTAATGTCTCATTTAAAAGTAAAATAAGTAGGGGTCACATCTCAAAAATTTGATATAGCATGAAATAAGCTAATTTTAGGCCAAAATTGGAGTTAGTTTTTTCTTAACTTCTATGAAATATAAGCTAAATATACCAAAATATATCGATAGAAATATCAAAATATTGTTTAAATATGTTTTTCAGAATATCATGAATATATCGTAATACACAAACTATCTAGAAGTTTGGTCTGCGCTGAAAATTAGGAAGCTAAAGTAACAGTACTCTAAAACTAGTGAGTTATGAAAATTGTTCATTTCCTTCTTGAAAATCTTCCGCCACAAAATGCAGTCCCTTACTAGACTCTGTAAAAATGTAATTTTTTAAAAACATTTTTATTCAATATAGCTTTTTTGGCATTGTAAAATATAAATATACTACTAGAATTAATATGTGATGCAGAATTTTCAGACTAGAGGTGACCCAAAATGGCTACCCAAAACCTGAGGAGCGAACCTCTTTAATAATCAAGGTGGATCAATATTATCATTATCTGAAGAGGCAAAGAGTATTTGGCTTTGGTGTGACATTAGAAATATCATTATTTCTGCTGTTCATATTGCGGGGAAAAATAATGTTACTGCAGATTATATGTCAAGATCTTTTAGCGATTCAACAGAATGGAAATTAAATGAAATGGTGTTTAATGAGATTTGTAACACATTTTTTTATCCAGATATTGATCTTTTTGCATCGAGGCTGAATAGACAATTAGAAAATTACATTTCATGGTTTCCTGATCCTCATGCATTTACGTCAGATGCATTTTCTATAAATTGGTCAGAATTTATACCTTACATTTTTCCTCCTTTCAGTTTGATTGGGAGAATTCTACAGAAGTTACAGGACGACGAGGTGAGCAAGGCCATTATAGTACTACCGAAATGGGCAACACAGCCATGGTATCCAATGTTTTTAAATATGCTAATAGGAATTCCAGTTCGTCTTCCTATAGTTCAAAATCTACTTCGGTTAGTTCACAACAATCAACTTCACCCTCTCAACAAGAGAAAAATGTTTCTATTCGCTTGCGTAGTATCAGGAATAAACTCAAAAGTAGAGGCCTTTCAGAAAAGTCTATTAAATTCATTACAAATTCATGGAGACCAAGTACCAATAGAAAATACAACTTTATATGGGCAAAGTGGAATTTTTGGTGTAATTAAAGGGATATCAATCCCATGCAACCAGCTTGTAATCAGTTAGTTAATTATTTATCTGAATTGGCGGAAAAGAATTATTCATAAAGTACAATTAATGCATACAAAGCTGCAATAACGCAAACACTCTCTGTTTCTGGAAATTTTTCATTTCATAACAATCAATTGATGGTTAGATTTATGAGAGGTGTATTTTTGAATAATAGGCCTAAACCAAAATATACTTCAACTAGGGATGTTGGTAAGGTGTTGAGTTATTTAAAATCTCTGTACCCTTTGGAAAATTTGGATTTGAAGAATCTTACATTGAAATTGGCATCTCTAATAGCTTTGACCACAGCTCAAAGAGTTCAGACATTGATATCAATGAACATAAATAATATGTCTGGTCATGGTGAATACGTAGTGTTCACTATTTCTGATTTACAAAAAAACTTCAAGACCAGGTCATGATATACAGAAAGTTAAAATCAGTTCATTTTCAGACAAGAGTTGTTGTGTGTTACACACGTTAAGGTCTTATCTAGAGAAAACAAAAGAGATAAGAAAAACAAACAAATTATTAGTTTCATATAAAACTTTTAAAGAGGTTTCAACCTCTACAGTTGCTCGATGGTTAAAAGAAATATTGAAAAAAGCTGGTATTGATGAGAAAATATTTTCAGCTCATTCTTACAGAAGTGCTTCTACGTCAGCAGCTTTTGCTGGTGGTGAACAACTTAAAGATATTTTGGAAACTGCAAATTGGTCAAACGCTAAAACTTTTTATACATTTTACAGGAGAGAGTCAAGCAATAATTACTCTGATACCATTTTGAGCTCATCAAGGTGCTGACTGCTGCATTTTCTTAGAAAAA
>WFKH01011925.1:74793107-74805418 GCA_016163765.1 Magallana hongkongensis
ATCGATGGATTACATGTATTTCCCAGATTAGTGTGATGACTAGACTTTCAGATCATTTATGGTGGACAAACTTATGGACAATGTGTTTAGTGAAAAGTGATTGATATTATGAACTATGATGTTTCTGAGGAACATGTGATATTATATTTTCTGTATTGTGTGTTAACAAGCATAGATATTATATGTTATAATCATTTGAATCTATGTGTACTTATTAATAAATGTATTTGTTTTCACATTTTGTTCAGTTATTTAATTTTAAATTAATACCTTGATCAATTTTTTCTAAATTTGTTGTCTTAATTTCTTTAAAGATTCCATTTAAACCAGAGTTAAGCCTGGAGGCTCAATGAGGGAAAATGGAACCCTCATCCAAGCATCCTTTAGGATGTGATGGATGAGGGTCATTTTCCGAATTAGCCGTAAGGCTACGAGGGTTTAAATACCCTCCCATTCATTTCTTTTAAAAATATTTTATCATCCCACCACTAAGACAACAAATTAAATAAAATTGTACGGTACTTTATTATTTAACACGCTTTAAATTGACTCTTATTGTGGCCAGGTATCGCCTTATATACCCTTGGATGAATAGTACTCAGTAGTGATATAAATAGTTTTTATTTTGATTTCTTTAAACAAGGTACACGTGGAGTCGCACGATATTCCATTTAAACCCTCGTAGCCTTACGGCTAATTCGGAAAATGACCCTCATCCATCACATCCTAAATGATGCTTGGATGAGGGTTCCAATCTTCCACTATGCGGCCGAGTGAAAGAGGTCGAGGTATTTGACACTACATACTAGTACCTGAAAGAAGCGTACAATACGTACAGTACGTATGATACTAAATAGTAAATAAAGTCATATTTTTTTTTTATTTCAGGTGGCAAAATAAAGAAATTTCATAAAGGCCTGATTATCTAAAGTTTACTTGCTAGTGCAGTAGATGTTCTTTTAATAAATCATTGTTTTCAAAGTTGGCTTTTTTTCTAAATGTACATGGTAGATACCAATTTATTACCTGATTTAAAACACAATATCTTTTTTAAAATTAATGTTGTATCGATATATCAAATATTATTTTCGTGTACCTATGTTCGTATATATAATTTATATTTTTCCGTTAATTATCTTGAAACTATATGCTCAAATAATGTTCCTACTTTTCATCCATCAGTTGTTGGTATATAAAGTTCAGAATGAAACAGTTATTTGTACATAAAATAGCCATTATTTACATATATTTATTAATAGTGTAACACAGAGAAAATTCGAACAACAATTTCATTTACACAAAAAAAGTTGAAATTATATTGTTATATTCTATTATAAGTATATACCTATGAGTTTATGATCATTTTGCAAAAAAATGTTTGATATACCAATGATATGTTGTTTGAAGTAAGTAAGTAAGTACAAGAGTTGCAATGGCAAACATAATATATAAACAAAGGCAATTACAGGGCAGCGGTTAACTTGCTCATTGACTTGGTCTTATGATTTTAAATCCAGCACAAAAAGGACAATACAAATAGTTTGTTGCTTAGATATTCAAGAGTTCCAATTATTTAGGTTTTAGTTTATCAAAAATGAGTGGAAAATTTAGAAGACAAGGAGACATTGTAATTACCACATGATTTCTTTGGATATCCTTAGAAATGTATTGTGTATCATTCCATTATTTTTTTCATTATTTAAAAATACTCCAAGGCAACTTACAAGAAAATTTGGTCTTCGCCAAGTTGTTTGGATTTCAACAATGTTTTATTATTGGCTCAACTCCAATATAAGGATAAAATAGTATTTTTATTAATATTGTATGGAGATATATTCAATCACGTACCGATTTATGGTGAATAATTGATGATATTTCCACATTTATGTTCTAGTATCGACCTGGGAACAGGTCGACGGTTGACAGTTGTTGACACTTTCCATGTTGACTGTTGACTTTCTTTTTTTTTTCTACCTTGTAGTTAAGAGAATATATGTTGTTTACTATTCATGCGGATATTTTGAAGATTAGCAAAAGAACTAAAGATCTTAGCCTTCAAATAAAACTTACACATGCATCTTTAGTTCGATAAAATTGCATTCTTACAACAAATTATATAAACAATCAGGAAATTGTCGAGTAAGTTTCCTGTTTTTTTGTTATATGCAGGTTTTAAAATTTCCTTCAGGGGAGAATTATGAAATCTTGCCTTCCTTGCTAGGCTTGAAAACGCGACCAAAGCCGTTTGTTTGAAGCAATCTCTAGACAAAGGTTCTTTTTGTCATTTCCATGCTACGTTCCCCCATCACGCAGCGCGATTGAAACGCTGTCTAAATCGTAGAGTATTAGTAGTAATCGTATTAAATCTCACAGGCTCTTGAGGTATGTAGTGGCAATCGTGGTAATCGTAGAAAAAAAATTACTGTCAAAAAATTTCTACTATCAATTATTTTCAATCGTAATTATTCGTTATCACCGTATCAGATTGCATTGTATCGTTACTAAGCGCAGCATGTCGCATTTAATGGTGCTCTCCTAATCGTGATGATCTGGACCAATGTTGGAGGAGACAAACAATACACTGCGCTGCGTTCAGATGCGATGTGTCGATATGGCCAGTCGTACTATATATATATATCGATATCAATAACCGTTTAGATAAGATTTTCCAGATAGAATTAACGTATTTACGTAAACGAACGTATCTGCACGTACACAAGAGTCACGGGGACTTGTGTCGTGATGTTCGGTCAGATCAAGATCCAATCGGGAATTCTATCTGGAAAATCTTATCAGAACGTATTTTATCGTATCTAAACGGTTATTGAGATCGTGACAGATCGCGTCACCTGAAATACGTCTATCGTTGCCTAACTGTATCAACACTCAACAAATCGCATAAGGACGTATCGAATCGCATCACCTCGTATCTATGTCAATCATTTTAGTGAAGTTCCACGATCAGTTATGATTTGTCGATAGTAGTGTTCGTAAAAACAGATCGCACAACAGTGGAAACCTAGCATCAACCTTTATTTTCTGTCAAATTGATTCAAATTGCATACACTTTATTTATTGCATATATGCAAATCAGTCATAATATCAATTTACAGTACCTTTGTATGGTGTTACATCACTTGTCAAACAGCCAAACGATGCATTACACACTTCATGCTCACAATGAGAGCATTTCTGTTGGCAATGTTTTCCAAAATTTGGATATCTGCATGGACTTGAACAGTTTATTCCATAAAAGCCAAGCGGACAGTCTGTAAAATTATATTAACTAGAAACATATACTTAACAAACGATACAGGCGTGAGAATTTATGTCCATACTAGGGGTTTTTTTTTCATACAAATAACTTAACTGTTTAGGTTGTACAGGGATCCATAAATTCTGATACCATTATAAACTTCACAAAATTCTTACCCGATGAGATAAACTGTTAAATAAGGAATCATTCTAATTTCCTATAGCTACAATTTTATAATATTTGTAAGGTATGAAAAAAATCTACTTGAAAAGAAGCAATGACATCTTAAGATTGTTGTGGGATTTATCAGTGTCCCATCTTCACCAAATTGCTGCTTCATCTCCAAGTTTCATTTCCTTTAGGACTGAGCCCAGAAGGTGACTGCTGCGTTATTCAAAACCATGCCGTAAACTTTGGGTGGGGATGTTTCATATGATGTTATTAAATATCAAGTTCATAAATAAAACCTTAAACTATTTAATATCAAAGCTGTTAATTGAAAGAAATGTTGAGAGGAACCAAACAGAGCTGTAAATCAGGGTGCAATGACAATTTTTCATACAAACTCTTTTTATACTTGCAAAATATAAGACGTCAAATAAACCATATTACTTAATATTGCTATTTTGATGTTAATATCTAGTTTCCCCGTTCTGATACGTAAGGTACGCAAGCGGCACTTAATCTACATATTATAAAACTGTATTCCTTGTATATTCATATTATATGTTTCACTGAATTTTAATTTATTCTTTTAAATTGTAATGTGCATTTAAACAGTATCAGAATGTATGGATTACCCTGTACTACTATGTATTTGCTGGCACACATGAAAAATGTATGATTTACTACAAACCAATGTATGTGTTGTTTATCTCACTCCAATAACAATCTTCTTAGCAATTTTCTTTGGCATTCCTTTTTAGAAATTAAATCATTTTAGATCGAGATATAATTTAAGAAAATTTCAAAAATGGTTAATATCATTAAATATATACAATAACTAACAAAAATAATTTAAAATGAGGAACTAAAGTGAATATGAAAAGAAAACGCTCAAATTGCATTTAATTCATCAAACTATGCTTAATATATTGACGCAGCAGCTGCTCTTTTCTTAATACATTATCACAGAGAAACATTTATCTATTGAAAATTTATGCTTGCAAAAGGTATTAGAAATATTAAGCTATTGAAAATGTTTGCTTGACTTACCTTTCGCAGACTAAAGATGAACACAATGAGACGCAGCAAAGGACGAGAACTGCAAGAGAGAGAGCTGGTATTCCATTCCACTGATTTTGCCCTGTCTTTTCCCTACGCGTTTAAATTTCCTCATTTTATATTTAATTATTATCACATGTGTCCTATTCTGAAAGTTATTTTCCCCATTAGTCGAAGTAATGTTGTTTTTAAGAGGATAAACTTCCCAAAGGAAATACATTGATGTATCTCACATCCTTAATTTACATCCTTAAATTAATTTCTTACAAAATTTACAATATCCACTTTTTCCTGGAATTGACAGATAATGTTACATTATGATGACTTGCCACCAAAATTTAAATTTTTTTATTGATATAACATTCGTTTACAAAATTCTTTAAACGTACTAGGTTTTGCAAATCAAATATTTACCTGTGGTCACGTATCAGATGCCTTGTTTTAAGCTTATATACGTGTAATTTATCTAGCGACTAGCAATGCATTTATGTAGTTTTTGCAATAAATCACAATATTTAAAGCAACTTTAATTTGTGCAATTAATCATCATTTTCATATCCGAAATTTTCCTCAATGCACACTACATACCAAATGGAATCAGTAAGAAATCGTTTAAGCACAGTCTTTCAGTGTTTAAATTCATCGAAACTAAATTTAATATTGTAATGGTATGTTTTGTGTTATTTTAATTTGTGCATCTTTTAGCCATATGTTGACAATAACTCACATATTGAAGGTCAGTCTTTCAATGTTTAAGTTCATCAAAACTATATTTAATATTGTAATGGTATATTTCGTGTTATTTTAATTTGTGCATCTTTTAGCCATATGTTGACAATAACTCACATATTGAAGGTCCGTCCATCCGTCCCACGTGAAATAAAATGCATGTATATGTAAAGATGGTTCAAATCACGCGATTGCCGATGAAATTAGTTACCGAGAGTACAGTAGCACTACGGATGAAGCCGAGGAAGAAGATATTTCAGACATTCTTCCAACATATGTTGGGGCAATAACTGTACATGTTGTATAACAGACATTAAAAAGATACGTCACAGTACTGTCTGATACCAAAATACATCAACAATCTAACATATGTACCACAGAACTTATGTAATTTGGAGGACCTCAAACGAGAACTGCGTCCCGATAAAGATTTAAAAGATCTTTCTTTTATGTATTGAAAATGAAACTCTTCCATATATATAAATGTATATATGATATAGCTAACGTAACGTTAAATATCAATATTTTTATAACAATATTCTTTTCCATAACAGTCAAGAAACCAAAGCTAGGAAACAAGATGACGAGATACAACTCGCCGTTCCTCATCAGAATTTTATACCAAACGGTTTCATAGAAACATTAGATTCTATACTACCCGGATTATCCACTACATGTTGCCTTTGTTTTGTACTCTATGCAGATGGATCGCCGCATTTACACATAATGTACTAACTAAATTATAAATCTATACAGTCATACTAGCTGTCAATCATACTTTCTGTATTGTTCTGTTTTCATTAATTTATATCGTTTGTATGTACATGTAAACTAATGCAAATGACATATAATAGTGCATGTATTTATGAATCATCAAATAGTGAAGTAGAACTTATTAGTTGATAATTGTGTAATATCAAGTTTCTTTCTTGTTTCCATTAACATGCATGCATTTTGTTTCTATTCTCTGGTGATGTGAATAGTTCATTCATTGCAGATCACATGGTTTACGATTGTATTGTAAAATTGTATCATGGATGCAGTGAAGTATCAAAGCGTT
Organism: Magallana hongkongensis; assembly: GCA_016163765.1. Classification (NCBI taxonomy): domain Eukaryota; kingdom Metazoa; phylum Mollusca; class Bivalvia; order Ostreida; family Ostreidae; genus Magallana; species Magallana hongkongensis. The sequence continues at coordinate 74,799,377 of WFKH01011925.1, forward strand.
CAGTTTCTTTTTTCTCCTTTGCAACATAACGTTCTGCAAAACTTACAACTGCGGAAGGTAAGAAAAAATACAGACTTAAACATAACATTTATATATATATTTTAAAATAATACAGTGTAACTAACCATTTGAAGAACGTTATTAAATTAGGGAAGTTACTATTAAATAAGCACTTTAATCAATATAAATATTTAAATATACAGTAGGCATCAAAAACAGGAATGTCGGGAAGATTGCATTTGGACCCAAAATAACAATAAATGCATAGGTCAGTGGATATATTTTTATTGCATGATTGAATTATATTACATGTCATCTCATCTTTTTTATTATATAATGTAAGTAATAGTTTCCATGAAGAAATAACCTGAGAGTGTCAATTTACCTCTATAAGTAGACAAATGGTTGTTCCTCATAACCATTCTACACGTAATCAAAGTAAAAATTGTTGGTTTGAACATATTTTTTTTTAAAGATGTTGATAACAAAAGGATTAGGCGCAAGTTTATTATTGATGACTTCCGAATTGTTATTTGATAGACTGCCCGACTGGTTACTATGGAATACACTGTAGCAGTCCATGCAGATATCCAAATTATTGAAAAGATTGCCAACAAAATTACTCTAATTGTGGGAAGAAAGCGTGCAATTGGACGTTTGGTTGCCCGACAATAAGTACAATAACGAACATAGGTATACAAGAGCTACATGTACTAGATGGTATAGAAATTGATTTATTATAATGCATAAAGTTGCAAGGTATATGTGACGTTTGAAATGAATATTTTAAAAGAAAGAAATGCTTGAGTTTTTCTATTAAGCTACAAAAGTTATACACTTTCCGCAAAATATACAGTTTAAATCAAACGCATTTAAAAGAATTAAACACACGCATTTAAAAGTATTAAGTATAAATAATAATTAATTTATTTACTAACAGGGTCGGTCAGTAAACGCCCAAATTTGAAATATTCATAAACACGTTATGAGACAAGCTAATTTTAGAACCTACACAAGATGTCGACACGTAAACGTTGTCGGTTCGTTGGCAGTGGAATAACGCGTTCGAAGAGAAAAGAAAGAAAGAAACTGTTTGACAGAGAACGTTGTAAAACGAGAGTCTATATTGGAGACCTCTTTGAGTGGTGGACACGTGTTAGAAACTTCATGTTTAACTATGGGTTTGTTGCTATAGACAGGTGTGTTTACTTTGTTTAATAAGATACATATATTTACTTCTAAAGGAAAAGAGGCATATGTGTATAAATATTCATTGTCTTAATATAATAAAACTTGTATAGCTATCACTTGAATACTTTAAATCTATAAATTGTATATGTTTTGTTTCGAGGGGCCCCAGAAGAGATAATTTTGACGTTCTATTTTATTATTATATATGTTGTCAAATGTATGAAAATAATGGTCAATTGCATCGACACTGATACGCAACCATCCTTAAAATGCAGATGACAATATCTGATATTTTTCTGTTAACAGCACACAAACCTGTTTATATGAATTCAAACAATGATGAAACCAGGATTTTAATATATGCAAACATTGAAGAGATCTACAGAAAAAAAAGATATCCAGAACCTTAAGGAGGCCGATTTGGGTTTTTTTGCGGGAAAACTACAATAGCAAAACTCTTTATTTTTTAACCATATGTAATTTAAACCAACTCTAGTTTATTTGCGAAGTTTCAAGAAAATCGACCGTCTGTTTCTTTTTAGGGACCATCTCAAAATATAGGTACATTTACTATGGGAATATATAGGAAACTGTCATTTTCCGCACATCAAAGCAGATTTAAAAAGTACTACAATAGCTTTTTTCTCAAATTGTTATATACGATTAGTAATATCATTTCCTACCTTATATGCAAAATATACTAAATTCTACCGTCTGGTTTTTAGTGGGGCTCATCTCAAAATATTAAAATGCACTAAATTTTGCTATATATTTGGATCATTACGAATGAAGATTGATATAATGGATTCATTCAAAAAATGAGGAAAATGTCCTCGAGGATAGCATCATTCTGTATATAAAATTTCAACGGCGTACAATTTTTACTTTTTCTTTTATGTTATTTCTTGTAACGTACTCCTACAAAGCTTCATTTTATCATAACGTCATAAAAGCGCAATGGCAACGCTTCCCTACAGCACAACGGAAAAATCGTTTAAAAAATAAAAAATTTCCTTAAAAAATCTAAATATTTTTATCTGTATTTTATTTATTGTGTTCAATTTTATAAATGATATCGAAAAAATTTCATAAGAAGTATAAATCAACTGTTTATACTAGAATGCGCAAAAAAATGCGCAACGAAAACTAAAGTCGGCCTCCTTAAGTCATGACAACTAAACAATGAAATATATATTGTGTTTATAGGTGTGTTTTGATAGGGTATTTAAGTTATAGCATCAATTTTGATTACAATTTATATACTCTGAAAAATAATTTTATGATTACCTTTTGAGGTACCCTGAGTCTCTCAGGTGACCTTATGCAATTGGTTTTCGTCCGTCGCCATGCGTCGTCCGTCGTCCATCTTGCATTGTGCGGTGTACGTCGTTGTTCATTAACAATTTTACTACACGAAATAAAATGTATTGAAATTCTTCTTAAAAACTCCAGGGCCAATTATTACCTGTTTTGGTTTAAAGAATCTCTTAAACTGATCATTGGTCTTTCGATAGGGACTGGAGTTGTACTGTAATTGCTGCTTTCCTCATTATAACAGTTTTTTTACTGTGAGAAACAGAAGATTCTATATTAGGTATATCAGAGAAAATGCCCATTAGATTGGATCGGTGATGACAGAACATAGCATAACAACTGATATGTATAACCCCCTGAGTCAAGTACTCGTTATTGCTTTGAAAATGAAGCTACGGACAGTGGTTTGTACATGTTAGCTGGGACACTTCGATATGAACGTATAAACCTCCAATGCTTCTTTTGACAGTTATCAACGAATCATAACGGTATCGTTAATGCGACATTGACTTTAAAGATATATTCAAAGTACATAATTATTGTTCAGTACTATTCCATTTCTATGGACAAACTCTATCAGTCTATATACTATCTATTTACATTCCACATTTTTTTTCATGTAAATAGTATGGAAAGATACTGGAGATATAGTATCTTATCACATGTTTATCTCAATATGCGGTGGATATCACTCATGTGATAAATTTTTGATATTACACTGTGTGTTCTTACGCCACGTGACGTCATAATTAAACATTACGTAGGTTTAGGCAGTTGATTGACGTAGAATGAAAAAGTAAAAAAATAATTCAGTTGAAAAGTGTTGAGTTGTAAATGTGAAGCATTATATGCTGTTTTATTTATTTTTCATGATTTCATTAAAATTTGTTCGAAAATAAAATGCTCGTTTGTTAAACATCAAGGAACTTTTTTTCCATGCGTAAAATTGTTGATGTCTTGTAGTAAATGTGTTGTGCGGCTCACAATTATAATTTTTACAGAGAAAATTGAGATTAACATAATATGTGGTAAAACATGTGATAAAAAGAATCTCTCATGGTTTGCGATGGTGTATGATTTTTATCCAACTCGTTGTGTGTTTTTTGTCCCCTCGCCAAGGCTCGGGGATAGAAAACACACAACTCGTTGGATAAAAATCATATACCATCGCAAACCACGAGAGATCCTATATATAACACAGACAGGGTACTGAAAGGTTAAAATGAGGAGTTTATAAAACGCGCTTTACCAAAGTTCTATGCACACCTCGATGCATGTTATGATACATTACTTTAAAAAAATAATGATTCAATATTAATAACGTTAATATAAGATAACAGATAATATGATTTCTTTCACAATATCTTTTTTGGTAGCTTAAATCATTAAAATTAGTTTAGTATTTGTATTATGTTATAGTATAACAAAACATAAAAACATCAAAAATTACTTCATTGTGTTCACAAATATATGCATTCATTTTTCCGAGACTGTCTGATTGCATAAATAAAAAACTGTTACTTTTAACAAATGTGTCCATTTTGTGTTATAGGAATTATTCAGCGTGAGTGTGTTTTATTTTTAAATCACGAATATTAATTACCATCAACAATAACCGTTGCTTTGCTCATCATACTGTCATCATACAGTCAGTAACAGTTGTATCTGATTTAATAAAAAGTCATTTCAGAAGGAGAGTTTGTACTACTGAAAACCGTTATAATATATTTTAAAATTTGATCATTCAACAATGCAAGAGCTGTTCCTAATTTCCTTAATGTGAGCCTAGGTAAAATGTAAATCTGTGACATTTTATTTTCAATCGGACCAATTGTATAATAACTAACAAATAAAATTCTGGTACATTTTTGAAACAAATAATTGAAATTGTTTTTCACAGTCAATGCTGAAATAAAATGTAAAAGATTATTGATCTTTAACAATGTAATTGTAAAAGATAAAGTATTTTAATAGATTTGAAATACTGTCATAATGAAAATTGCAATCAGATTTTATTAACTATCTTATTATTGTTTACGTTATCGTTCTTTTTATGGATGCTTTTATATTTTGTTAAGATGTTGCTTGAGTATTTTTTCATTTTGATATTGCAATTGTAAAATCGAATGATAAACCATCAAAACGATACTATTTACTTTAAAGGTAATCCATCCATAACTATCATTTGTCATATCTAATAAATTGCAAGTTTGATCACTAAAGTCCTAGTGTCATTTTAAAAGGTGTATTGAATTAAATAATTTTACCTTTGAAATTTTTACAAATTTTGAATATTAACAAATTTATCGCATCTTGAGTTTAGCATTGAAGTGTATGAGGGAAAATGCATTTTTAAATATACCTTTGTAGTACAAGTACTTTTCTCACAAATCTCTTTGTACAAAGTTGCAAAAGGGTCCCCTTTCTTTAAAAATGCCAGAACAATTCATGATTTACCGTACATATTTTGAGAAATATTTTTTTTCTAACTTTTGTAAAGGGCAGACAACTCTTTAATTGTTTCATGTGCAAAACGTTTATTTAATTGACTACATACATACTCCTAAGTTTGGTTTATGTCAGCCTCAAAATAATTTCAAAATATGAATTTCATGTAGCTTAGATCAATCAAACTTGTTAAAATTACCTCAGTTATGGATGGACTACCTTAAAAAATGTCAGACTAATTTTTTTTCATTTGACTTAATTTGTCAAATATATAAAACTTTAGATATACATTACAATTCGAGTACTACACCATCTGTTTCCTTGTTCAACGTCGTCATTTGTACCAACCGTTCACAAGAAATGCATTAAAAAACATTTAACTGCTACTAATTAAATTAGGCTAAATAAAAAGTGTTGTGTTGCTAGGATTAAGACGATCCTGAAATATATTCTTTCTTTATCTTAATCGTTGTCTTTATTTCACAAAGAAATAATTTCTTTTTACCGTATACATATTTTAACCCACTGTACTTGCTTTGTTTTTTGGGGTTTTTTTTTTTGGTTTTTTTTGGGGTTTTTTTTTTGTCATCTAAAATAATCCTTATAAAATCGTAGAAAAAAATTGTGTGCAAGGTATATTTTTATAAGTGTTATTTAGATTAGGGATTTTAATAAATGTTGTGATCGGCAATTTTCTTTAATTTATTAATAAACATATTGAATGTTCATCTCATAATATATGTCTCTCAATTATATTTATAACAAAAACGTTGTAATGTCTTTTTTTTCAATGTGATATTGTTTTGATGTATTTGCCTGTTGCCATAATCGTGTTATACACTTCGATAGGTTTGTTTTGTTGCACTACTGACTTTAATCACGTGTATCTATAAATCAAACAAACTGTAGGCGCGTATAAAAGACTTGCAATTTAACGTGTCTTAAAATACCTTAATGAATAAGAGCATCTGTAGCGTTGCTTTTTGGAGAAATGATTTAATAATTACTTATATTGTATCCTGTTATAAACGTTGGTGAACTTTGATACACTTAACTATATATATTGTTTTACGACATTTGTTGGTTAAT
>WFKH01011925.1:74807986-74818807 GCA_016163765.1 Magallana hongkongensis
TTAGAACTGTAAAGGGAAGTCATTCGATTGTTAATTACGGTAAACATATATGATTCCCATGGATTGTAAATGTGAATAGTTATTTAAAAAGATCGGTGGATAGATAAATAGAAAGATAGATAAATAGATAGATGGATGAAATTGTTGGCTAAGAAAAGTAAGATACGTATCTAAAACCCAAAGAACCTGACTGGCATTGTTGATGGAAAATCTCGTTTGAAACACTTCTACCAAGAATAATCCTGGTCAGTTTGCTATTATTACAAACTCTGAATACACCTTACGTAATTTGGAGTATATTTGGATATATTGTGTAATAACTAAACAATTATGGTTTGCAAGTTAAATTGTTTGTTGGTTTTTAAAAATTGTTTTAGTTATTTTCAATGATTGCTGGTTTTATATTCTTTGTTTCATAAATATGAAAAAAAGATAATTAATCGTTAATCATTACCAAGAATTCTTACCAAGAATTTTTTAATCACATGCAACATGTCCCCTTCCTCCCTTTTTCTCGTTTACTCCTATTTACCATCTAACGCACATTCTAAACATCCAAAGACGTGATCGCATGCTTTCTTTGGACAATGGCATTCTTCCTGACATTTTACACCATAGAGAGGATAACGACAAGAGTTCAAGCAGTTTGGTCCATAGTATCCCGAAGAACAATCTACAAAAACAAATACGCTGAAATGGATGTAAGTCCATCACAAATGTATCCAAAAATATGCTATTGGTTTGTTTATATGTTTAAGTTTAGATTAAATCTTATCAATGACAATTCTAACCTTACGTCTATTTTGAAAGCAATTTAACTGTTAAAATGTAACTGTATAGACAACAGTAAAATTGAATCACTAGATATACTCAAAATTGTATAGTCTTATATCAAACGTTCCGTTTCTTAAAACAAAAAACATATTGTGGAATGGTGGATATAGATGAAAATTTCTATACTGCATATTAAGAATTCATTAATGACAGAAAACCTCAATGCACATTAAATTTGATGTCGAATCATTATTTTAGCAGTATGAATAAATGAATACAATAAAAGGGAAACAAAATTTTAATTGTAAGGTATGTATTTCCAGGTCTTGTTACACTACCTGATGTATTCAAGGACAATTATCAAGAGAGCTTTTTGATACTAATAAGCTATTGGAAATATTGTGGTACACCAGGAAACGCCTTTTCTATTTTGGGAGGAGATATATCAGAAAGAAAATATCACTAAAACATGCCCTTCGGAAAAGAAATTGTCATTGATTTGAATGCAGCCTTTTCCATTTTCCAACAAGACCTCTTTTTTATGAATCAATTTCTGTTTCATTGTAAAACAATTTTTCTGTATTTTACAGAAGCCTGTTAGTGCCACACAAGATATATAAAAAGAAAAGTCTATATAAGAAAAACTCATTGTATATATAAAAACACACACATATATATAAGATAAACTCAAGTATATAAAAATAAGCAGCTTTATATATACTTGAGTTAACAATATATATAAAGAATTGTGTATATATATTAAGCTAGGTCGTGTATATATAAACAGTACTGCGATATATAAAGCAACAGTGATAAATATATAAAGCGAAAATTTTCCACTGAGTGACCTTCACTGAGTTCAGCCCAGCGTCTGCATGATAAACCCCGCCTACGGAGGAGAGGTTCAGCAATGTTATGCTTCAGGTGATTAGTTTGAACGATTTAATTAATGTTACATTACATGATTCCGCAGGGATTTGGGAAAAGTCAGTGGCGGATTTAAAGGGAGGGCATCCAGCACCCCTACCTAAATTTTCAAATTTAAGATCTTATTTCTGTCAAGTTTTCTTTTCTGTTTCTTGTGTTTACTGTTGTAAATAAACGATGATATAATATATTATTTTGTCAATACTTTACCTACTTTTAAGGTTCTACATTAAATAATACTTTCTATCAAATTTGCAGAACGGTTATCTAGAAAATCAATTTTACTTCATTCCATTTGGATGAACAGAGATCATGGACATTTAAAGGGATCTAGACACTATTTGAGATGAAAATTTTATTTTCTCTATTATTTTACAAATAATTAAGTAAGGAATTATCATTTCTTTGACAAAATGGCTCGAGGCAAACACAATATAAACTAATTTAATGTTCATAAATTTATAACATTATCAACAGAAGAACCAACATTTGATTGAAACTTACCAATAAAAACAAATATGTAAACTATATAACAAGACTTGAGCTTTGAAGAATTTCAAAATCTGTATCTTGCTTGTAACTCAGTTTTTTTTACTTTCAAATTTTGACTTAGCATTAAAAATACCCATATTAACCATTCTTAACACAACAATAATGAGATTAAACTGCCCCCCCCTCCCCCCGCGCAAATAAAACCCAGCCTCAAGAAGTTTGTATAAAGCATTGATACAGGGGCGTCGGAAGGTGGGACGACGAATTTGATTGATAAAAGGGGGGGGGGGATAACCGGATTTACCTGGTAGCTTGAAATGAAGATATTTTACGATGTATCCAGTTATTCTTTAACTTAATAAAGTATATTGTCACTTATTTGATAGCATTATAGGAAACAAAGCAAAATTGTACTTAATATTAGTTTATTTAGTTTGACGACATGAAATGTGTATCAAGATAACGCAACTCACATTTATATTAGAGAAGTTAATATGCATGTATGAGCAACAATTTTGATTCAACTTATCAGTCTCTGTTGCACATAAAAAACGTCCAAAAATGGATATCCATGAATCCTGCGTTGACACTAATTTGTTTGTTCATTTTCTAACAACTTCTCAAAAACATTCTTTGAAATTAAGTGGACCAGCCGGTTAGCTATTGAATCTTAAACTGCCTGCCTCGGGAGCATACGTTACTGATCCTCTCCTCCGTAAGTGGAGTTTATCATGCAGACGCTGGGCTGAACTCAGTGAAGGTCACTCAGTGGGAAATTTTCACTTTATATATTTATCACTGTTGCTTTTATATATCACAGTACTGTTTACATATACACGACCTAGCTTTATATATATATACACAATTCTTTATATATACCGGTATGTGTTTTCCATATGCAGAATAGGATTAATTAACATGCATAAACGTTTCTTTTGTGATAATCAGCCAAAGAGATTCATATTGTGCTCTAATTGGATTATCATTATGAAGTTGACCAATATAGGTAAGCATAATACATGTAGTAGGACGATATTATGAGACACCGGTATACATAAGTATTACTTTCACTTTCTAAATAGGTGATCTCCCTTTGCCAGTATACTGTATCATCTTTTCAATATTTAAATAAGCTTTCCATCGTTACCTATCCTAACACATTTGTACAGTTTCTGTCATTTTAAGGTAATGATCCATACCCCACTACATAAATAAAATACCTACAGATTTTTTTCAAATTTCTCAAACATTGTATTTGGGGATATATCCTTATCAAATTTTACCCAGTTGGCTGGTCCATCGGTATTATAAAAGCTAGGACCGTTTCTAAAAATAGAACCAAATGCAGAAAATGGTGCTTTTTTCATACATTAATAATATGAGCCTAAGCCTGAAATTTGACATTCAGAAAATCATTTTTTGACTGATATCCTATGTAAAATGAACGAATTTATTTTTCAAAACAAATACTTTAATGTTACACATGCTTATTTATTAAAAAATAGATAAATTTGTTTACAAATGAGATAAAATGAAACAAATTGCCAAAGAGAATTTAATCTCATAATTTTATTTACCTACAGAATTCTCTGAAATAGTGATAATGTTTACCCCTTAAGGCCCTTAATCAATAGAAAATAAAATTACCCAAAGGACAGGCCTTTTTAGGATCACAATGGGCATAGTAAAATTCATTAAAATATATATTTTGAAAAAAGTTCCGTAAAAATGAAATTTTGCATAGTTTTATCATTTTATCTCTCTAAAAAATATATTTAGCTTTTTGGTTAAATAGAAAATATGATTTGAACAAACCTTTGATCAATCTGTATTATACAAATTGCATAAGATGGTTTTTTTTTAATATCGGTAAGTATCATGGATCGAGATCGGTATTTAGAAATTGCAGTCACATAGGCGGAAAACGCTAATTACCTGATATGCTTTCAAGACAAAACCTATATTCAACTATTTTACTGGTTTGAAAGCTGTTCTAAAAAATGAAATAACTTTTCTTCAACGTATAATTTTAATTCTAAAAACAATTTTTAGGCAAAATTTATTTATGTTCGTTGCTAAGCGTATAGAGTAAATATCGGGCACGGGCAAGACGTAATAACGCGTGAATTACGTCATACGTTGTTTGTGACGTATGGACAATTACCTTACTTGCAAAAGTTATTTTTCATTTGTCTAACTATTGAGTTGACCCATATTGACCCTGTGACATTTTGTATCAAATTTGTGTATTACATGAAAGTAAGTGTAGAGACTTATCATGTTTATATGAGTTATAATAGAAAGGAAGGATTCTTTTTTCTTATTGTATTATGATGCATCAAATATAATGTAGGTCATGACCCTTTGGGATTTGTATGACCAAGTGAAATAGGAAAATATCAAATATCTACCACTTAACTATATACATTCTTGTTTCAAATGTCATTATGATGCATCAGATGTTGTAAAGTGCATGACCCCAGGAGTTGTCTTTAACCCCCCCCCCCCTTTGAAAAAGGAAATGATATATTTTGATAACTTTTGAGATCCACATCCCTAAACCATATTTATTCTTGCTCTTTGTGTCATTGCTCATCAAATGTTATATAGGTTATGCCCCCTTGGAGACACGCCGACTTTCCAGAACTGGAAATAATAAAGTATTTTATCTTATTCATATGTAGTGTTTGACCCATGTGGGTAATTCCTAGCCTAATGATGACCCTGGTTTGTTTAGGAGACTTAACAATTGCCCCGAAAACATATAACATTTTGGTAATCTTAAGAAATAAAAGCAATTTCCAGAATCTTAATGTGCATCTAGAGAAAAATACCAATCAAGTAATGATTTAAAATTTGCTACTGTACACATGTAAGATTGTAAGAAGACTGAATCTTTAGAACCAGGTTTGATTGGGAGGATGGGGGTGGATAAACATTTAATTTTAATCATTTATTGTTGTTAACTTTAACTTGAATATTAGTTATTGATCCCCAGGTAGAAAATAAAACTTCTGATCATATCTCAATAGATCATTTGTCAATTATGCAAGGTGTAATGTGATTTTTTTTTTAAATTTCTAATCAGTTTATAAAACTTTTTAGACCCCAAGTTATATTTTGATTTTAATAGATCATTCGACAATTAAGAAGAGTGTAAATGTAATGTTTTTTTATTTTAAGCAAAAATAAATGCAAGTCATTTTTTTTTACAATTTAAGGACGGATAAATGCGCGGATCCAGATTATTTCTCCAGGGGGAGGGGGGCAGTTATTTGAGTTTTCCGAGGGGGGGGGGGTTCCAAGGCATATTTTCGGCAATTTTATAATGTAATTTAAAGAAATTTGAATTTTGGAGGGGGGATCTTGACCCCACTGATCCCCTTCGAGATCCGCGCATTAGATAAATGTTAATTTTCGGCTACTATTTGACTACCAGCATTAAATTTATTTTTTTCAAAACCACATTGCACATCTATAGGACAGTCAATATCGTATCCCAAGATATGATGTGTCTATTCATGAAATCATAAGGAGTTCTGGGATCTAGGGGTTTTTTTGAGTGGCAAACGTCAATTTTCTGCTCTAAATTGACTACCTGAATGAAATTTTAATTTTTAAAACCTTTTTGCACATCTATAGGACAGCCCCTATAATATCCCAAGATATGATGTGTCTATTCATAAAATCATAAGAGGACTTCTGGGATCTATTTTTTTTTTAGGAGTGATAAACGTCAATTTTCTGCTACTATTTGACTTCCTGGATGAAATTTGAATTTTTTAAACCTTATTGCACATCTATAGGACAACCCCAATCATATCCCAAGAGATGACGTAGCTACTCCAAAAGTTGTAAGAGAAGTTCTGGGAACCATATTATTGCAAATGACGTTTTCGCAAAAAAAGTCATTTTTTGTTGTCCACCGATCACCGTAATAAAAATTCTGAAACCTGATCACACTTCAAATGACACTCCCAATCATATTCTAGAAGATCATTTGGTTACTGCAAAAAATGTTGACGTTTTTGACACCATTTTTTTTTTGTAAATAATAAAATAAATTTTTCAGCCACCAAATGACCCCCAGGACAAAATTGAAATTTCCGAAACCTTATTGCGCATCTATAGGACACCTTAAAACATATTCCAAGAGATGATTTGCCTATTGTTGAAAATGTAGGAGGGGTTCGAGAAAGAAGGTTTTTTGGTGAAAAAACGTCATTTTTACCAATTATTTGACCCCCAGGACTACCAGAGAATTTTTGAAACCTTTTTTACAAAACAACATGACAACCCAAATCAAACTCCAAGAGTTCAGTTTGCTGGTTTATAAGATGTAAGAGCACTTTGAGAAAGTAAAACGTGACAGACGGACGGACGGACGGACGGACGGACAGAACCAGGTAACAATAATATACCTGAACTTTCTTTAGAAAGTACGGGTATAATTAAAAAAAGTTTGACATTCTTAAAAATTTAACATTTTCATTTGATGGTTTATCATTTGATTTTACAATTGAATTCATCCTGTACAAACTGCATATATATTCAAGCAACATGTAAACGAGAATATGAATACATCAATGAAACTAAATGATAATGTAAATAATAATAAAAATTAATCACAATCTTCTTTAGGATTTACAATTTTTTTAAATCTATTGAACAATTTTATTTTTTACAATGATAATTCCAAAGTTCAGAATCTTTTGCATTTTTTTTTTCAGCATTAAAGTAGAAAAAGCACTTTCAAGCATGTTTTCCGAAAATATTTCAGAATTTCATTCGTCATTTTTAATACAATTGGTTTGATTAAAAAAAATGTTGTAACATATTTTACATTTTACATAGGCTCACATTTAAAAAAATAAGGAACAACTGTGATCAAATATAAAATATCTTATATAACAGTTTTAAGTAGTAAAACCTATACGTCTATATTGCCTTTTTTTATTAGAACAGTTACAACTGTAATTGTCAGAATGATAAGCAAAACTCCGGTTATTGGTAATGCTAATATCTCATTTCTCCCGACCATCAAATATTTTTCAAACTGGTCCCCTTTTAAAAAACACATATAGTACGTGTTTTGCCTGTTTAAAGTTTTAAATTTGTAAAAATGTGTCATGATAATGACACAGTGTAATGACACAGTCCCTTTTTTGAAATATAAAAAATAATAGCTTTCTTTATCCTTGGTAAAGGTTGCGGACAATAAAGAACACATATTATGGTAATATGATTTTTTATGAAAACACTTTAAATGAGTTATTGAAGGTAAAAAATTGCAATTTGCATTTGTTTTGCCTGTATAGCTGTCAATATATCCCAAATAATACATATATTGCACTAACCGACACTGGGAGAACTACACATTGTTCTTTTGGAAGTGGTAATTTCTTGCTAAGCTTAAAGGGGAAGGAAACTAAAAATATGTTGTACAATAAATCAATTAATCATCATCTAATATAATTGTAAATCGTATTTATTTTCAATAAAAAACCCCGAAACAATGAATAAATCAAGAAAATCGATCGCTTAATTAAAATTTCCCGCCGCTATGGCAGCTGCCATTGAACTTTAATCTATGACGTCACACCATCTATTCCGGTTTGTTTTATCAACATACCATCATTCATCAGTATAGCAAATCATGATATTCGCTAATGACAAGTTCTGGAAATTTTGAAACAATATCGATTTGAGACCGTTCTTTTACCTTTGACTTTCCACTTAATTACAAACCAACGTTAAACGGAACATGTTCGTTGTAATTTCAAAGCGGAGGTTATTGTCGGAGGAATCTCCGCTTATATAGTTATGGGAATTATCAACAGATGCAAAGTATCGCAGAAAATGTCTGCCATCGTTATTTCGACATGGTAATTCCGACTTTAGAGAATGTATTTTAAACATCCCTATTACAATTATAACATACTTATTTAGTTAGCGAAGAACTTGACTTGGAATAAAATTTACTCGAGGTCATTTTCAACTTTGAATGATAGCCGATTAATAGCTATTTTTTATTTAATAAAAATGCATATATTTATAAATACATGTATATTTATTCTTTAGATTGACGTGTGAACCTAAACATTATCAATTTTGTTCAGTCGGATACTTGAGTAACAGAAAGGCATAAACCAGCGATTTATTCAGAGCACTGTGTAAATTGTATATGTACACCAAACTGGAATAGATGGTGTGACGTCAAAATAATTAATATTTTTGGTTTTTAATACAAAAGAGTTCTACATTATGTCAGCCTCCAGTAAATACGATTTCTCTAACTTCAAACATGCATTAAAGCTTAATTATGTAGTTTATATTCAAAACAGCATTACCACATGTGATAATTTAAACCACTTTATTGATATAAATAAAATATGTTTTTGACTTTCCTTCCCCTTTAATAATCATTTAATATGATGCTTAATCTTATTAAAATGATTATTATTACTTATCATCTACTAAATGTGGGTCAATAACACACTCATTTTTATAATTTGACTTAATTGTTTTCACACTTTGTTTTTTTCTGCCTTGTACTTCCGGCAGCTCATATGTGGGTCACCTTTTTAATTTGTAAACAATACAGTAAATAATTGTGCAAATGTCAAACAACTCCACACACAGATAGAATGTTTATTTCTGTATTATAATTACCTATAACCCAAAAACCAATAATATGGTAATACCTGAAAAAATATGTTTGACAAATTATTATTATTATTATTATTATAAAATTTATATAGCGCTAAATATAATAAACATTACTCTAAAGCGCTTTACATAAAATAAGTGTATGATGTACAATTACATTACATGATTAAAATAGCCAATTTACAGGCATAAAACATGATTAAAATAGATTAAGCAGTGACAAGAATTACACTACTTTAAACTGTAAAATCAGGAGTCCTGTACACAGATATCAATAAAATGGATTACAGTGTCAATAATAAAAAACTAATTTGAACAGATAAGTCTTAAGTGATTTTTTAAAACCGCAGAGATGTTGTTCGATCCTTAGATCTGCCGAGAGACCATTCCACAGTACAGCAGCACTAACGTCAAGCCGCCTATTACCATATTGTTTGTGCGGACACGAGGTCGGACAAGAAATCTTGAGTTTTAGGAATGCAATGTCCGCATAGGAACATATAATTTTGCAAGGTCCTGTATGTATGATGGTGACGTCCCGTGAAGCGCCTTAAAAACAGTCACAAGTAATTTATACTGGATTCGAAATTCCACCGGTAGTCAATGAAGAGACATAAGCACAGGGGTTATATGATCATGCTTCTTTGTCCTTGTTATAATCCTGGCCGCTGTATTTTGAATTCTCTGAAGTCTTGACAGGGACCTCGAGCTCAACCCATACAGCAATGCTTTTCCGTAATCCAGTCTAGAGGTAACGAGTGAACACACTAAGGTCTTGCAGGCATTTTCAGTGGTAAGTTTTTTAATACGACCAATAATATGAAGTTGGTAAAAACATTGTTTTGAAATTAAACTTATCTGGTCTTCCATACCAAGAGATCGATCGAAAAGTACGCCAAGATTTTTAGCAGAGGATGATGCCTCAATGATCTGACCATCAAAATTTATAGTGCAGTTTGGAAATACACCAAATTTGTTTTTAGGAGAGAAGATAATGAGTTCTGTTTTATTCTGATTTATTTTTAGCATATTGGTCTTCATCCAATTACTGATATCAGACAAGCATGCCTCCAGCCTAGCTGCTATTGTACCCCATGTCGCAATTGGCTTGATGACCATATAAACTTGGGTATCGTCAGCATAGGTATGGTAAGACAGTCCATGTCTTCGACAGATCTCAGATATGTGTTTCGAAAACATGCAATAGAGCTTTGGTCCAAGGACAGACCCTTGTGGTACTCCATAATTCAGTTGAAAATCAACTGACATAGATGAATGGACCGCAACTTGCTCATATCTGTTATTGAGATAGGATTCTTTCCAACGTAAAGCATCACCACATGTGCGCTTAACTAGGACAGAATGGTCAATCACATAAAAGGCCGCTGACAAGTCCAACATCAAGAGAACTGCACATGAGTTGGAATCTAGTGCTGTCACAATGTAGTGATGTACCTTTAGAAGAGCTGTTTCTGTGAATGATGTACGCGGTATGCAGATTGGTAAGAATCTTGCAGATTGTTTGATACCAGGTTATGCTCAATGCGTGCACTGACCACTTTTTCCAGAATTTTTGAAATGAAGGGAAGGTTCGAAACTGGGCGAAAGTTCTTAAAGACTACTGTGTCAAGTCCTTGCTTCTTCAGTTATGGACGGACTATAGCGTGTTTAAAAGATAATGGCACTGTGATTCTGCGAAAGATTTGTTGATTAAAACTATCTGTATTGCTACATGTATTCAGTGGCTGCATTGAATTTAATGGTACTTAAGATTTTGTAATCAAATAAAAATAAATAATTACCAAATTCACCCTACACTTTATATTCGTGATTTTAATATAATACACAATAATTACACAGGTATTGAATTTCCATAACACAAAATGCAACTATTTGTTAACACTATATGATGTTATAGTTTTTGAACTATGCAACCATAAAGTCGCGGAAAGAGGAAAT
>WFKH01011925.1:74835638-74883569 GCA_016163765.1 Magallana hongkongensis
CTTGCTAGCATCAGCTCGTTTCCACTACGCTACGGCAACTCATATATTAGAGGGTTTTCATATCCTATAAAACATTATAATGTGTGTATTTTTTACTTAAAAAGATTTTGACTTCTTCCATTCAGTTTGTAACAATCAATTATATCTAATAACATGTTAAATATACGTTCACAGAATTCATAACTATGAAACGCAAGGAAGAAGATGAAACTATATGTTTAAATGCATTAAAATTATTAGGGTAATAGTTCTACGCAATTTACCGGTTTTCATTATCACGGCGCCGTTTCGGCATGTAATAATTTAAATAATACTGATTATTATACATTTAGAACAGATCTAGAATAACAAATTAAATGATATATGTTTGAATATTTAATTGTTTACATTTTTTAAACTATCAATTCTATAACAAACAATATCACCAATTACCAGTGACGTATTTACATTTTGTACTGCCGATGATGTGGCAATTGCAAATGATGTATACATGTATTTGTACATATGATGTACCGTCCTGGTATGTGACATATTATATCACTCCTTATAAATATATTTAAATAATGAACTCAAATTCATTATCACCAGTACTGTAATTAATTAGCCTCAAGATTTTACTCTTACATGCATGTATCTTTGATATGTAGACGTAATATTTTTAAAACCCAGGGGGATGAAATGATATTTTGAGAATGAATTACAAATGTAAATAAAACTAGACACGATCTCGTTGCGAGCAACGAGTGGGTCTTCCATTTGATTATGAATTAATGATCGGGTTGAATTAAAATGTTGACATTTGGTACGAGTTACTTTTATATTAACTCCCTTATAAACTAATTTTTGGACCTACACTGCAAAATTAAGATTTCCGGAAAAGGCCATTTTTAAACTTCAATATCTCTGCAATGCGTTGTCCGATTTCAAAACGGTTTTTAGTTTTGTATTCAGTACAAAAATGTCTACAAAACGTATATGCTTTAAAATTCCAAAAATCGAAATTTTGGAATCACTTCCGGTGAATACCGGAAGTGACGGATGACCTGCTCATATTAAAATTTGATAAGTTTAAAACATATTCTGAAGGAAAAAAAAATTGTAAATTATTTAATTTAAAAATTTTTTAAACACAATTTTCTTAAAATGCTGTTTGAGCGGACCGGAAGTGACGGACGATCGTGGTTTTACCTGATCGGCCCTAGGAATTCAAAAATCTATCATTCCTGAAACTTTCAATTTTCTATCTTTAATCGTTTTTAAGAAAAAGGGAGGACAAGATCACTTTTTACAAAAAGAAAAACGAATATAACGGCCGACCGGAAGTGACGTCATCAACAAAAATGTACATGATAAAAGACCTCGATACTTTGTATTATTAGTGAAAATTTCATAAAAATCCATTGTAGCATATTTGAGATATTTGAGTTTTAAGAAAAATGTTAAGAAAAAAAAAGAATAATAATAATAATAGTGAAAAATAGAGAAAAAGAAACTTAACAAAAACAATAGGGTCTTCCGTTGGAAACGGAAGACCCTAATTTTCATTCGAAGTACTTATCGTATACACAGACATACTAAGATTTTAACACCTCTAGGAACCCTGGTTGTGTATATCTTGTATATTCTGTGTTAATTCCAGGGGTTTTCTCAAGTTGAACAAACAATAGACTTTAATTAGATATACACAAACGAATAAAACCATGTCTAGACAACCAAAGCAGCAATATCCCGCCCGATATAAAAAAGGCAGTTGAGAGTTTTCATCTTTAACATGTATCTAGCAGATCTAGAATTAGACCTACAAATAGTTAAAATTGATTTTAAAAAATACATATCTTAAACTGATTATTAAACTAAATCATGGGAGTTTCTTTATTTATTTTTTTATATTGTTTAACAACAGGATAATCTTTAAAAAGAAAAGAAAAGAAAGAAACCCGTTATCGTACTTAGTGTGAACGAGTGTTCTTTTACGAAAACAAATTCTAAATAAAAACGAATTGATGTAGATTTGTATTATTGAACTTTGAATCCGGTTCAATTAAAATTATGAATTTAACATCATGTGCAAACAGTCAAACTATTGATGGTTTTTGACTAAGTATAATTATTTAGTCAAATATTAAATAATATTATTAATGAGAGAGAGAGAGAGAGAGAGAGAGAGAGAGAGAGAGAGAGAGAGAGCTTTCACCAATTAGTTTATAATAGGAAACAAACATACTTTAATGTAATTTCATGCGCGGATTTAGAGACAAGAACTGCGCTCACTGCTACAATAACTTTGAAACAAAAACATAAAATCTTATAACGGCGATTTGTGTTCATTGCAGTGGTGTTGATATAATAGCGATCTGTGTTCAATAGAGCGACTACATGCGTGTGGTGTTTACACAAGCAAAACTTGGATGTAGATACCTGTTTCTGCATGGTGTGTGTTGACAATTAAAACCGCCTGGAACACCCCCCTCCTTAATTGAAAACTTTAGCATCATTTGAATTACCCCCTAACTCCCCTACAAAGAAGTTTTTGCATTTCATTTATGTATTTAATATGAAACTGTCCCGCTTGATCAAAGTTGACTTGAAGGGAATTTAAAGATGGTGTAAAGACAACTTAAAGGGAGCGTAAATGCCACTTAAAGATGCTTAAAGGTGGCTTAAAGGTGGCTTAAAGATCGATATCCTTTAAGCCGCCTTTACGCTACCTTTAAGCCACCTTTAAGGACTTGCTTAAAGATGGTTTTTCGCCCTGTGTAAACTTAAAACAAGGCATCTGATACGTGTCCACAGGTAAATGTTTGATTTGTAAACGTAGTACTTAAAGAATTCTGTGAACGAATGTTATATTAATGAAATTTTTTGGGACAATTCATCATAATGTTACGTTATGTGTCCATTCCAGGAAAAGAATGGAAATTATACATTTAAAAAAAAATAAAGGATGTAAATTAAGAATGTGAGATACATCTATGTATTTCCTTTGCGAAGTTAATCCTCTTAAAACAACATTATTTCGACTAATGGGGAAAATAACTTTTAGAATAGGGCACGCGTGATATTAAGTATAAAACGAGGAAATTTAAAACGCATATTTCAACGGGAAGAGACAGTGCAAAATCAATGGAATGAACCAGCTCTTTCTTGCAGTTCTCGTCCTTTGCTGCGTCTCATTGTGTTCATTTTCAGTCTGCAAAAGGTAAGTTAGGCATAAATTTTCAATAGCTTAATATTTCTATGTAATAATGAATTTAGAAAAGATCAGCTGCGGCGTCAGTTTATTCAGCTAAGACCGATGAAATAAATGCAATTTGAGCTTTCCTTTTTAATTGTCACCTGATTTCTAAATTGTAACTTATTTCTGCAAGTTATTTTATATATTCAATGATATTAAGCAATTTTGAAGGTTTCTTTCATTATACTATTTCTAAAATGATTTAATTTCTGAAAAAAGGAATGCCAAGGAAAATTGCCAAGAAGATTGTCATTGGAGTGAGATAGACAACACATGCATTGGTTTGTAGTAAATCGTATATTTTTTATGTATGCCAGCGTATAGTTATAAGTACAATCTAAACAATAAAGTTATTTGTAAGGAAAAAAACCCAGTATGAACATCAATTCTCACGCCTGTATCGTTTGTTAAGTATACTTTTTTGATAATATAATTTTAAAGACTGCCCGATTGGCTTTTATGGAATAAACTGTTCAAGTCCATGCAGATATCCAAATTTTGGAAAACATTGCCAACATGATTGCTCTCATTGTGAGAAGGAAGTGTGTAATGCATCGTTTGGCTGTTTGACAGGTGATGTAACAACTTAAAAAGGTACTCTAATTGATATAATGACTAATATGCATATATGCAATAATTTAAATGTATGCAATTTGAATCAATGTGACAGAAAATAAAGGTTGATGCTAGGTTTCCACTGTCGTGCGATCTGTTTTTACACTACTACTGACAAATCGTAACTGACTGTGGAAGTTCACTGAAATGATTGACATAGGTACGAGGTGATGCGAGTCGATACGTCCTTATGCGATTTGTTGAGTGTTAATACGGTAAGGCAACGATAGACGTATTTCAGATGACGCGATCTGTCACGACCTCATTGCCTGTTTAGATACGATATAATACGTTCTGGTAAGATTTTCCAGATAGAATTCCCGATTGGATCTTGATCTGACCGAACATCACGACACGAGTCCCCGAACTGGGACTTTTGTGTACGTGCAGATACGTTCGTATACGTTACGATACGTTAATCACGAACAACGTGCTCTGTTGCGATGGGGCGTGATAATGATTGCGATTTTTTTCACGATCAGGATGGAAAATAATCACGAATTGAGCTACAATTCGACCCCGACAGATGTATCTATCTAGTATGACTGGCCATATTGACACATCGCATCTGAACGCACCGCAGTGTTGTTTGTCTCCTCCAACATTGATCCAGGTCATCACGACTAGGAAAGCACGATTAAATGCGACATGCTGTGCTTAGTAACGATACAATGCGATCTGATACGATGATTACGAATAATTACGATTAAAAATAATCGTGTTGATAGCAGGATATTTTTTGACAGTCAATTTTTTTTCTACGATTACCACGACTGCCACGACATACCTCAAGAGCCAGTGAGATTTAATACGATTACTATGACTACTCTACGATTAAGACTGCGATTTCAATCGCGCTGCGAATCCTGATGGTGGGAACGTAGCATGGAAATGACGAAAAGAACCTTTGTCTAGAGATTGCTTCAAACAAACGACTTTGGTCGCATTTTCAAGTCTAGCAAGGAAGCAAGATTTCATAATCCTCCCCTGAAGGAAATTTTAAAACTTGTAAATATATCCGAAATCAACAAAGCAAGTATAATACAGTTTTCATTTTAATTCTAAAATGTCGGATAAAACAGCTTTCTTTTTTTCTAGAAGACAAGAAGGAAACGAGTTCGGATTCAGATCTTGCTATGATTAACGGTTTTTCTGTCGGATTTGGAGTTGTGGTGATTGCAGCTTTCTTTATAATTACAATAACAAACAGAAGATTCTACACGAGACATTTAAGAGAAAACGCCCATTATGTTGGATCTGTGGTAACAGAACACACTATTTCCACGAATTATGGACCCACAGAGCAATATACCTTACTTTGTGATAATAATGAACCTACGGACGGCGAAATTTACATTCTAGCAAGCACACTTCGATATGAAAATGTACAAGTTTAATGAATATTAATATATTCCTTTGACAATACAATAGATTCTATCACTAAAAACCAATTCTATGTTGTAAATAGGTGTAAGGTTTTCTAAGATTATGAAAATTAATGTCATGTTTTCTCTCATCAGTCTATCTAAAAGTAGAAAAAAAGCCAAACCTCTATTTTGACGTTCTTTGTGAGTAGGCCTACCTAAGCAATGTACAGTTTAATAGGTTTAGGCAAAGTCTTTCTTTTTTAAAACTGTGAATTCATTTTTTGCTTTGGAGACATTTACAATTTTTAATTGTATTAATAATTTCTAATTGTCATTTTATAACACTTGGAATACTATTAAAGTAATTTATTTTGTACTTTCTTTGGATAAGGAATTGCAAATATACATCTAGATAATGTGTTTTCATTTCGTAATTTGAATTTTTCAGATTTCACACTTTTATTTTAAACAGATTTATTGGCAATCAAAAAGATGTTAAACTCTGCGAAAAATAGAAGTTAGTAATTGGGTTACTTTAAAAACTTTATAAGATCATAGTCAAAGATAATGAACACGCGTTCAAAACTGATTTGACACGGATTCGCACACTATATCAGTTTATCTTGGAGTCGTTCTGTTCATAGACTTGTTACTACTCAATACATGTGACTATCTACTCTACTACTGAATTATATCTTATTTTATACTTCTACTTATATTTCACTATATATTAGAGTAATTCGATATATTTTGCTGATTCCCTGAAAATCACAGGAAACAGAGTGACTCCCTGCAAAACAGACTGATTCTCTGCAAAAATATGCATCAGTTTGATGAACTGATACAAATTTATGTGGAACACCTAGCGTTTTCTATTAATCTAAAGTAAAGATCAAAAATATTCCGAAGAAAATCATGAAAATTCATTAACTAATAACTTAATTCTGGTTGCAATGCCCTTTTTGATAGGACATAGAAGTTCATCTATATCGCCTACGTCACAATACGGCGCGCGTGCAATTTAATTATATGATATACCTTGTTGGTTATCTGAAGAATCAAATTTATAATAATTTGATTTTTTTTTCTGATTCATTGATTGTATCGGTATGAGAAAACAATTTAAGTAATTGAGGAAGTCTCAAGATTTCAGTTCCCCTCAAGCAAGCCTTTTTCCCGAGGCGAATTGTATAATGTAGCATTACATTCGATTTCATTCCGTGTATGTTTTATAAATATAAATTCAATGTAATTATACCAGATACATGTCTAATCATTTGTGCTAGCATAATAATTAAGTCAATTTAAATAGATTAAATGTGAATGTTCTTTCAAGTGTGTGTATTGGTATGGTATTTTTGTTCACAGGGTAATCTTAATTCAATAATAACATCGCATTTTATTAATATTAAAACAATGAATTTTTGTGTTATATAAAATAAAGTTTTTAAAGTTTATGACCACGAAACTAAATAGAAGGACTTTGAACTAAAATAAAAATATAAAGAATGGAAAGATACATAAAAAAATGATCATAGCATTGATAATGTCTAAAACTTTTCGCCTTAGCAAAAATGGATTGTATCCTTTCAAAAGAGTACAGCTTCTAAATGAACGAAACACTGCTTAGTTTCCAAGTATTTCAAAACAACAATTCTATTTTGAGTGTTGAGGCGTTTAGCACAAACTAAATACAGCAAACAGGAAACATCCTTGACAATTTCCTAATTGTTTATATGAGCTGCTGTAAGAATGCAATTTTATCGCACTAAAGATGTATGTGTAAATTTTCTTTGAAGGCTAAGATCTTCAGTACTGTTTCTAATCTTCAAAATATCCGCATAAATGATAAACAACAAATATTCTCTTAACCACAAGGTAGAAAAAAAGAAAGTCAATTAACGTAAAAACATTATTGAAATTCAAATAACTCGTCGAAGACCAAATTTTCTTGCAAGTGTCCTCGAAGTATTTTTTTTTTAATAATACTATAAATTGATTGTTTGATACATAATACATTTCTAAGGATATCCAGAGAAATCATGAGGTAATTACAATGTTGTTTAATAGACTACTAGATCCCCTCTTCTTGTCTCCAGATTTTCCACCCATTTTTGATAAACTAAAACATAAATAATTGGAACCCTTGAATATCTAAGCCACAAAGTATTTATATTGTTCTTATTCGCCTGGAATCAAAATCATAAGACCAAGTCAATGAGCAAGTTAACCACTGCACTGTAATTGCCTTCGTTTATATCTCATACGTTTGCCATTGCAACTCTTGTACTTACTTTAGACAATATAATATAGATATATCAACCAGTTTTTGGAAAAGGATCATAAACTCATAGATATATACTTTTGTTACAATATAATTTCAACTTGTTAAAGTGTAAATGAAATAGTGTTCGAATATCCTCCGTATTACAACATTCATAAATATTTGCAAATAATGGCTATTTTATATACAAAGAAATGTTTTAAATGTAAGGCCATGTATTGTACAATGATCCGTTCATTCAGTCCTTGAATAAATTTCATTCTGAACTATATATACTAACAACTGATATATGAAAAGTAGGAACATATTTTTTGAATATAGTTAAGATAATAAACAAGACAATATAAATTATAAATAAGAACATAGATACACGTAAATAATATTTGCTATATTAATACAACATCAATTGTAAAAGAAAAGTTGTATTTTAAGTCACTTAATAAATTGATGTCTACGATGTACATTCAGAAAAAAATCGACTTTGAAAAAAATGATTTGTTAAAAGAAAAAGATATGATGCCTGTTTTATTTCGGAAAGATCAACTGCACTAGCAAGTAAACGTTAGATAATCAGGTCTTAATGAGACTTCTTTTCTTTGCCACATGAAACCTAAAAAAATTACTTTGTTTTGTATCATACATACTGTAAGAATTCTACGCTTCTTCCGGTATATAGTGTTACATACCACGACCTCTTTCATTCGGCCGCATAGTAGAATATTGACCTTTGATGAGTCCTTTCGTTATTCAATTTCAGTCAACATAAAATATGCCGTGAATAGCTGGTAAAGTCACTGATCACGGTATGTAGACAATATAAGTTACGTAAAACGAAGGAACGGGTTATTTATGATTGACTCAAATGTTGCTGATTCAATCTGCGTATGTAACAAAAATTGATATTCTTACTACATGTACTTTTTAATGATAAGAAGTGAAAATGTGTGGTTCATATATTTTGTAGAATTTAACATTTTTCAAAGTAAAAATCCATCTCGATAGTCACATCTGACTTCCGGTTATAGAAATATATTTGAAACTAAATATTTTATGTCAGTTAGATTAGTGGAAACGACAAATGCCATAGCGATTATTAGGAGGAAATGTTCGACAAATGATCCAAGAAATATCAGAAATGTTTAACAGCGTCATGGAATACCAGCTTTCTGTTGCCATTTTTCTGTTTTGCTGCACCTTACTCTGTGCATCTTTAAATTGCGAAAAGTAATGCTTTTTTATTGTGTCATATATTATTATTTTGTGATGTGTTTGGTAAAGATATAAAAGTAAGTAAAAACGAAATCGCGGCAATTGAACAAATGATGTTTCAGAGAAATAATTCTGATATTTTATTTCATATTCCCTGTATTTTTCATTGCAATTACTGCGTGTACATGTATCATGTTGTATATTCAACAGGAGCGGATCCAGGTTTTTAAGTAAGGGTGCCAGTTGTAGGCAAGGTGGTCCAGGGCATAGCCCTTACTGAGGGTCAGGGGGAGAAGCTCTCGGAAGCTTCTGAATTGTAGAATTTTGTAGGGTAAAAATTAATTCTTCAAAGTTAGACCTTTGTGATATTTTTTCCCGTGATTATAATTCAAAAATAATAAAATCGCTTATTGTTAAAGATTTATAGAACTAATTCCTGCAGTAAACCCATTAAAAGCGTCTGCATTGCACTGCTAAAGCAACGTCTTAAAGGGACTTAGACACGATTTGAGCTCAACATTTTAAATTTTATTTTTCCTTTTTTAAAGTTTAGAATGGTTAATATGGGTATATTTAATGCTTTGTCAAAATCTAAAAGTCAGATATTGAATTATAAGCAAGATACAGAGTTTGAAATTCTTCGTTCTGTAAACAAAGTGCGAGCATTGTTTTGTTTACATTATATTATATATTATGTTATATTGGTATAAGTTTCAATCAAATGTTGCTTTCTTCTGCAGATAATATTATTTATGAACACATTGAATCAGTTTACCTTGTTTTCCATAAGTCATTATGTCAAAGGAATGGTAATTCAATGCTTCACATTATTTGTAAACAAATATTTGGACTCAAGCTTTGTTTACATAACAATGAATTCTTACCTCTGTATCTCTCTTATAACTTGACTTCTAAGATTCAAATTTTGGTCAATCATTCAAATTGCGCAGGTAAACCATTTTAAACATAAAAAATAAAAAATAAAATTTTGATCAAAAATCATCTCTAAGTCCCTTTAAAATGAAAATATATTGATTTCATAAGGGTCACATTATCAAACACGATTTTATTTAAAACTTGTAATATAAAATTAAAGGGAATTTTACCTTTTCGTTCATTTTTTCAACGTTATGTGTGATTTGAACTCTCTTTTTACATTACATTTCAATGTATTGTGTTTCCTCAGAATTGCCACCCATTTTGACTCAGTTTTGTTATAAGTTTTAGAAAAAAATGGACATACAATCGTATTTAGTCGTGATGTCATTGACATTTTTCTGTCAGCATCATGCCAATTTATGTGTAGTTGTTCCCTTATATTTTTTTTTTAAAATTAGTGCGCTTCTTGTACAAAAAATACTCGGGCAGAAGATTGTGATTTAAATTATCTTTGGTGTTCACATGAACACATTTTAACACAATTTATTTCTTTTCGACCTGAAGAAACTCTTTATGGGATAATGTGAATGCACGTTAAAATAAATGCAAATAAATAAACGAGCCCCGAAGTCCAAAAGCGACTTTTACGTTTAACAAAATGTCTTTTCATTTGCTGGTTAAATTTTGGGTCGGTTTGAGCAAATTAATTTTTCCCTCGATTACATAACTATACTTCTAGCAGACATAAGACAAATAATTATAAAAATGTGAAAAAATAACTTTGAAGACATTGTGACATAAATCTTAAGAACATGAATGACTTCATTATATGGTTAGTCACAATTCTTAGAAAAAGTCAAGTTCTCCCGAGAAAAAAACCAAATATTGAGAGATTCAGGATTAAAACATTAATCGACATCATACATTTGAATGTAAACTCCAAACGGTTTTATTACATTTTAATTATTTTTTTTACATGTAGAAAAGACAACCTCAAATCATGCCTCTTGACCCAGGTATTATAAGTGAATATCATGAAAAATTCACTGTTTTTACAAGTACGTGTTTATACTATCGATGAAATCTATTCAGAAACATGGTTTTGCACAGATCGTGAAGTCATAGATACGCAACAAAGTAATTGATTTTGCTTTTCAAAACTGTGAAATAAATCAGGTAGCCTAAATTCAACTGTCATGTTTTATTGTTGAAGAATAATTTTTAAAAAGATTTGTAGAACAGAGGTGTTATGAAGATTGCCAGTGGAGCAAAATTATCAACAAGTGCATTGGTCAGTTGAAATTAATTGTTATAATTTCATGGCGTGTCATATCAATACGTTTTCATTTCACCTAATAACATGACGCATGTATAACAAAATAAAATGATATTTGATTTTGCTTTATTTATAATTGTATTTATTTATCGTGGGTAAAATGTATGATCATGGCTAAAGTGGTTGTTCTTTCCTATCACTTGACAGACTGTGAAGCTGGCTTTTATGGAATAAACTGTACAACTCCATGCAGATATCCAAATTATGGAAAAGATTGCCAACAGGAGTGTTCAGAGTGTGGTCAAGAAAAGTGCAATTCGACACTGGGTTGTTTGTCATCCGATGTACTAACTAGTCAAGGTACACTAAAGATAATTGCTAATGTTATTGTTAAGCACTTTTCATATGCTAGATTTATTTAATTTTAAAATAGTTCTGCTTTAAAAACTTATTTTTAGATAATAATACAAAAAGGAAAGAGCCATTCGACTAAAATACATCATCATAGGAGTAATAGCATTTGGAGGGTTTTTTTTTTCTACTTTCACTATTATTATGCCTATGTGTTCAGAATGAAAAGACGGTCTTTTAAAAAATTAAAGAAATTGGTCCTTATTTGTGCAGAGACTTCGTTATTATTAACTTTGCATTGGTAGTTTTACCTCAGAAACACAAAGCAATAAAAGAAACCCACAAAAAACATTCGTATAATGAATGTTTCAAGACAAATGGTTTATTGATTAAAAAGAATGTATATTTATGGAGGAATTTTTTCATAATGATGCTAAATAATTTAATTTTTTGGACACACACACACGGAACTTTTAACTTCCAATGTAATTTTTATGATCTTTTCATTCCCCTTCAAGATGTTACGTTTATAACTTATTGGCTACAAGAAGACTGGCGAGTAAGTGACGAAACAGATTTCAGATTATCTCTGATAAAATATTTCATATAATAGTTATCAAATGTTTCCTCTATGTGCTATTGATATAACATATTTTACCTTGCGATTTTGTCAAAATAATTGTTACGCAATAATTTTTTATAACGCTAGCAACTTTTGCAAATTAAAGCTTTTAAAAAGATAAAAGATTTATACACGAAAATTAGGGCAAATAAATGATAAAAAGAGTCTCTTATGATTTGTCATGCTCGTTTTATTCCTTTGTCAAAACTCCGTGGTAGAAAACACAACGTTGATTAATTAATCAAATACATTACAATTAATATAAAAATCATGATAGATACTTTATTCATTAATATATAATTCAATTTTCTGTCTGTAATACACCCTGTGATTAGTTAAATGATTGTTCTATGCAGGCATATACTTCTTTTCTTACGTCATAATGTCTTGCTATAATAATAACAAACAAAAAAAAATTTAAGCATTTTGGTTTCTTACCAATTTTGTGCACACGATATCTCAGAAACGGCTCGGCCGATTAAAGACATTTTTTCAGATCTTAAAGACATTGATCCGAACCTTGTTCGAAATTTTTTTTATTGATGATCTTGATTGATCAAGATTTTTCATGTAATATTTGGCGTTATATATCATTGAAGGAAAATAGAAACAATAAAACATTCTAATAAACAAATTTATTTTACGATGGTATTTACAAAACAAACAACCCTTATTCATTTTTGGCTTTAAATTTGCTAAGTATACATGTATGTCATTTAGAATAAAATCGTTGCCAGATTATTGAACTGTACAGTTAATGTTACTATTTTTTAAAACAAGATATATTTTAGTACAAAAGTAATACACATATACTCCTTTTAAAATGAAATTGTCAAAATATAATCTTACCATATAAGTTTGGCTTTCATAAATAATAATAACCAAAACACTTTTTATTAATGAAAACTTTTACCTCTAGCAGCTAGTTTATACTACTCTTTAATACGCTCATTTGTCATATAACAAGTAGAACATTCAATGGTTAAAGATAATGATTTCGTAATTACAATTTAAATAAGGTATTTCGTATTTTATTATTGGAGGCTGGATGACCGGACTGCTATATTAATGTAAGTTAAAGTGTAAGTATGTGTGATTTTGTTGGGAGAGTTTGTTAACTAACGCATATCTTTATAAATATATTACGATTATAATTTATTTTAAATTTGTAAATCTAATATTTTGTATATTATGTTATTTCTTTAACCTTAAAAAATAAACGACTTCTGATTTAATTTGCACATCTATACACAAAATTTAAATATGTTTTGCATTTTTTTGCAGTAAGTGCTATCTTTAAGTTGCCAAGGTATCATATTTCAGAATATAATTCATCGCCGATCTGGTTTACCATGCTGGTTATTGTTCCAGTTCCCAGGCAACCAAAGATAAAATTGCACGCTTTCTTCTCACAATGAGTGCAATCTTTCTGGCGATCTTTTCTATAATTTGGATATTTGCATGGACGTCTACAGTTTATTCCATAGTAACCAATCGGACAATCAATCAATTAACAGTTTTAACGTCTTTAACTTACAATTAATACTTTGCGTATAGGGTGATTATAGGAAAAAGAAGATCGTCTACTAATAGAAGTTATGGCATAGAATATTTCTTAATGAAAATTATATAATTTACTTACATAGTATATTAAAAATGAGATAACTTTAAATTGATATACTTTAATTTATGGGTTTAAATGCAATGCAAATATATTTCCTGACCTATGCATTCGCTATTCCGTTGCCTCCAAACGCAATCAACCTTACATTCCTGTTTTTGATGCCTAAATAGATTTAAATGTTTATTTGAATCAACTTTCTTATTTCACCTCCCTTATTTATGTTCGTTCTAATGTTTTATCTTAAAATATCAAATGTCTTGTTAAATTCTATACTTTTCTTACTTTCTGCAGTTGTGAGTTTTACAGAATGCTATGTTGCAAAGAAGAAAAATAAACCGAACGTAGGGAACGCCATAGCTGCCTAAAGGTCAATTTCAGATGATATAAATTGGTATATCTTTTATATGCAATAGTAATATTATTATAATCACTGATGACAACATTATATACAATGCTAACATCATTATATACTGAGATTACATCATTATATTCAGGAATTGAATCTTTTTATGAAGTGATAACATTGCGTTATGTCGTAAGATCATAATTATTTATTATGAATAAATCTTTACATAATGTGATAAACTCATTTTATATACAGAGATAAACTCATCAAGTATTGTTGTTTAATATTTACGTTATTGACACCATTCTCTACTAAAACTGCATTCGAATTACCACGCAAAAAGAGTTATCAATATTATGATATCGATGTATAAAGGACAGAGAAAATGACCACATCATAAAATGACACAACGACGGCATATAATAAAATTGTCACATCATGACTTTCCATTGCATTTAACGCTTTTACCACAATACATTAAGGTTTTACAGTAAAACACGATTATAGCGAACACGCTTATAATAAATTGACGCTTACAGCGAAGTGAATTTCATTCCCCAAGACTCTATTACATGTTGAAAACTTGACGGATATAACGAATTATGCTTATGACGAAGTAAATTTGCCTGTCCCTGGGACTTTGTTATAAGCTTGTTTTACTGTACCACCATACATAATGATTTTAATACACAACAACATGAAATTAGTACTGCACATAATGAACTTATCACCTAATGTCAAAAAGTTGCACTGCATAAAAGGATTTTGCAACTGCACATGAAGAGTGTATCATATAATGTAACGATTAAACAACAATACATTATGAGTTTATCTTTGTATAAAATGAGTTTATCACATCATATAAAGATTTATTCATAGCATATAATGAATAAAACACTGCACATAATGATGATACGACATAACGTAAAGATATTATACTCTGTCCTGAGTTTTTGCTTCCACCACTTTTCGCTTGATATTTCAATAATCATACATACCTTTGTGCTCAAACTACGTTCATCTTCTAATATGAAAAATGTCCAGATTATCTGTTTTGAAACGCCCCCTCTACCGCTTCTGGTTTCAATACACATCCCAAAATAGAAAGTCATTGCATCAGCCATTAACAAGCCCGGATGATAACGTTAAAAAAATTGTACGAGGTGTCCCGATTACTTCCGAATGGAGAAAAGATGTAAACTTTTCCCATTATAAATCTCCGTAAAAAATTTGTTTTCGTTCCTGTGAACTTTTATGATTGAAAAATGATAATTTGTTAATGAAGATATCTTGGATATTTTCCCTTTTATCGATTACAACAGCATTTCTTTCACAGGTATGTGTATTTTTATTAAAAATCATCGAAAAGTTATAGAAGCAATAACTTAGGACAGACTGTACCACTTCAATTAATGATTTTACTCCTAAACATAATGATGAAATCACGGTATATAATGATGTTGGCAGTGTATATTATGATGTTACCAGTGCATATAATGATATTAATATTGCATATAAAAGATATACCAATTCATATCATCTGAAATTGACCTTAAGGCAGCTATGGCGTTCCATACGAACTCTCTGATACTTCAAATCATCCAAAAAATTAATTTCCCTAAACCTTACGATCTACAATAAATAAGCTATTAGCATCATCAGAAAATGGAAAGATGGAAACAAAATGCATGCCTGTGTATGGAAACAAGGAAGAAACTTTATATTATACAGTTTTCAACTAATTAGTTCTACTCCACTATCTGATGATTCATACAGCAAGTCCATGAACTAAATTGTTTTTCATTTGCATTAGTTTACATGTACGTACAACAGATATAAATTAATGAAGACAGAATAATACAGGAATTCTGATTGACAGTACGACTGTATGGTACACTTTGTACAGTATGTGTAAATGTGGCGATCGAACTGCATGGAGTACAAAACAAACGCAACATGTAGTGAAGAATCCAATAGAAAAGAATTGATTTTTTCTCTTTAAACATTTGGTATAAACTTCTAAGGCACGGCGGGTTGTATCGCTGCATCTTATTTCCTTTGGTTTCTTGACTCGATATATTATTATGGAAGAGAATATTGCTGTAACAATATTAATATTTAACGCTATGTAGGCTTTATCATATATATGGAAGATTATTATTTTCAATTAATTAAAAAAGATCTTTGAAATGTTTATCGAGACACAGTTCTCGTTTAAGGTCCACCAAAATCCATGAATTCTGTAGTGCAGATGTTAGATTGTTGATGTCTTTTCGGTATCAGTCAGTACTGTGACGTATCTCTTTGATGATAAAAAGATTTACATAAACTGCTAACGCGGGTTATGTATTTTTTCTACAATGTCGCCACCTTCATATCCCGCATGAATAACAAAGAAAGCATTTTATTGTTTAAAATAGCACAAAACAGACTATTTCAATATTATTTGAGTTTTGTTGAATTAAAACATTGAAAGACTGGGTCCTGAACGATGTAATACTGAATCCATTTGATCTGTAGTGTAAATGGAGGAACATTTCGGATATGAAAATGATTATTTGCACAAAGTAGAGATGTTTTAAATATTGTAATTTATTGCAAAAACTACATAAGTGCATTGCTAGGCGATAGATAAGTTACACGTAAATAAGCTTAAAACAAGGCATATGATACGTGTCCACAGGTAAATATTTGATTTGCAAAACCTAGTACGTTAAAGAATTTTGTGAACGAATGTTATCTCATTATTAAATTAAGGTTGTGAGATACATCTATGTTCTTCCTTTGTGAAGTTTATCCTCTTAAAACAATATAACTTCGACTAATGGGGAAAATAACTTTTAGAATAGGATACGTGTAATAATGATCAAGTAAAAAATGAGGAAATTCAAAACGCGTATTTCAACGGGAAGAGACAGTTCAAAATCAGTGGAATGAAATACCAGCTCTCTCTTGCAGTTCTCATCCTTTGCTGCGTCTCACTGTGTTCATTTTTAGACTGCAAAAGGTAAGTCAAGCAAACATTTTCAATAGATTTTTATTTTTATGTACAAATAAAAATAATGTTTTTAGAAAAAAGAAGCTTTTGCGTCAATATGAAATACATATAAACCTGCAGAGTTAAATAAATTGAATAAAATCTGAGTTTATCCTTTACATATATATATTCAGTGATATTGTTCAATTTTGAAGTCTTCCTTTAATTTAATATTATCAAATTGCCGTTGGAAATTCTGAAAAGCAATGCCAAGGAAAAGTGCCAAGAAGATTGTCAGTGGAGTGAGATAAACAACACATGCATTGGTTTGTAGCTAGTAGATCGTACATTTTTCATATGTGTCAGTGTTTGTAAGAAAAGCAATCTAATATGAACACCAATTATCATGACTGTATCGTTTGTAAATTTTAGTTTTTTTAAATATAAATTTACAGACTGTTCGCTTGGCTTTTATGGAATAAACTGTTCAAATCCATGCAGATATCCAAATTTTGGAAAACAGTGCCAACAGGAATGCTCTCATTGTGAGAAGGAAGTGTGTAATGCATCGTTTGGCTGTTTGACAGGTGATGTAACGACATACCAACAATGTACTCTAAATTGTTATCATGACTGGTTTGCAGATATGTAATAAATTAAATGTATGCAATTTGAATCAATTTGACAGAAAATAAAGGCTTAAAGTGACATTGTAAAGCAACATAATATGTTTATCGTTTTGATAAACATAGGCATATGCTGAACTATATGTAAATTTGATTCCCCATTAACGTTTCCCTCAAATCACTTGATATGTAAGATATTTTTATAACATGGAAAATTCGTGATTTGTAAACATTGTAAGGTGATCGGAAATATGTAAAGGAGGCTCGATGGTCAGCAAATTACTAATTAGATCTACATTATAATTTCGGAGATAATTTCGTTTAATTTGCCATAAACTATTCTTCTGCAGAAAAGAAAAAAAATCCAGATTATTTGGCTTTAAAATTTTGATATTTTTGTTACCTTTGTACAGAGCTCTTCTTCTCAAGGTGATAGTCTAAAAATGGCAACAGCTATCGAGCCCTCTTGTTTCAACGTGAATGGCATATTACTTATAAGACGATAAATATACACCAAAACAACTACTTTTTATTTCGATGCACCATTCAAAAATGTCATAATCGTCCCCTGGAGGAAATTTTTAAAACTTGTTTATATCCGAAATTATATTGTATTTCATTAATTTCAACTTTTAAATACTGTATACAGGGTTATTTTCGCCCCGTGTAATTTTCGCCCTTCTTCATCTGCAAACAATTTCGCACAGACACAGTTGTGTTTAAAGGGAGATAATTTGAGACATTGAATTCGCCCAGTCTTAAATTCGCCCGCTGACAACGAGGGCGAAAGGGGCAAAAATAAAACGGTGGCGAATATTTCCCTATATACAGTATTTAATGTATAACAGCTTTCTTTTTTTTCTAGAAGAGAAAAAGAAAATGAGTTCGGATTCAGATCTTGCTATGGTTATCAGTTTTTCTGTTGGATTTGGAGTCTTGGTGGTGATTGCAGCTTTCTTCATCATTACAATAACAAACAGAAGATTCTACACGAGACATTTAAGAGAAAACGCTCACTTTATTGGATCTGTGGTAACAGAACACACTCTGTCAACGAATTATAGACCCCCAGAGCAAAACACCATACTTTGTGATAATAATGAACCTACATGTACGGACGGCGGAATTTACATGCTAGCAAGCACACTTCGATATCAAAATGTACAAGTCTAATGAAAATTAGTATATTCCATTGACAATACTATAGATTCTATCACCAAAAAATAATTCTATGGTGTAATTAGGTGAAAGATTTTCTAAGATTATGAAAATTAATGTCATATTTTCTTTCATCAGTCTACCTAAAAGTAAAAAAAAACCAAACCTCCATTTTGATGTTCTTTGTGAGTAGGCCTACCTGAGCGATGTACAGTTTAACAGGTTTAAGCAAACTATTTCCTTTTTAAAAATGTGATATCATTTTTTGTTTTAGACACATCTACAATTTTTAATTGTATTAATAATTTAAAATTGTCTTCATATAACAATTGGAATACTATTAAAGTCATTTATTTTCTAATTTCTTTGGATGAGAAATTGCAAATATACATCTAGATAATGTGATTTCATTTAGTAATTTGATTGTTCCAGATCTCATACTTTTATTTTGCAAAGATATTATTTATAATCACAAGGATGTTAAACTCCCCGAAAAATAGAAGCTAGTTATTGGTTTACTTAAAAAACTTTATAAGATCATAGTCCAAGATAAAGAACACGCGTTCAAACTGATTTGACACGGATTCAAGTTCGTACACCATATCAGTTTATGGAATCATTCTGTTCATTCTGTTGATAGACTTGTTACTACTCAATACATGTGGCTATCTACAATACTACTGAATGATATCTTATATTATACTTCTACTTATACTTCACTATATAAGAGTATTTCGATATATTTGGCTGAATCCCTTAAAATCACAATAAACAGAGTTACTCTCTGCAAAACAGATTGATTCTCTGCAAAAAGATGCATCAGTTTGATGAACTGATACAAATTTATTTGGAACACCTAGCAATTTCTTTAATCTAAAGAAAATATCCAAAATATTTCGAAAAAATTATGAGTATTCATTAACTAATAATTTAATGCTGGTTTCAATGCCTTCTTTGATAGTCTATAGAAATTCATCTATATCGCCTACGTCACAATACGACGCTCGTGCAATTTAATTATATGACATACCTTGTTGGTTACATGAAGAATTAATTTATATTAATTTGATTTTTTTTCTGATTTAATGTTTGTATCGATATGATAAAACAACTAAAGTATACCATTGAGGAAGTCTGCAAGATTCGAGTTCCCATCGAGCAAGCCTATTAATAGGGGAACTGGAATCTACTGACTCCCCAAAAGGCATATTTTAATTGTATAATGTAGCATTACATTCGATTTTGTTCTGTGTAAGTTTTATAAATATAGCTTCAATGTATTTATACCAGATATATGTCTAATCGTTTTTGCTAGCATATTAATTAAGTAAATTCAAATAAAATAAATATAAATGCTCTTTCAAGTGTGTGTACTGGTATGGTATTTTTGTTCAAAGAGTAATCTTACTTTAATAATAAGATCACATCGTATTAATATTAAAACATTGATTTATTGTGTTACATATGATGAAGTAATTAACAGTTCATGACCATGATACTTAATGGAAGGACTTTGGACTAAAATAAAATATAAAGAATAGAAAGATGGGTAAAAAAATGAAAATAGGATTGATAATGTCTAACATGTTTCGCCTCAGCAAAAATCGATGTTATCCTTTCAAAAAAGAAAAGCTTCTAAATGAATCAAACACTGCTTAGTTTCCAAGTTAAAAAAAAAATTAGTTTGTGCGTTTCGCACAAATTAAATACAGGAAACAGGAAACATCATTGACAATTTCCTAATTGTTTATATGATTTGCTGTTATAATGCAAATTTTATCGAACTAAAGTTGCATATGTGAATTTTCCTTGAAGACTAAGATCTTCAGTACTGTTTCTAATCTCCAAAATATTCGCATAAATAGTAATGAACATATATTTTCTTAACCGCAAGGTAAAGAAAAAAAGAAAGTCAATTAATGTTAAAACATTATTGAAATTCAAATAACTCGGTGAAAACCACATTTTCTTGTCAGTGGCCTTGGAGTATTTTTTGAATAATACTAAAAATTGAATGATTGATATAAAATACATTCTTAAGGATATCCAAATAAATATAGAGGAAATTACAATGGCTCCTTGTCTCCAATTTTTCTAAAACCTAAATAATTAGAACTCTTTGATATCAAAGCAACAAACTATTTATTATTGTCCTTATTCTGCTGGAATTAAAATCATAAGACCAAGTAATAGAGCAAGTTAACCGCTGCCCTGTAATTGTCTTTGTTTATATCTCATACGTTTGCCATATTGCAACTCTTGTAATACCTTTAGACAATATATTATAGGTATATCAAACATTTTCTTTGGCAAAATGATCATAAACTCATAGATATAAACTTTTGTTACAATATAATTACAACTTTTTGTGTCTAAATAAAATTTTTTTTCGAATGTCCTCTGTATTACAATATTAATAAATATATACTAACAACTGATAGATGAAAGTAGGAACATTATTTTTACATTTACTTAAAATCATAAAAGAACAACATAAATTATATGCAAGACCATAGGTGCACGTAAATGATATTTGATACATTTATACAGCATCAATTTCAAAAAGGAAGTGGTGCTTGAACATTCAGAAAAAAAAATTAACATTAAAAAAAATGATTTGTTAAGCAAAGATCTACTGCACTAGCAATAACGCTTTAGATAATCAGGCCTTAATGAAATTTCTTTATTTTGCCACATGAAATCTACAAAAATATGACTTTATCTAGTACCATACCTACTTTACGTATTGTACGCCTCTTTCAGGTACTAGTATGTAGTGTCAAATACCACGACCTCTTTCACTCGGCCGCATAGTGGAAGATTGACCTTTGATAAGTCCTTTGGTTATTCGATTTCATTTAAGATAAAATATGATGTGAATTGCAGGTACATTCCCATATCACGACGGGTAGACAAAGTCAGTTACGTAAAATGAAGGAACGTGTTATTCATAATCGAATCAAAACTTGTTTTATCAATCTGCATATGAAATAAAATATGATATTCTTACTGCATGACTTTTAAAAGATAAGAAAATGAAAGCATGTGGTACATATATTTGATAGAAGTATACATTTTTTACGATAAAGATCCATCTCGATAGTCACATCTGACTTCCGGTTTCAATATTATATTTCACACAAAATATTTGGTGTCAGTTAGATGTTGCCAGTTGTGGAAATAACGAATGTCATATCGATTAAAAGGAGGAAATGTTCGACAAATGATCCAAGAAATATCAGAAATGTTTAACAGCGTCATGGTACACCAGCTTTCTGTTGCCATTTTTCTGTTTTGCTGCACCTTACTCTGTGCATCTTTAAACTGCGAAAGGTAATGCTTTTTATTGTGTCACATATTGTTATTATGTGATATGTTTGGTAAAGATAATAAGTCAATAAAAAACGAAATCGACGCAATTAAACTAATGATAGTTCAGAGGGATAATTCTGATATTTTTTTTCCATTTCCTTGTATTTTTCATTGCAAGTACTATATGTACATGTATCGTATAATATACTGAAGCAACGACTTAAAATGAAAGTACATTGATTTTAAAAAGGTCACATTCTAATTTTAAATACGATTAAATGTGAAACTTGCAAACTGTATATGAAATTTGCAAAATTAAAAGGAGTTTTACTTTTCGTTTCTTTTTGTTCACATTATGTGTGATTTGAAGTCTCTTTGTTATTACATTTAATGTATTTTGTTTCTGCAGAATTGTCACCCCTTTTGACAGCAGAGTATTTGATGTTAAGTTTTAATTTTGAGAAGAATTTTGACACAAAATCATATTTAGTTGTGTTATATAGAATTCTGATAGTGCAACTGGATGGCCCTATCCGGAATCCATTGTGATATCATTGTCATTTTTAAAATTAGTACGCTGCTTGTACATAAATATTCATAAAGAAGATTGTAATTTAAATGTGTTTGGGGTGAAGTCCTCTGGTTCCTCCAAACTGCCAGGTTCTCTTTGGTGTTCAAATAATCATATTTTAACAAAATTTATTTCTCCCGTCTTAAAAAACCATTGACACAGATTTCTTTTCGACCTTGAAAAATCTTTATGAGATGAGGCGTATGCAATTAATCGAGCCCCAAAGTCCAAAATGAAAACGACCTTTACGTTTTGACAAAGTTAATTTTCATTTGTTGGTTAAATCTTGGGTCGATTTGAGCTTACCTTTTCCCTCTATCACATAACTATCATTCTAGCTGACGTAAGACAAATAAGTACAACAATGTGAAAACAATTTGAAGATATTGGGACATAAATCTTAGGAACATTTATGTCTTCATAAATTGTTTAGTCAGAATTTTTTGAAAAAGTCAAGATTTCACGAGAAAAACAAAATATTGATAGATTCAGAATTAAAACATTGACCGATAACATACATATGAAGTTCAAAACCAAACGGTTTACATTGTTTTAGAACATTTTTTTTTTTATTTTTACATGAAAAAAGGACAACCTCAGAAGAAACCTGTTGACCAACTTATTTTAAATGCATATCCTGAAAATTGCAATGTCTTTGCAAATACGTATTTATACCATATATGAAATCTATTTAGAAAAATGATTTTGCACAGATCGTGAAATTATAATGAAACAAAAAGTAATTAGTTTTGTTAATGAAATAAATGAAGTAACCTTATTACAAGCGCGACGTTCATTTATTGTCAAAGTTAATTTTTAAAATAGATTTTCAAAACAGAAATGTAATGAAGATTGCCAGTGGAGCGAAGTATTCAACAAGTGCATTGGTCACTTGAAATTCATTGTCATAGCATTAGGTGTTCATTTCACTGATTAACATGACGTTTTTATAACAATGTAAAATGATATTTAATTTTGCTTTGTTCATATTTGTATTTATTTATCGTTGGTAAAATGTATGCTCATGGCTAATGTTTATTGTTCCTGTCACTTAAAAGACTGTAAAACTGGCTTTTATGGAAGAAACTGTTTAAGTCCATGCAGATATCCAAATTATGGAAAAGATTGTCAACAAGATTGCTCATACTGTAACCTGAACGAGTGCAATTCGACACTTGGTTGTATGTCATCCAATGTACCGACTAGTCAAGGTATAGAATAGACATTGGTAATTGCTAATGTTATTTTTAAGCAGATTTCATACGCTAGATTTATTTAACTTTGAATTATAGTCTTTTTTAGATTATAACAAATCAGAGGAAAGATCCATTCGACTTAAATACATCATCATAGGATTAACAACATTTGGATTTTTTGCTACTTTTATTATTATTGCTTATGTGTACAGAATGAAAAGACGGTCTTTTGAAAATGAAAGGAATTGGTCCTCATTTGTGCAGAGACTTCGTTATTATTAACTTTGTTTTTGCAAAACAAAAACAATTTGATATTTTAAAAAGCATTTCATATAATAAAAGTGTCAAAAATATATTTAAGCATACAATTTAATATTTCATAATGATGCTAAATAATTTGACTTTGTTTTGACACACCGACGGAATTTGCCATGTACTTTTTATGATCTATTCATTCCTGATAACCTATAACTTATTGGCTACAAGAAGACTGGCGAGTAAATGACGAAGCAGTTTTAAGATTGTCTCTAAAAATTATTTCATAGAATTGTTATCCTCCATGTGCTATTGGTATAATACATGTATATGTTAATATAAAATTAATGATAAATCCCTTATTCATAAATATACATGTATAATTCATTTTTCTGACTGTAATATACCCTTTGGTCAGTTACGTCGTAATAAATTGATATAATAATCTACAAAACATTGTTGTAAACTCTTTATGCATTTTGAAACGCAGTTCTACTTAAAATTGCATTTGGTACTTATTGATTAAAACTTAAGAATATATATGTACCTAACAAATATTTTCCGGGTTGTAACAGGTGGCTCTTAAAAAACGCTTGGCGGTTAAGAACGTTTAAAAAATGCCACAAGTATACTTTAAACTAAATATTAGTTAAGTGCAGTAATGTACAGCAATTTTTATCATCCAGATTGTAACTTTTTATATAATTCCTTCCCTGTTCAAGCTAGCACAAATTATACTTCATTATATTGTTAAAAAAAAAGATTAAAACAAAAGTTGAAAGGATGGGTTTGTTTTACAAATGTGCCTTTATATTATATATGCATTAAAGATGAAAATAAGTTTCGTGTCTGGATAATTCTTTTTAAATATTTTTTTAGTATTTGGGTTACACACTACATGTATTATCAAGCTTAAATTAGCAAATCTTAGCGCGTAATATATTGGTATAGAGGAACTAGCAACATATATTGAAATTGTAATCCATTGTCGTCCAGACAATATGAAACATGCAGTGTGTTTCAATTAATTAGCATACACTTTTTATGAGAAAATGTTTCGTTTGGTATTGTTTCAATATCATTGTTGAAAATGGTACCGTGTGATCCCACACATAAAGGAAAAGAATGACAATTACATGTAGTGAGTTTTATAGAAAAGATATCTCTAGATAGGACATAATAACTCTTGAAAAATAAAACAGTAAACTAAACTGACAAATGGGCCGCAGTGGCCTCATCAATATATCACAAAAATGTATTCATTAAAAAAGAATAAACCGAAAAGTCAGGATTTTTTTTTATATCCACCAATATTCCTCTTGGCCTCTCAAAGACGATTGACTATCGATTCGATAACCAGCTTTGAGACAAGTTGCAACAACTTTTTGCAAAAAAAGTTTTATTATTGCCATTGTGATCTAATGGCGTAGAAATGAAATGAAGATAAAGACCCTTTCACAATTAATACATGAACACTTTACAACACTTTGCAATCGGAATGTTTTAGCTTTGCACCGGCTCTCGCAAATGTTGCACGATGTTTCGCATTTGTTGCATGCATTTAAGTGATTGCATCAAGTCTCCTCTAAATAGTGGACATGCAAACTTTTCAGCTGCGACCGAATGCAATCCAACATATCGCAGTGCAACGCACGATAATAAGTACGAACCTCTTACAACGTTTTTTGTACTCGCAAGAGAGATGCACGATTTCTAAAGGTTTTTGCGACCATGAGACTGTTGCTTAATGTGTCTCATGTAATGTTGCAATGTTTCACTATCATTGCACGATATTTCAGCTTTAATATGCCATGATTGTCCACAAAGTACATATACCCTGTATTAATAATCTCTGTTGCAGACCACAAATGACCATGGATGCTGCTGCACCAAATACCTCCTTGGCGACTGCTGCGTTTATATATGTAAATACTTCTTATATATCAGCGCCGCATGTCCAATCGGTGCATGTTCAATCGTCCAATAACCTGATCACTCGTGAGATCCTATCGCATTATTTTACAACACTCGCATTTATTATAAAACAATCGCAAGACGTAAGATTTAATGCATTTGCATCGCATAACGGTCGTTTTAGATC
Organism: Magallana hongkongensis; assembly: GCA_016163765.1. Lineage (NCBI taxonomy): Eukaryota > Metazoa > Mollusca > Bivalvia > Ostreida > Ostreidae > Magallana > Magallana hongkongensis. The sequence goes on from WFKH01011925.1 coordinate 74,861,643, forward strand.
GTGCGAATTTCATATGAAGCTTCTTGATATGCTATTTTTTTGGCAACAATTTACCATGACATGTGTGTTAACGAAAAGTGTTCAAAAATTAAAAGTCTAAACGAAAAATACAAAACAGGAGCAGAGCAAACACGGACCTCTAAAAAAATAGAGGTAGGAGCAGGTGTTATGGAGGAGTGGGCATCCTCTACTCACCGGTCACACCCGCCCTGTGCTCTTTGTCGTAATGGGGAAAAGAAAAAAATCTGTAGACAATTAGGTGATTAATTATGGTCTAACAATAAGTATGAAAAACGTCAGTCAGCATGTGACCCAGTGGAATATTTCATTTGCTGACAAGTTCGTTAATCTAAATCTAAAATTTTCGGTCGCACAAATATTTTGTAGCTTCTGGTCGTACTCCTGTTGTGAAAGGGCCTTATGAAATGCCATATATCATATACTATCATAAATTTGATTTGTTAAAGAACATTTGAGCATACTTGTACATGTTATGTTATGTTCATGTCACTTTTTGAAATATAAAGCTATAAATTACGTACTAGTTAAGAATTCAAGCATAATGTGATCATAACTCATAATCTAAATAAAAAAAAATAACCGTATTCTTGTGTGGCCTAAGACGATTGCATCATATGACCATACAATTTTAGTTTTACATTGAAGCAGCCGTTAATATTGGAAGGCTAATTAGATTACCAACCGTTAACTCCCATTGCTTAATAACTACTATTGTTTGCCGGAAATGTGTTAAAACACAAAGTCCGTATGTGTAGTCTGGTTACATGGCGAAAAGTTATAAATTTAAGTGGGAAGGTGACATAGTTGACTTGGATATATCATTAGACGATTAAAACTATAAACAGCTGATGGGAAATAGGAGGGGGCATATAGAGTAGTTCTATAGATGACACATCCTTAATTTGTATCTCGTTTCTCAGCATGTAACTGAGCACATGTATTAACATGACTTGTCTATAATCCTAGAAATATAAATGTTAAAGTAATTATTATCGGAATCATAATTTTCATTCAATATAGATGCTTTACATTACAAGGTTCTTACTGTAAACAAGCGCAGGATAAATAAATAAAAAAAAAAAATTAAAAGTGTTTTCAACGTATTCAGGACATCGTGCCTTATTATTATTACACTATTAACCAAAAGGGTTTTGCTAGAAAGGTAAGGTAACTTTTCGTTTAGATCGATTTATAACACAATTAAACTTTTTAAAACAAAAATTAACAGGTAAAATTGTTTGATGCCTTCGTTTTCTTCTCTAATTAGCTGAATTGCATATGCCCAATCAAACATTATATTTGTTTTATGAACCTCAAGAACAATGTAAACGCAATTTAATGACGGAGAACTGCGATATCAATGTTTCTATTATTTTACTATTGAATTTTTATCACTGTTTCAAACTGATAATCATATACTAAATTAACTTACCTATAGATGCTATAGATATGTATTATTTCAAGAATTCATATATCCTCATAAACACCAAAATATGGATGGAATATAGCATATTATGACACAGACAATTCTCAAATGCCATTGTTGCAGAAAACAGTTTGAACAAACTTGCTTATATTCAATTTTTGTATTTGCTCGAACTGTCTTATAACTTATCCATTACCATATAACAAAAGCTGTAATATGATTTTTTGAGTTTTAGTTTAAAACTAGACTTTGACCCGTGCGTGCACAGGTTGACATTGCATATGATATCGGAATAGATACATCGACACACCGTATTGTTTACATTTACATAACCAAGCTTTAATGAAGCCTACAATAATGCTATTAATTTCACTACACTCTGCTTAGTTAGATAATCTAACTGTGTCTCGGGACAGGCCTTCACCACAGTTAAAATGTCTCCCATGCACCCGTAAAGTAGCAAAAAATTGCAGATCGCACCGAAACGATTTTGGAGAAATTAATGAAGCTGCATTGAAAATAACAGTCAAATTATTCATAACAAACCATTTTGAGATTGTAAATACCTTCCATTAAAAAATTTAATTCATATTGATAAAGAATTCAACACTTTTCCACCAACGTTTTTACTCGCTTCAAATTTACACACCATGTTGACATTCGGAACTCTCGATATTTTTTCATATTAAATGCACTGAGTTAGAGTTATCTCCTGTATTTTCTTTGATAAACAGAATATATAGCACATTTTTACTGAAAATTTTTATCATATATATTTGTATTATCGTTCCTGAGTTTATCCATGCAAATGTGATATTGTGGAAACATAAACTAAAGAGCCTGCCGTGATTAAGCGTGAATGTAATGCATATGCGCAAGATTGTAAAATCCAAAAAATCCAGATGACTTCCGGATTTTTTAAATGAATTTTCGTTAATAATTAATTAGTAAAGTTTGATTAAGAAAAAAAACAAAAACAAATTGGTAATCTTCAAGTACCAATGATGTTTAAAATATATAAAACAAAAGACAGTACTCTTCCGATTTCTCGGTATTAAAGCCCAAACATTTGAGTCTATTATTTTAATATAGTAGTATAGATATAAAAAGGTGTAGTGCTAGAAACGATATTCAATCTAAAAACCATTCTAAGGTAACTTTATTCCACTCAAATTAAACAACCGGGTCAAGCATTTGAAGGTACGTGACTGATAGGAACTACTCTTTTGAAATTTTAATTGGCACATGCTATAATTCAACATGAGGAAATGTGAATCACATGCTCAAACATCAGAAGGTATCAGAAATTCACTACAGAAAAATGAAACACCAGAGTTTTTTCGCAGTCACTGTGGTTTGCTGCACCACATTATGTGCGAATTTAAACTGTGAAAGGTAAAACTTTTAAAACTTTTAGATATAAAAAAAAAAATAAATGAAGTGGAAAAAAGAATTCTATGCATTTTTATTAATAACCCATATAAACATAAACATTTTTCGTCCAATGATTAGGCTGAAAAACGATGCTTCTTACTCTTCATTTTTAATCAATTGATCATCTGAATGAATTAATTGTTAGTGTTATCAATTTTACATACATCATGCACTTCTTTAAAAATGCATGTTCTTAATTTCTTTCCAACAATTGCTCTTAATGTCAAAAAGGAAATCGGAAGGAAACTGTCTTGAAGATTGCCAATGGAGAAAGGTGAACAATAAGTGCATTGGTCAGCAGACATATCATTGTTTTTCATTTTTGTTTATTTTAGTGTTACGTTTTAAATGTACATAATGGAGAGAAACATTTACCAAAATAAATAGTAATGTTAAATTATTTTGTTTTTCTTATTACAATGTGTATATAAAAGTTGAATATTGTTTGTTTTATATTTGGTTATAAAATTAGTTATTAATTTTCTATGACTTGGCATATTGTCCAGTTGGTTACTATGGAATACACTGTTCGAGATTATGCAGATATCCATGCTATGGAATAAATTGCCAACAGAATTGTGGTCAGGAAGCTTGCAGTGCGATCTTTGGTTGTATGACAAGTGGTAAACAAACTCAGAGTGGCACAATTAAGATTTTACATATGCAATGATTGTCAATTTAATCTTCCCGATCGTCAAAAAGAACGATTCTGACATAGATGCAGATTAAAATATCACAATATTCTATACTGTATCAACTTGAAAGGGACAAAAGTCTTCATTCATTTAGTTGTTATTTGTCTGCACCAACAAAAAAAAAACAACAATAGTCTACCTTTTTTTCATTAATTATCATCATATTTTTTTTTATCCTAGATTTATAATATAGCAATTGACAATAATAAAAAGGATAGCATAGATTTAATGAGTGAATTTATTTATATATCTTAGTACTTTTTACGTATGTCTTGTTTTGAAGAGATTTGTACTTCCGATTCCCTATATTGTTTTATCCGTCCGCTTGTCTGAGAAATGTCACTTGTCTAGAAAATGTTCTGATATCATCTCTCAACGGTCCAATATGTGTAAAATAAAATCTATATATTACTTGTATATACAAAATTTAAAAAAAATATCTATTTCATATGTAGAGACTATAGCAAATTTCTGTGTAACAAAACCATTTCCCGATGTATTGTGTTTCTTCGTTGATACTATCATACTCAAACCTATCTCAAGAAGTTACTGTGAGTTTAAACTCAAAATGTATCTGTCTGAAATCATTATATTGCAATTGCCTAAATTATTTCTACAATTTTCAACTTTACTGATATTCAGAAACATTTGATAACCTTAAACAAGCCTCTTACGTACTTCACTAGTAGAGTGCTCCTTTGTAAAGGAAGCACAGAAGTATGAAAGAAAATAGTAGGTTTAATGTAGTAATTATAGCAGATTTAATAGAATCCCTGTTTGCACCATAATTATGTCGTCTACTCCTGCTCTAATCTGGATCATTCTTTGTCAAAGATTCAAATAAAAGGTATCTCCTCTCTGTCTCCTTAAAGGTATATATGCCTTTTAACGGCATTTTTGCGATGTTGAAAACCAAACCCAAATATTGTCAGCATAAATAGATGAAAAATAAGTTTCTAGAAATTTTGGCAATTTTTTGATAAATATTAACGATGTACTAAACATAATTTAAAAATGAATAACGGCGATTTACCTATGCATATTCATAAACGGTTAACGTTTGAGGAAGATTTGCTAAGCTCATAGATAAACATTAAGTTTCTAACACGTGTCCATCGCTCAAAGTGGTCTCTAATATAGGTTCTCATTTTACAACATTCTCTGCCAAAATGTTTCTTTTTTCTTTTCTCTCCGAACGCGTTATTCCACTGCCATTTTCATTTCAACGGCATATATATCTTTAACACCAATGCATTTCAAAAGAATGATAGGTTTTCTAAAAGCAAAGGTCTTTTTTTAAATCCATTTCGTTACCCTTTATTTAAAGCGGACCCCGTGAGTTGTTACCTTATCATAATATAATTTGAACTTGATCATGGGATTGGCCCTTTTTCAAATATTTTGTCAGATTGTCCGGATGGCTACTATGGAATAAAGTGTTCAAGACAATGCAGATATCCAAACTGTAGGAAACATTGTCAACAGGATTGTTCACATTTTAACCGTGAGGTGTGCAATTCAACAGTTGGTTGTCTGACAGATGATGGAACAATTGACGGACTTTATCTTTCAAAAACACTTGAGCAAATTTATATCAAATTTAAAAAAAGGATATAAACCATATAGTCTTTCTTCACTCGCCTTTAACGTTTTTAACAAAGCGATACGTTGCTTGCAAATAACAAAGAAACCACAATGTCTGGAAGATAAAAAGCTCGTAGTACCTTATCGTAGACATTGATTTTCTGGTTATTTGAGATGACTTTTTCAATTTTCAAACATATTCACAAGTTGGAATAAAAAAACCCCAAATAACTTACTTAAATCAAGCTAAATGAATAGTTTTATAGACCCAATACAATTAATGATGCCTTGTGGATATGCAATTATTTTTTTCTTTAAAATGTTTGGGAAAATTTTACTTCTGTCAAAGGATAAACAACTGCACTAATACTGAACATAAGTCAAACTATTTATATCCATATCCTGTCTGTCTTTATTCAGAATCCCAGAATGTGCTACATGGTTTGAATCTCCCAATGGTTATCGGAATTTTCGTCGGGGTTTCAGCTGTACTGGTGATTGCAGACCTCTTTGTCATTGTGTCATTTGGAAACAGAAGATTCTACTCGAGACCAAAAAAAAAAAGAAAAAAAAAAGAAAACGCCCATTATGTTGGATCTGTCGTGTCAGACACATCACTATCACACTGTGTAGAGCACCTGAACAACGTAGTGATATTTGCGATGAAAATATACCTACTGACAACAACACATACATGCTAGCAAGCTCATTTTGATATGAAAACATGTAATTCCAGTACAAGTAAATATGCATTTCTATTGTTAAATACTGATTATATATAAATTTCTAATTATTGCATGAGTAAAAAAATGATGTCGAAACCAATGTGAAATAAATTGTCGATTATGTAAAGGATTTTTAAAAATATTACTGATTTTTTTTGTCTTTTACATTTTTTTAAATTATTTATTAAGTTCAATAATTTTTCCCAGCTCTCGTATACAAAATTTTTGTCAAAAGATTTTACATGTATTTACAAAATTTCACAATTTATATAATATTTCATGTTTTGCTTTTATGATTTCGTATTGTTAATGACACGTACATTTGATACGATATCAAAGTATATGTTTGAGAGAAGAATAAAAAGGCATAAAGACGAGTATTAGCAACTTTTAAAATTATTTTAGTGATTTATTTCACTAGTTTTACAGTTTATTGAATGTAAGGTTTGCGACTTGCGTTGTTTTTTTTCTTCAATTTTAGAAATTGCATCAAACTTACTCGGTATTTGTTCACTATACTAAAGTATTTCTAAAGGCCTTTTCCAAATTGGCACTTTACAAAACTTTGCGATCGAAATATTTAGCTTCGCACGAGCTCTCGCATACGTTGCACGATGTTTCGCATTCTTTGCATACGTTTTAGTGTTCGCATCAGGTCTCCTCAAAATAGTGGACATGCACACTATTCATACGCGACCGAAAGCGATCCAAATCATCACAGTGCAACGCACGAACATTAGTACAATCGTCTAATAAACGTTTTTTGTACTCACAAGAGTGATGCATGAATTTTAAAGGTCGTAAGATGAATTGCAGCTGTCTATGCGTGTGTTTTGCAACCATGAGACTGTTGCTCAACGTGTCTCATGTAATCTTGCAAAGTTTTATTATCATTGCACGATTTATCAGCTTCAATTTGCCATGCTTTGCCACTAGTATTTAAACCCTGTATAACCATCTCTATTTCAGACCACAATTAGCCATGGATTCTGCCACCAATACCTCCTCGCCGTCTGGTGGGTTTCTATATACCTTCTATATACATATCTACATGTACCGGTATATATATCCCCTTTGCCTTGCACGATCATTCGTACCATGGAACGCATAATCGCACGAACGCCGCACGTCCAATCGCATTGGCGCACGTTTGATCGTCCGATCACCTGATCACTCGCGCAATCCTATCGCATTATCTTACAACACTTGCTTTCAATGTACAACAGTGGCATATAGACGCAAGATATATCGCAAGATTTAATGCGTTTGCATCGCAGAACATGCGCTTTAGATCGTGCAAATTTCGTACGATTACTTTTTTTAATATGCAATTACTTCGGCAACAATTTACGATCCAAATGTAAATTTTTCTGTTGCATAAATATTTTGTCGCTTCTGCTCGTGCGCCAATTTTGAAAGCGCTCTTAAGTTTGGATTTTTGTTTGGATAAGAATGATGTTGCCCGATCTAGCTTCTTAACTATAAGAAGTCAAATTTCATGATTCAAACTACATTTTGATGAAGATATTAACAATTTCGTCATAATATTTATGAAATATATAGTTTGAGGGTTACATGTATATATTCTTAAGATTTACGACAATGATCTCACCGTTTATCTTGTGATAAGTTTTCATTAATCTCTAAGAAATAATTCTTAAATAGGCTAAAAGTGGACACAAGTCAATATCTTGGACTACTCTCATTAAAAAGAAAAAATCCCAAACCTTTCCAAATACTACGATTTCGTGAAAAGCTGATTTTATCATTTTTGTAATTTGGTGTTTCTAAAAAGCTATTTAAACCATTCGTTATTGAGTTCTATTTTATCAAAATTGATAAAATGCATAATCTTTATCTATAACTGCGGAAAACTAGGATTAATCAAATCGCATGATCAAATATGAATGTTGATGCATTGAAAATACCGTGTCTATTGTTTTACTGCGATTGTACATTTAGCAGTGATGCTCATTGAAAGATTTAAACTTAATACTTTTTAACACTTTTTCCGTCCGCATTTGTATAATTCATGGATTTTGAAACGAATGATATTGATTCGATTGACATATCAGTCGCATATAGCATACAGTCTTTTCTGATGTCCGTTACTTATTAATCTTCCAGCAACTAATATTATTCATAGAATGATATAGTCTAAGGAAAAAACCAGTTGACATTATTAGAAACAGGAACAATTTATGCTGTTTCAACACCAAGAGCGGTCAAATATATAATTCAGTAAAATGAGACACCAGTATTCTGTCGTCTTGCTGTTGTCGATTTCAACTTTGCACGCATCTTCAAATTGTGAAAGGTAAGAACAACAGGTTTATAATAATGATATACTTAAATAAAAATAATATGTATAAAAAGGAGTATTATCTGTTTCAGGACATGTTAATGGGGGCACACATGAATAAACATACTCCATATTTTAACATGTGCAGTAGAACTTGTTTCAGTTGCTTTAATTTCAACGGCTAGAGTATAGTACTTTACCGATATTTTTTCTATTACAATACATATATTACTATCAAATGAATATACAATTTTTTGTAAAGTATCAACTTAATTATCTATTGTTTTCTCGGAAAGGTATTCTGAATTACTCTGCCGGGAAGATTGCCAGTGGAGTAAGAAACTCAACCAATGTCAGGGTCAGTTTGACGTATAGTGAATATATATTTTCTCCATAAGTATATTAACATATACCAGTGTTTTTGTCTGTGATAACATTACGAATCAGATTTGTAACATACATGTAGTCCAATACATTTGATCAATGTCGGAAATGACGTATTATAGGGTGCAAGCGGGGTTTGTATAACTATACAAGTTGAAAATAACGTACAAATGTCAATAATTTCATATTTTATTGAACAATTGGTTAAAAATATATAAATATAAGTAATAAGGAATCATGTGAGTATTATTAGGTGATCAAATACGGTCGGGCACTATCAAATCTATCAGTAATCTATTTGATCACTCCCGACCGTATTTGATCCCCTCATAATACTAAAGGATTCCTTATTCCTAAAATAAAACACTTGTTTATTCAATTAATTAAAACCAAACATATTAAAACAAGTAAGGTAAGGTAAATTAACAATATATATCAGAAATCTTGTTTTGCATTTCTATATATTTTCATTTAAGCATTGAATCATTACTTTTTGAAAGATGTGGTCTCATAACTGCAACGGTGTGTGTATGCAAATTGAAGAACGCGCTAGCGCGTTATGAAAATTTGTTTTATGGAGCTAACTGTTCAAGACCATGCAGGTATCAAAATTATGGAACAAACTGTCAATAGGATTGTTCACACTGATCGTCAGCTGTGCAATGCAACATTTGGCTGTTTGACAACTAGTACTGATGCATCGATTCATCAGGGTACACTAAAATTATATCGAAAACAATGTATTGATGTATGATTTATCAATGATTCCTTAAAGATGGCTGTCTTTACCTTGAAATAGTTTCTCAAATCAACAAAGAATCACTTAATTATGAAATAAAGCATGATACATAAGTATTCAAGTCAAATAGGCGAACAAATGTGCATTTTTTAAAAAATGAAAAATGAATGAAAGTAAATATAAACAAATGCCGGCGGATTCGAACTCGTGATCTGCAGTTCACAAGCCCGATACTTTAACCAATGAACAATGATGATATTCAACCAAATCGATAAATTCATTCATTTTAACAAAACATTTAAATCTCCATTTTATGACGTAGTTTTATAAAAACAATAAGCCTTAATGTAGTGAGCTACCTTAACTGATCCGCTGTTTCTTTTCAGGCTCCATTGCTTTTGTCATTATTGGATTAATAGCTTCTGGGTTTTTTGTCACGTTTGTTTCCAGGACCTGGATATTCCTTGGAAGAAGGTTAAAAATGTAATCGAGTGTTTATCTTATGTATTCTTTTTCAAATTAGAGTTTGATTGAAATGAATTGTACTGTATTACAGAGGTAAAAAATAAATGGAAAAAAAATTAATTATGAAAACCAATATTTACTTGTGCAAAGAAATTAAAATATGATAAATTTACTTGTTCTCAATTAGTTCTTTTGATGTCTACGTTTTAATTTACAAATGTAATGTTAGTACACTTATGATTACTTTATCAAACCTTGCTGTCATTAGGTTTTGCTTTTGTAGAATTTAAAATATAAAAATTATTTCATGAAGTAAACTTTTGAATGGGTTAATCTATTAAAAACAAAATAAAATTTGATAACAGTCTTAAAAAACTTTTCTAAAGAGTTATATGTTTTTAAGGAGTTTTCTGTTCTTTGTAAATGAGTAAAATATTTTTCAGTCCCTGCAACATTGTTTAATGTGGAAAACCCTTATAAACGAACTTTATGGTAACTGATTAAAAAGAAAATGTTAATCAATTATTTTATTATCGAAGCGTGCATCAGCGAAATTGTTTTCTTAAGATGACATCGAACCTCCTAAAACTGAACCAAGATAAAACTGATTCAATAATCATCACAAGGCAGCATCACAAGCGTCTAACAAAATAACAGCTGAAAAGATGGACTCATGTTATTGAAAGTTACCATGTGTGAAGAACATATGTACAATATGTCGATCAATACCTTACTATGGAGAAATATACATCTTCGATCGACATGTCATATCATTCCCAGATATGCAACATCTGAATACGGCGCTTTCTAACAAATGAAGTCTATAAGACCGTGGTAAACGCGGTTATCACTGCCTGATTGGACTAAGGGAACTTCCTGTTCTATGGAGTTGCGATTCGCAAAGCACTCCTATCAAAGAATACAACGAATCCAGAACACAGAGGCTCGTATTAATTGTTACTAAAACGTTAAAAAGGGAGCATGTCACACCAAATCTGGAGGGTCTTTATTACATGTATAGCTATTCGTCCGAAATACAAAGTATTGACATTTTGTAAATTTATCATTTAAACACGGTTAAAAATTTGTAGATGCATGAATATTTTGAATCTCTTTTGAAAATCAAACATTGTTACCTACTCGAGTGATAAAATATGACCTAAGGGCACTCTTAACGAATATTTGATTTTAGTCAAAGTGAAAGCAGTTTAACCCGACTGCGCAAAGAATTGTGGGGGACCCATGCACTGATCTAGAATATTTTTTCCGGGGGGGGGGGGGGGGGGGTCTTAGGGATATCTATTTTTGTCAGGGTTAATTGTACTATGTAAATTTAAGAAATTTGAATTTTCCAAGGAGAAGGGGTCTAGACCCCCCCCCACCCCTAGATCCGTATATATTATAAGATAAACAGAATGTAAAGTTAGACTTGTACATGTATACAAGTGATTGTTACAGTAGTACATATATGTTTTGATTTGCGTTGCATGTTATTCCCACAAGTCGGCAAAATTAGAAAAAAAGTAGAACTTACTTAAAAAATATTAAACATGGGTATCACAAACATAATATGTCTAAAACAAGCGTTATGATACAGTGTTTACGAGCACTTTTCTTTTCTGATAGATGTAAATATCAAATCAATTACAAGAAATTTTGCAACAATTGTTCTTACAATTTTGCCTCGTGCCTGCAGGGTGCATTTTGGTAAAAACGTGAAACAACCGCTACTTGTAATATGTATCTCCACGAAAAATAAATCAGGCTAAAATTATTTAAAATTACTGTTTATTTTCTTTTCTCTTTTTGCAAAATTCGATTTCGACATGAAGTGTTGTTGGCATTAAAACATTTAGTTTCTATTAGATGTTATTATATTAAAATTCTGTTTCTATTCGTTGGAGAGAATAATTCTTCAAAACGAAATCAAATTCCTCTCTAAATGCTTGAAACATGAGCATACATTGTTTTTAACCAGAGCCTAAAACTTACTTTTGTTTCAGGACATTTAAAATGTAATTTATCTATCTTGAAACATCAAATAAAATATTAATATAAGGCTCATATAAGCCTTCTCCCAATTACTCATTCGTATAAACATATTTACATCTACTGAGTATTTTCTCCTCGATTTCTTAAGCAAACCGATTGTAATTCATAGCGGTATCTATTTTAACAGGGTGGAATCTACAATGAAGTTCTACCCAGTTTATAAATCGATCGAAATCTTCAGTAACCTAAAAATAAAATCACGGACTGCACGTAATATAATCATGATGATGTCAGACTCAAATACTTTTATAAGAAGACTTGGCTATTTCTTTTATCATTTGTACCGATGTACATTATCTATAATTTAGTTCTTTTTACTTACTCTTTATGATGATTTCAATTCTTTATTATAAGAAAGATGTAAATATCAACAAAAAATGCTATCTTTGACGATTCATTCGGGCTATGAAGGTAGCAATCACTGCAGAAAAAATTACATAACCAGCTAACGCGGGTTATGTATTTTTTTCTGCAATTCTCGCTACCTTCAAACCCGCATGAATCACCAACAAAGGCATTTTATTGTTTAAATTACCACCCAGATGTTCCGTTTTCAGTAATTTTACCAAATCAAAGTTGTTGAAATACAATGTGAGTGTAAACAATTCATTATAATACATAAAAATGTAAAATGAACAATAATTGCATAATTTATATATGATCGTTATCGCCTGCTAATACTTATTTTCAGCGGTAAAAGCCGTATTTTTAAAATCACTTCTTTGGTCAAGGCAAATGTTGCTTGCATTATAAACATGATTAAGAATTTTTTTGCCAAAAAGGTAAAATGACACATGTAATAAGTATACTTGCCAGTTCGATAGACAATGTCTTTACTTGTTCTTCAACAACATGTACGTCACACATTAGTACCAATTATTATACAACTACAAGTATGTCACACCAAATATCATACAGCTATGCATTCAATTTTTTAAATAGACGTTTCATTTAAGTCTCTCGTTTACTTCATATTTACGAAATAAAATTACGTGCGAACATGTTATAAATATTACTTAGAGGAAGACAAATGTAACCGAGCAGTAAAAAAAGTGAAGATAGGGATGGTGTATCTGATGATATGGACACTGTCTTTACTTATTCATTAATTCATATATACATGACACACACTGTTTACACATACATGTACTTTACAGCTATACATTTAATTTCTTAAATAAATGCTCCATTTCGATCTCTTGTTTACATCCTATTTACGGAATAGAATTACGTTCAAAAATATAATGAAGATTTCCAAATGGAAAACAAATTATATATCTTCAGTTTTGACGTAATTAGTCGGTATCACCCGCCTCATCTATATTCCATGATCTCTTTCAACTTCCTCTTGTGGTTATTTCCTCTGTAACTTTCTCTACCAAGCTAATTATCGTCGTCCCTAGAGACGTATTTTAATTTGAAGGAAAAAGGATGAGTAAAACAACTTTCGAAACAAAATTATATATACTAATATCATTAGTATAAAGCGGCGCAATGAAGTGTCAGCTTTATGTTGTCGTCTGTTTGTATTGCAGTACTACATTTTGCGCATCTTTAAACTGCGAAAGGTAAGCGTCACACGTTTAAGTAAGTACAACTTTTCGTAACCGTTTACAACAGCAAATGATTTTTATATTTGACATTTGTTAAATAAAATAGATCCTGTGTGAATTTTAAGTTACTTCCTATATGTTCATCTTATTTAAATTAGTTTATGTTACTCGTTATTTAAATTTCAAAAACAAATCTTTTAAAAGGAATTCGGATGAAAATTGTCTTGAAGATTGCCAATGGAACGAAACATTCAACAAATGCGTTGGTCAGTTTCTATTTATTGAAAAAAAAAACTCCCACTGTTTCGATCATATCCTTTTGTATTGCGACAGTTCTATTTTCAGAGTCAACTTAACTTAATGTTTGCTTAATGTTGTTTTTATGTATCGTTTAATTGTCATATTTACCTGTTTGCTGTTTCTGCCTCTCGACAGACTGCGATGCTGGTTTTTATGGGAAAAACTGCTCAAGTCGATGCAGATATCCAAATTATGGACAAGATTGCCAACAAGATTGTTCACACTGTGACCAGGAACTGTGCGATTCTAAATTTGGTTGTCCGAAAAATGATGGAACAACTCCAAAAGGTACACAGCTTAAATATCATGTAGAAAATATATATTCAATTTTATAGAGGACAATATATTGTAAGGGTCTAATTTGACCCCATAACGACGTCATGGTTTTAATTAATATATTATATGCTTGAATTATATAAGTGATATAAAGCCTTATCTGGGAAATCCTCTTTAAATTACCATTTTGATATTTTTATTCTTTTCATCTTTTAATGAAAATTTTAGATTCAAAGGCATCTAAGGAAATCTCTTTTGGTTCCGTTCAACTAGTTTACGTCATCATCGGATTAATGACATCCGGGTTTTTAGTTACTTTTATAACAAGTGCCTGCTTGTTCAGAAGAAAAAAGCTATGGGTTCGAAATATCAGATCTTCATCTTTTGTCGACAGACTTAGTTACCACTGACAATGAATTCGATTCTTTAATTTGCAAGAAAAACCGAAGCTTTGCTTTTGTTTTACTCATTAAGTGGTTACAAAAAGACAAGAGGTAGAAAATGGAAGATGATGTCAAATAGATTTGTAAATATATAATGATTTTTAAATGATTTTTGATTTAAGCATATTGGTGGTGATATGTAAAGAATTCTACAAAATTATTGTATTAATTTTGAATGTAATTTTGTACATTGTAGTATGATTTTTAAATTATCATCGACTGAAATAAACAGATAGTGATATTATCAGGCTGATATACTGTATTCAGCTGAAATATATGTTAAATAGTTCCTGCGTGTTTGTAGGTAGCAAGGAATTCAGAAATATAATTCAATATATATTAGAGCATAATAATATTTCTGAGATTTTTTTCAAAAATGATCATAAAATTCGTAGTCCGTATAACACACCAGAAAAGCAAAGAAAAGAAAATTATTGTTATAATTCACTAAATCACATTTCTATCAGAATTCCTCTTCGAGTATGCATCTAAAATGAGACCAAGAAACAATTTGTCGTAAGAAAGGCTGCCGCAAAGCATTGTTTTATCTGACTTTTATGTAAAAAATACGTGGATTTGAAATGAAAAAGATCACGATACATTGTTTTACATGGAAAGTTCACAAACAGACAATATACTTTCATTGGTTTTATATATAAATAACATACACATGTATATGTCATCATCACGTTATGCTCAGGTTATGTTAACCTCAAAGGAGTAAAGTAAAACAAGATTTCACATGGTGATAATTTTTAATAGATGGAGAAAGCTTGAACATCTTGTAACAACAATGACACTTCCGGTATTTGTATTCTTTAACACTTATCATTCTTAAAAAGTAGATCTTTAATACGGTAAATGTAATGTTAAGCAATTAATACATGCGTTTGCTAAATATAAACAGTAATAATTGATATACTTTGTGATTTACATATTTACTTTAAAGGCGACTTCAATCTTTTATACACAGATGTTGAAGATTTTTTTTTCTAAAAATGATAATTTTTCAAAAGATGAATGAAATTATTATTAAATATTTCACCTTACTTTACAAAAATTTGACTAGAATAAGATTTTAACATGATTTTTAAACAAATAATAAGTCATTTATTCATTTAGCAGGGGCACAAGAAATGATCGATTTTGATTCATTCTGATATCTAAAATTTGTAAAATCAGATACGTAAAGAACACACTCCTAAGATAATGGGAATAAAACTAACTAAGCTGTAAGCATATTAACTGTAACCATGTTATACTGTTTATAGCTTTTAATGACAGCTTAAACATCTCCACTGTAGAAACATAATTTCGTTTTTTTAAGATGAATAAGATGATTAAGATACTAAAAAAAATAATATTAACTAACCCTGAATTATAAAACGGCTTTTTGCAGGTTAAATGTGCTACATAAAGCCTAAACGACGCTTAAATCTAAATAAAAAAATATTGGTTGTGATAAACAAATAAAACGTCCCAAATATCATAACAGTTTTTACATACACGTGGCCCTAAAAAAGGTTGTTTTTTTTTAAAGTGGAGATTATTAAGGACATGTAGAGGGCGTATCGTGTATTCACGGAGCAATAAACATGAATGACGGAACGTTACGGACATCATCAAATGGACGGGACACATTGTTGAATGTTCTGTTAGTTGATCACATTATACTTTACCTCTTAAAATTGATGTAGCCTTAATATTTAAACAGTTCGTATAAAATAGTATTTATTGAGACCGACAACAGCAGGGTTTCAAAAAAATGATGATAGTTGATCAAATCTTCTTCTTTTATAAAGCTAGTAAGGGAAAGCTAATTAGACTTCCAACCGTGGCTGGAGCTGATTATAAAACTCACATTGCTGAGTCAAACACCAGTTTTTGCCGAACATATGTAAAGTCCTCATATGTACTGTGCAATAATATTTCTTAAGTGATAAGGTAACATTGTTGACTTTGGTATGTTATTATACGATTATAACAACAAACTTTGCAATCTCCAATTAATCGTTTATTTCTCAATATACTCAAGACTATCAATGGTTATCTTAAAACATTGACAGAGACAGGAACTTATCAGATTACAAACAACTCATGGGAATAAGAGAGGCATATATACAGTAGCTATATAGAGGACACGTGTTTAATTTGCATCTCGTTTCGCAGCATATAACTGAGTATAATATTGGCTATAGTCCAAAAATTAGAATGTTGAAATATTTATTACGGAATCATAATCGAATTCAAATGCGTTAAATAACAGAGTTCTCCAAGATCGTTTTACCGTAAACAAGCGCAACAATAACGTCGCGTCAAAGTAAAAATTTGTACGCCAGACTCAAATTCATTTCCCTTATTAGGTCGGTCATTATTAAATGGATTTGAAAGAAAAGTAAGGAAACTTATCATACAGATTGATTTATAACAAAATAAGACATTGTATTTTTTACCAGAATTAACCGGTAAAATTGTTAAATAGATGCCAACGGGTTCTTCTGTAATTAGCTGAATTTCACATTAGAATTTGTCTGATAACCTCCAAGAACGATGTACGTCATTTAATGAAGGAGAACTGTGGTATAAATAATTCTATCATTTTACTTTTGAACTCTTTTTCCCTGTTTCAAACTAAAATTGAAACATGCCCTAATAAATCAAAAGAGGAAATGTGAATCACATTCTCAAACATCAGAAGGTATCAGACATGAAGTACAGCGGGATGAAATACCAGAGTTATGTCGCAGTCACTGCGTTTTGCTGCACCACATTTTGTGCGTCTTTAAACTGCGAAAGGTAATATTAAAAGAAAACTAATAGTGTGGAAAAAGTAATCTTTGTAAATTTATTACTGATCCGTATATAAATTTTGTGTCCAATAATTAGGTTGATGAAGATGCTTTTGTACTTTTCATTTTTAATTAATTATTCTCTAGATAGAATTTATTGCTAGTGCTAGTATTATCAACTTTACATACACTGTTTACACTGTTTAATTCTTAAAACAATGCTTGTCCTTTTTATTATTATTTTAACCAATTAATTTTATTGTCAAAAAGGAAATCAAAAGAAAAATGTTTTGAGGATTGCCAATGGAATAAGGTGGACAAGTGCATTGGTCAGTAGAGATATATTGTTATAAATGTTTTGTTATCGTATTGTTACGTTTTAAATGTACGTAATGCAGAGAAACATTTAAGAAAGTATACAGTAATGTTAAAACTATTTTGTGTTATTTATTACAGAACGACATACAAATTTTGTTTATTTTATGTCTAGTTATTCAATAAGTAATTTATTTTCTATGATTTGGCAGAATGTCCGGTTGGCTACTATGGAATAAACTGTTCGAGACCATGCAGATATCCAAACTATGGGATAAATTGCCAATATGATTGTTCACATTGTGGTCAGGAAGCTTGCAGTTCGACCTTCGGTTGTATGACAACTGGTAAACAAACTCAGAGTGGTTCAATGAAGATTTTACATACGCACTGACTGTCATTTTAATCTTCCATATCTTCAAGAAGAACAATTTTGAAATAGAAACAAATTAAACTATCAAAATACTCTATATTGTATCAACTTAAAAGGGGCAAAAGTCTCTATCTACTAGTATTCTGATGTTATTTGTCTGCCCCAAAATTGATGCTTTTAAAAACTGATGTATATATTTTTTAATCAATGGTTATACATTCATTTTCATTAATGATTATCACATTGTTTTATCTTAAATTAATAATATGGCAATTTAGTGTAATCAAAAGAAGAGCTCAAAATAAATGAAAGAATTGTTATGTTTATTTTAGTAAGTACTATCAATATGTGTATTGTTTTTAAAAAAATCTTTTTTTCCGGCTCGCTGTAATGTTTTATCCGTCCGCTTTCTACTAAATGTCACTTGTCTAGAAAATATTCTGTTTTTTCTTCCATAGGTTCAATTTAAAACGTAAAGCAAATCTCTGTGTAAAACCATTTCCTGAAGTATAGTGTTTCTTCTTTGACAATGAAGAAGTTACCGTAAATGAAGCTGTAACTCAAAATATATCCGTATGATATCAATTTTCCTGCAATTGCAATTTATTTCTACTATTCTTAACTTTACTTTTATTCTTATATTCAGCTTATAATCTGCTTATATTCTGCTCCTGTTTGTATTTTTCTTTTGGACCTTTGATTTAGAACACTTTTTGTTATCGCCACATTTCATTCGATCTTGGTTGGAGATCGTTTGGTGACTGTGAAACGAGTTTTACACTTATAAATCAATGTCAAATATTCATTTTTAAACCATATTTTCACCCTTGGCCGTCACTGGTTTTTGCCTTTACTCAAATAGTGCTCTTTTTGTAAAAGATGCACAGAAATATCGAATGATAATTTGATGTAATGATCATTGCAGATTTTAACAAAATCCGTGTTTGGATCAAATGTTGTCTCCCCATAGTCATATTTGGTCTTCGCACAATGGTCAAAATAAAAGGTCTCTTCTATTTGTCTCCTTAACACCAATCATTTATAAAGAATAAAGTGGTTCTCTCAAAACAAATGTCACATTTAAATTCCTCTCTTCCTTTATCCTTTACATAAAGCGGGCCCTTTAAGTTTTTGCCTTATCATAATAAATTATTTTAGTTGATCATACGTTTGTCCTTTTTTTTATAGATTGTCCAGATGGCTACTATGGAATAAACTGCTCAAGAAAATGCAGGTATCCAAACTATGGGAAACATTGTCAACAGGATTGTTCACAGTGTAACCGGGAAATGTGCAATTCAACCCTTGGTTGTCTGACACATGGTGGAACAATTGACAGAGGTACATATACACATAATTTATAGCATACCAAATAAAACAATTGGTAAAGTATATTTTATAAAAGGACTAAGTAGTATACTTAAAATTTCCACAAAACAAAAAAATGAGCAACCTCATATAAGATTTAATTAAAAAGAAAAAAGACAAGACATTCACAATATACTCTTTCTTTACTTGCCTTTAACGTTTTTCAACAAGAAGATGCGTTGCTTGCAAATAACAAAATATTTTAGATAGTTCTTTCATTTTTGCTAACATATTTACAAACATGTTATCCAAAGGTGGGATATAATTTAAATAAACCAAGTAATAAAGTTTTTTGCACTAAGACCCAATATAATTGAGGGTGCTTTGCAGATATGTAGTTATTCTTCTTTAGAAAGTTTTGTAAACAAATCTAAATTGTCAAGGGATTAACAATTAAACTTATGTTTAATATAGATTAATCTATTACTAAAACATTTTTGACACGTAATCCTTTGTTTTTTTTGGCTTTTATACAAGATAAAATACTTCTAAATTTAAAAACAATCCAATAAGTTACCTGTAGGTGTCCATTCTTAAAGATAATGGATTGAAAACTGTCCATTCTTAAAAACAATGGACAGAAACAAGTAAAACTGTGAACTTTTGAACGGCTTCAGGTAAGTTGGAAGCAAGAATAAAGGCATCACATTTGCAAATAAAGAAAGAGATTTGATGTTAAACACTTTGAGAATGAGACATTAAAAACTAGTTAATATTATCCAGTATGATATATATCTACTCCATTTTTCGGAATCACGAATCAAAATTAATCCACTTTATCATATTTATAACTTGTAACTACAAATCTCATCAGATATGATCAGAACGTTGACTGAGACAAATTTCACTGCATTATATGAAAATCATATTCTTCACATACATGTATCAAAAGTTAATTCTCGATCATCCGGACTACATTTTCCCTGGAAAAAGTAAAAATTAAACCTTGACCCTCAACGTTCTCCACACCCCTGGAAAAATTTCTGCATCTGAGCCGGTCAGTGTAATTTTGCTTTAGTTGGCTTAATCATTTCATCAAATGATTTTGTAAGTCATATCAAAATTTGGCACAGCATTCCAACCCTCAATATATGCAGTACCTCTTTCACATCCTTAAATATTATTAAATAAGAAAGGCTTTCCCCAATAGAGAATGAGATGGTGTTGCTTAGTAGAAGAGTGAATGAATATGAAATTTTCACAGCACAGTTTTATAAACCCCTTGCACATACCTGAATCTGTCCATAAGTGAAGAACAGGAAGTTCAAGGCAAGACTGGTTTTATTGTTTAAAGTTAGAAAATATATTTATCAGCATTGTCAACCGGTTTACATGATACTGTTCATTCTTAAAACAAAGAATGTATTGTTTTAAGTTGGATATTAGCCTCAAACTGTCCATTCTGTGAAAGAAAGAACTACGGGCCTCGATCAGTCCTTTTTCTCACAGAATGGACAGTTTGAGGCTTATATCCTTTACATATCTTCATCTTGTCTGTCTTTCCTTAGAATATCAGAATGTGCCAGATGGTTTGAATCTTCCAATGGTTATCGGAATTTTTGTCGGGGTTTCAGCTGTACTGGTGATTGCAACTCTTTTTGTCATCGCATTAGCAAATAGACGATTCTACTCGAGACAAATAAAACTAAACGCCTATTATGTTGGATCTGTCGTGTCAGAACACATCACTACCACAATTTGGAGACCAACTGAACAACGTAGTGATATTTGCGATGCAAATATATCTACTGACAACAGCATCTACATGCTAGCAGGCTCTCATCGATATGAAAACATGTAACTCCGAAGAATATCCATATCTTTTGTTAAATGCCAGATTTTTATTTTTTGAATGAGCAAAAAAAAATGATGATAGTGTGTCGAAACCAATGTGAAATACATTGTCAACTATTTAAAAGATTCTTTTTCCTATAAGATAATAATGGTTTTGTTTTTTTGTACTTTTACAGTTCTTTTTTTTTTTTTATTTTTAATTAATTAGTTCAATACTTTTCCTCAGCTCTCGAATACAATACATTTTAAAAAGGATTTTTTGGTAAAATTATAGTAAAATTTGCACATAATTTGATATTTCACGTTTAGCTTTTATGATTTCGTATTGAAAGCGAGAGGTACATTGTATACGATATCAAAGTATGTTTGAGAGAGAAAAAATAATGCACGAAGACAAGTATTAAGTATAAAATAATTTTAATGATTTATTTCACTGGTATTACAGTATATTTAGGCTAAGGCTTCTGACTCGCATTTTTTTTTATTTTGAGAAATTGCATCAAAGTTACATATTATTTGTTAACTATACTAAAGTCTTTCTTAGATAAAAATTTTTGTAAGATAAAATTATTTTGCCAGATCCAATTTTTCAACTATAAAAGACCAAACTTCAGGATTTCAAACTACCATTTTTATGAAGACGTAAACAATTATGTCAAAGTATATACATAATATATGTGGCCAGTATGAGGGTTTTATATCCTTAAAATTGCAACAATAATGTTACTAATTATCTTGTGATTCGTTTGCAATAATCTCTAAGAAATAATTATGAAGGACTGAAATTGGATACAAGTCAATACTTTGGACTTCTCTCATTAAAATTGTATACGATATATGATCGTATACTTTGTATACGATATCAAAGTATGTTTGAGAGAAAAAAAAA
>WFKH01011925.1:74884272-74902511 GCA_016163765.1 Magallana hongkongensis
AAAAAAAAATTCCACTTTTGTTAATGAAAATCCATCTTTTGAATGATCCGACATTTTAATGGGGACACGGATTAATAAACATTGAGTGTATACGGCGCCTTCCCGCAAAAGGAAGCCTGCAAGATCGCGGCAACACAGCCAGATCGGACTATTGGAACTATCTGTTTACAGTCAAAATGAAATCCGTCTATCCGACTGCACATTTGCAAAGAATAATAGGAGACCCATGCGCGGATCCAGAAAACGTTTCCAAGGGGGGAGGGGGGTCAGAGGGATATCTATGTTTGCCAGGTGGGTCCAACGCCTATTTCCGGTAATTTTACAATTAATTTTCGATCCGCTCAAGGGATACGTATATTTATTAGCATAAACACAATCTAAAGTTAGACTTGTATACACGTGATTGTTACTCTATATATAGATGTTCTGATTTCTGTTGCTTGTTATCCCCACAAGTCGGCAAAATTAGAAAAAGTAAAACCTACTTTTCTAACATGTGTAACACCAACAGAATGTCTAAAACAAGTGTTATGATATAGCGTTTACCAGCACTTTCAATCTTTCTGTTCTATAGAAGATTATGTACGTCCGTACTGTAAATAGTATGGTATACCTGTATTTCTGATTATAAAATAGTTTTAATGACGTTTTTATGTGCTAGAAACAAGTTGCAAGATTCCACTGTACTGACCACTTTCTGGTTCATGTCCTGAAGAACTACATCAATGATTGGTTAATAATTACACCAGGTCTTTATAAATGAAAGGTTACATTTAAAGAACCATTGAACAAATCAAATATTGGCTAGTAATTCTTTGTTTAGTACGGGTCAAACTTATACTTTTCTGATATATTTAATTATCAAATCAATTGCAAGAAATTTTGCAGCAATTGATCATACAATTTTGTCTCGTGCCTACAGGGTGCATTTTGATAAAAACGTGTGACAACTGTTACTTGTAATATGTATCTACAAACAAATCAAGCTAAAATTATTTAAAATTACCGTTTATTTTCTATTCTCTTTTTGCAAAATTCCATTTCGACATGCACTATTGTTTGTATTAAACCATTTTGTTTCTAATAGATGTTATTATATTAAAAGGTTTCTATTCTTTGGAGAGAATAATTCTTCAAAAGGAAATCAAATTTTCTCTCTATATGCTCAAAACCTGAACATACATTTTTTTTTTAGCCAGAGCTCAAAGTTTATTTTAGCTTTTCAGGGCTTTTAAAATGTATTTTTTTTATCTTACATTATCAATAAATAATAAGTTCCACCCAGTTTATCAATCTATCGAATTTTTCAGTAACCTAAAAATAAAATCACGTACAGCACGAAAATTAATAATCATAATGATCTCATGCAGATCCAAATCCTCATAAAAGAAGATTGGGCCATTTGTTTTACCAATTGTACTGTTTTACATTATCAATAATTTAGTTACATTTACTTACTCTTCATAATTAATTCAATAGTTTTATTATAAGAAAGATGCAAATATAAACAATAAAATGCTATCTTTGATGATTCATGCGGGCTTTGAAGGTAGCAATCATTGCAGAAAAAAATTACATAACCATTTTTTTCCTGCAAAGCTCACTTCTTTCAAACTCGCGTAATTTAAATCACCAGAGAAAGCATTTTATTGTTTAAATTAGCACCCAAATGATACATTTTCAGTACTTTCTATAAATCAAAGCTGTTGAAATAAAATGCGGGATTAAACAATTCACTATAATACATGAAATTGTAAAATGAACAATACTTTGACCGTTATTACCGGTTAATACTATTTTAGCGGTAAGAGCTGTATTTTCAAAATTAAATATTTTTTCAACGCAAAGGTAGTTTGCATTATAAACCTAATTAAAAAGTCATTTATAATTCACAAAAGAAATTGATTTTGAAAAAAGGTTAATTGACACATGTAATAAGTCTATGTAAATTAATTTATGCATTTATTACTTGTCAATTCGATAGACGTCTTTGTTCTTCAACTACAAATATGTCGCACAGTTCTGAGAATATTATACAGCTATGCTTTCGATTTCATAATAAGATCCTACCTTTTTAGTTTCTCGCTTTCTTTGTATTTACGGAATAAAATTAAATACAAACATGTTATCAATATTACTAACAGGAACACAAATGTAACCGAGCAGTAAAGATGGGGAGTGTGTATCGGATAGTATCACACATATATTAATCAGCTTTTACGTAATTAGTCAGCATCACCCGCCTCGTCTATATTTCATGTCCTCTTTTAACTTCCGCTTGTTTTAACTTTCCTTTGTAACAATCTCTGCCAACCCAATTGTCGTCGTTCCTGGACACATAGTTTGATTTGGAGGAAAAACGGAATAGCAAAACAACTTTTTAAACAATATTATATATATATTAATTTTATTAGCATAAAACGGCGCAATGAAGAATCAGCCTTATATTGCCGTCTGTTTTTATTGTAGTACTACATTTTGCGCATCTTTAAACCGCGAAATGTAAGCAACACACGCTAAGTGAGTATACATTTTCGTATCCGTTTACAGCAGCTACTATAGCAATTTTTATATTTCAATATTTGCTAAAGAAAATAGATAATGTGTTATTTTTGATTTAGTTCCTATCTATTCGATTACTTGTGATTTGAATTTTAAAAACAAATCTTTTTGAAAGGAATTCGGATAAAATTGTCTTGAAGATTGCCAGTGGAACGAGACATTAAACAAATGCTTTGGTCAGTTTCTACTTATTGAAAGAAAATCGTATGCTTTTGTATTGCGACAGTTCATTTTTCAAAGTCAACTTAACTTACTGTTGGCTTAACGTTGCTTTTTGTATCGTTTTAGCTGGCTGTTTCTATCACTCGACAGACTGCGATGTTGGATTTTATGGAAAAACCGTTCCAGTCCATGCAGATATCCGAATTATGGAAAAGATTGCCAACAGCATTGTTCACACTGCAACCAAGAACTGTGTGATTCTACATTAGGTTGTCCGGAAAGTTATGGAACAACTCAAAAATGGTACACAGCTTAAATATAATATGTAGAAAAGAGAAATTTAATTTTATCGGGAAAAATATATATTAAGGGACTAAATTAGCCCCATTATGAACGTCATGATTTTAATTTACATATTATGTACTTGAACTATACAAGTGATATATATCCTTATCTGAGAAATCCTTTTTAAACTACAATAAGATTTTGATATTTTTATTTGTTTCATCTTTTAATGAAAATGTTAGGTTCAAATGCATCTAAGGAAATCTCTTTTGGTTCAGTTCAACTTGATTACGTCATCATCGGAGTAATGGCATCTGAGTTTCTAGTTACTTTTATAGCCATTGCCTGTTTGTTTAGAAGAAAAAAACAATGGGTTCGAAATATCAGAACTACATCGACAGACCTAGTTACCACTGAGAATGAGTTTGATTCGTACTCTCACAAGAAGAAAAGAAGCTTTGCTTTTATGTTTTACTCATTGAGTGGTTAAAAGAGGACAAGCGCGGAAAGTGAAAGATGATGTCAAATCGGTGTGTTGGTATGAAATTACTTCTTAATTGATTGTTGACTTTAGCAAACTGGTCTTGATAATTATGTGATGAGTTGTAGAAAATCATTGTATTATTTATGAATGTAATTTTGTATTTTGTAGTAGATGTACATGTATGTTTGTAAATTATCATTGAATGGAATAAACAGTGATTTTGTCAAGCTAATATATTCAACTGAAAGAGATATAAATTGACATGAATTATAGATAGATAACCCAGATTTACAATACAATATTACAATAATATATAGGAATAAAACCAACTTAGCTGTAAGCAGTTTTGCTGTAACAATTAATTATTGTATATAATCTTGATTTCAACGTACTTATCTCTATTGTAGACACATATTTTTCTCTTTCTTGAAGTAAAAAAGATGTTTATGTTTGTAAAAAACTCATTTTTACCAATTCTTGATTCTAAGGACTTTTTGCTTGTTAAATGGTTTACATGTATCCTAAACAGGGCTTACAGTTAAATTAAAAAGAGTCATATCGTGCATTTATGGCGCAATAAGTATGATTGGCGAACGTTACTGATATCATCAACTCGACCAGACTCATTCCCGAATTTATTGTGTATTGATCACATTATAATTACATCTACCGAGTTTGATTCCCTCTATTTCTTACGAGAACTTATTGTTAATTCATAGCTCTATAGAAACTGACAGGACTGAAATGTACACACCCGTTTATCCATTGGTCGAAACCTACACACAGGATGAAATATGCCATTCAGTCAACTGAAATACGACTGAAAGGTTACTGAAAGGTGACTGAATGGCATAGCTCTGCCATTCAGTCACCTTTCCAGACCTTTCAGTTAACATTCAATTGACCGACTGGCAGAGCTTCATCCCGTGACAGCGATATAAGAAAATTCACGGACTGCACGAACTAATCATGATGTAAATCTCAAACTCCCGTAGGAGGCGATTTGGCTGTTTCTTTTATCTAACGCACTGATGTACATTAACATTAATTTAGTGAATTTAACTTACTTGTTAACAATCAGTTTATTAATTTGTTGAAATAAAGATTTAAATATAAACAATAAGATGCTTTCTTTTATGATTCATGAGGGTTATGAAGGGAGCGATCATTGCAGAACAAATTTAAATAACACGCTAACGCGGGTTATGTATTTTTTTCTGCAATGTCCCCACCTTCATATCCCCCATGAATCTCAAAAAAGGATTTTATTGTTTAAAATTTTACCTTTAAAATTGTCTAGGGATACATACAACATTTCGTATAAGAAATATTCATTGAAACCGACAACCGCTTAAAAAATGACGTCGGTCGTGCAAAGTCCAGTTTAAGATAAGTTTTGTCGATTATCATCAACCGTCATATCAAGGACCGTCCTACAAAGTCCTTTAGTCAAACAAGACTAAAAAGTGTATATATGCAAAAGTTCCAGGTATTTTTTTTTTGTTATTTTCAAAATGAATACTTGGAGGTATATTTTTGTTCATACATGTTAAACTATTGCTATAAGTAGTTGACGTCCGTAAGAGAGTATTAGCAGTTTGCGCGTAAAATTTAATCGACCTGAGTAAAGGTAATGCTATAACAAACATAGATTAAGGACGGCGGGCCCAATTCACTTCTTCAATAGTGATTTTTATGAAATTTTTATATGAGTTAGAGTGACTAAAGATATATCAAAATCAATAAAAAAAATAACATGAAAATCAAAGGAAATTTTTATTAGGGACCATTACAAAAATTGTGTGTATTACTTCTCTTTTTCAATTGAACATAATGGAGAAAAACGTTCTTGTAAGAGAAAAAATAATTTTAAAAAATCTGCAATAGATTTTCTATCCAAATTGAAATATGATACTTATCTAATGATTTTGAATTAATATCATTAAAAGAATGACCTTGTCATCGAGTTATTTTTTTGAGGGCATATTTTTTTGAGGGCACATGTCAAAGTGCGATGTGACGGTAATTTTCTTCAATTTTTCATGAAAAGTACTGCGCAAACTCTAAAAAAAAGGGCTTTGTACATCATTTTGAAGTTGATTTATGAAAGCAAAGAACTATAAGAGTTTGATATACATTTTTTTAAAAATAAAATACTTCAAACTTTAAGCACAGGGACGGTTTTACTATATTTTTCTGATACGAGTATTGATGCGGATCGAAATGTAAATTATTTGTTTACTGTCTCAAACTCTGTGAAATGATCTATGTAGATGCTTATAACTATCGTGAGCTAATATGAAACTCACTACAGAACATTTACATCCCCTAACAAAATTTGTACATGTTAAATAATGTTGAAAAGCGTATTTCAGCATGTTAAATAAAAACAAAATCGCCCACTGCCTGCATTATTTAAGTGTGTAATGATGACGTTGCACAGCTAATATTGCGCTATAAGCGATTTATCATTGAGTTTTAGTGATTGTGACGTAATATTGAGAATTCCATGTTCGTTGATAATCCATTCTATTACCCTCAGCGTTAGCAACACACTTGGCAACGGGTAACACAACGAATTGTTACATGCGCGTAAATAACGCGCGTACGGTTCGCCGTAGACTCCACGTCATTTTTATATAAAGGAAGTATAATTTTCTCTAAAATTAAGACATTCAGTATAATAAAATAAATAGTGCCTGTTTGGGAGGGTAAGAGTTGAAATTGACACCCCGAGAAAACCACTGTCAACCGACACGAAGCGGAGGCACTATTTATATAATGTACATAATATTATGTAATGTAATATAATGACATAAACTATTCCTTTTGCTTTGGTTACTTTTTTCCAAAAGAATTCTATACGTTTATTAATAGTTGGCATCACAATGAATCGGACAGAAATGATACTGCTTAATCCAAATGCGCCAATATTGAACGATATAGAGACAATCATTCGACATGTAACTGAATTTGAACATATTGTGACATACAAAGCATTTCATTGCATGTTTCATTCTAGAACATTGAAAATGAGCTAGAAATACTTTTCCCAAGTCATAATTTGTAAACATTTAGTCTTATATTTCGTTGTGTTTTTTGAGATTTCTAAAAAAAAAGTCATAAGCACATGTTTACCAGATACATCTAATTACTATGACTCATTAACTGTCGCTTCCCTTATATTTATCGCACCGAATCATTGTTAGGGACGTGCTAACAGTAAACGGAAAAAGGAAAATCGTGTATTTTGAGACAGGTTCCAATTACTATTACAATTACAATTATCTGCAAATAACATTTATTGCAATGGTATTCCAGCTCTTTGTTTGTGTTTATTTGCTCTGCAACATCACATCATTTGCAATAAGTAAGTATTATAAGTTTCATCTGACGAATTTATTTTGTTTAAACAAAACAAGACAATGTTATTCCACTAGCATTTTATTGATTGTAGACAATTTCCCTTCTTGAATGTTGTAATAATGTAGACGACATTGACAGTACCATCATGATGATTAATAAAGTTTGATAAAGAATGATAAAGATGTACGGCAAAGTTATTATTAAAAGGTCTAAAGTATTCATTACATATATGTATCGTTCCTTAATCTTATTATTCATCCTGCTCTTTTTTGACAGAATGTAAAATCGGATATATCGGAAGTAACTGTTCGAGTCCATGTAGATATCCAAGTTATGGACAAGGTTGTCAACATGAATGTTCGACTTGTTCGAAGGAAGAGTGTGATGCAAGAGTTGGCTGTTTGATACATGATGTATCAACAGACAAAGGTAGTAACTGCATTGAAAAATAAATAGTGTGATTTTCAGCATTTCAAGAAGTTTATATATTATTTATCATTTATATTTTTTTCATTAATCTTTATTTTACATCATTTTTTCTTTTAGATAATACTGCACTGAGAGAAGATTCAATTCAACTAATTTATGTGACTATAGGATTGATATCATCTGGGTTTTTCATTATTTTTACTTCTGTTGCCTGTATGTTCCTGATTAGAGGTCGGTCGGCCAGACATGGGAGGTCGCGGTACTAACATGTAGAAATTTCACGTGAGAACCATACCTTTTCCGCCCAATGGAGACTATCTGATAGTTTTGTATTCAATCGATACACCCCCCAAAAATGAAAATTCTTAAGAAGACTGCATGGTTTTGGTTTTAGTTGTTATTAGATTATATTTACCTTTTCAATAAGATGAAAGAGCTCTTTATCAAGATATATGTATAAGAAAAAGCTCAAATTTTGAAGCTAGGATACTTGTGTTTTTCTTTTCTTAAAATAATAGTTGATGGCCAAAAATATCAAAATAAAGAGTTTAAGATAAATCTGATAGGTACATTTTTGAGAATCCATCCTTCTTAAGGTAATTATCTTTTGGAATACAAACTTGTCTTCACAATTAAGAACAAACTAATATGTCATTTAATCAAAGTTACTTTGAACAAGCTTGAATTTTTGGTAGTCAATTTGAAATTAGTAATTTAAAAAAAATAATTTCTTAATTATCTGGTTTATATTACAATAAATGATACATTTAGATAGTTTTTTACTTATATGTTTATGAATAACTTGTAAATTTCCAAATGTGAAGAAATACTGAAGATAATTGTACAAACTCAATTTTTTTTAATAAAAAGGTTAAATACATTTGCTTTATACATCTTTGGGTAGTTTAGTTTTAAGGTTTTTACTATCATTAATCATTTTTCCTTGGTTTGATGTGCAAAGTTTTGATGATATTAGTTTTAATTATTGCTCTCTTAAAAAAAATTATCCATTAACAATACCTCAAACCCTTTTTTACATTTGAAATTCAAAGCAGAAACAACATTTTGATCATATCTTTCAATCTGATAATTCAGTATCTAAGCCACATGCATTTGCATGATTAAATTTAAAATAATGTAGAATAGAAGACAGATATTTAGGTGGCGGGACAGCCTTTGAAAAAAAATATGTGTTCTCTCCCGAATGAATGTTTTAACCTTGGATCCATACGTAGAAGAAATACATTTATTGTTAAGTTTGATCTTCTGAAGAAAATTCAACATTTGTTTTTTTTATGGTTAACCAACAGTTTTTTTTAAAAATATGTTTTTTATGATAAACATCTTTTTGTCATCTTTCGAAGGTAAACTATCATTCATTTTATTTTCAACTGATTGATACTTCCGTCTGTTTTTCCGGGCGGTGTGTTTTTGTTATGAAGGAAATAAATAGTCGCGAATATTCCCATAATAACTTATCAGTTGTCATTATTTTATTTATACTTTCAAGAGTAAAATAAAAAAAAAAAACATTTGTTTGCGTTTCTCTAATGTAGTTGCGCTGTAATATTCAATAATTAGTAGCACTTAAAGTAGAGTATAGCAATTCAACTGTCTACAATTTGTTCAAGCTAAGGTAAATGCTTTAATTGTTCAAAATAAATGAACTACTTGCAGCGACTAGCAACAAAATTCACAACGTAGATTATAATCAAATAAACATCAAAATTGTATTCTGATAGTACAAGGAGAAAGTAAAAATACTATTTTGTTACTAAAGATAGTTTTAGTTGTCATTCCTTATATGTGGTTGCATGCATATAATGTAAGATTGGTAAATAGTAAATTGTGATACTTTGAAATCATTAGAATTCGTGGTGGCTCAATTTCTTGGTATTCATGGGTAGCCCTTCCCCACGAATTTACATCCTCGACGAAAACAAATTTGGAAAGAGTTAGTTTTCTTACTGAAATTGAAAACCGACGCATCCACGAAATTACATCCCCACAAATAAGCAAAAATCCCGCAATCCACGAAAATTGGCCCACGAATTTAAATGACTCCACATTATGTTTGTAAAATGGTGGAATATGTACGTAAAATGTTTTCAAAATATCCCATTTGATACATGTTAGATACATCCGTCATCATCTTTAAATGTAATTCATATGTTACTTTTAGAACTTCTACGCTATAAATTTGCGTTATAAAAGTGTCTTTTGGTTTTTTAATACAAAGATTAGATTTAACAAAAATGTTTGAAATCAACTGGCAAATCTGCAATATATACAATGACAATATATACAAACATTTGACATATTTTAGCGAGTTTCCTATGAAAATAAGTCATATATCTGAGTACAGGGTTTCATAGCAAACATGCGGTACATAATTAGCTGCACTCTCTGGCGATGAAGCCCTGTCCTCACGCATGATGTATTCAACCACAAAGGAGTCAATATTTCTCTCAGTTGTTAAGATTCTACTGGGAAAATGTCTTTTGAGGAGCGTAGTAACAACTATGATTGAGACAATGACAAGCAGAAACCCTGTTGTCAACGTTGCCACAATCACAATGGTGTTATTTTCAGATGGTTTTCTACTTTTGTCATCTGTATTTGAAAAATCATATAAAAAATATTCTTTTGCTTTAAAATTTAGAAATTTTAATTGAAAATAGATTTTGAATTTGTTGTATCCTATTTAAGGTGGTTTGAATAAATTATATAATTTCGAACAACTATGTATATGCAAAAAAAACTTACCTCCTTGGGAAGATGCTGTTATTGCATTTAAGATTTCTATCGGACATCCAATCTTATGGTTGCAGGCTCTTTGATAGAAATTGCCCTGGTTTTGACACTCATGGCCATAATTTGGATACCGACATGGCTCTGAGCAATTGAATCCCTAAAATCCAACATCACATTCTTAAAAAACAAAATAAATTGATAATTTAAATCTACGGTCAACATAAGTATTAGTTATATACATGAGAACAACAACATGAAATGAATTAATGTAAAGGTAAACTTCTAGTTATTAATAATCTAAATATTTTTATGAAATATCTTAACGAGATTATTTACTAGAGTGTTGCAATCCGTGAAACGCCAATTATCAGGCAAGTACCAGTCATTAAATCACATATATATTTTTTCATTTGTACTAAGCGCACCTATTCTGTTTATTTTTATTTACTGAAAAAATAGAGGCACAAACAGTTGTTGGTCTACAACACTCAAAATAAAATTCTTTACAAACTTTTAACACAAATCAGGATGTGTCATTTTTCTTCAAGCTCATTTGAAAAACATCGAATTACGGTAGATTTTCTGTAATTTATTAAATAAAAAAGAGAGCCGCTAACATATGAGAGATGTTAAGAGATATCATTCTTTAAAATCATATCAATTTCCGTTCTTTATCTTGATTCGATCTTTAAAATCCAAAAAAATGGATTAATTTTTATGTACACATGAATCATTTAACCAATATTTAATAGTGTAAACACCTTTTGTAACACATTCATTAAAATCACCCTTGTTAATTCAAAATAACAAATTATTAATTAAAAATTGTAGAAGGCCTCTTCTAATGAATTTGAAGATTGAGGATTAGGGCGAATAAAATGTTAGAATAAATAAGATGATAAAAAGACATGTTTCAACAGAACATTGATTTTTTACCTTTACTTTTTTTACCAGTACTTTAACTAGTTTATGCGTACCAATCCGATTTTAGAACTTTACTGCATGCCTTTTATCTTAAAGAGTTGGTCTGTGCTTTAATTTTTGAAATTGTCTTGTTAATGTCTCCTGGAAAGCAAACTAAATTAAATCAACAAAGTAATGACCCACTTTAGAAATATCATATTGTATCTGATCAGTTGAATGTTATAGAAAAATAATAGAAGCCCCTTATTGCAATTTAATAAAACATATTGGCGTGACTGAAATGACTAAGTAGTTAGCGTAACATGCTCTAAATACATAACAGTATAAAACTGGTCTTTTGAGGTTGAGGGTTTTATCATTCCTAAATTTAAGATAATTATTTTCCGGTTAATACAAACTGACAAACTTTGATATCATGCTTTTGCAGACTTGTAGTAAAATATTATTTTAAAACCTTTTTAAAAAACTGAATCGTATTTAACAATAAACCATGGGTATTTTTGTCATGTTATTAACCCTTTTATCTTTTTTTCAGTTATTTAATACATAACAGTTTTAAGTGTTAACTTTAAATGCCAAAAAAGGAGTTCTGTTTTCTTAATAATTTGTTCACTGTTTGGAGACATTTTTTGATTGATTCAATTAGAAAAGTTTAAACTGTAAGTGAAAAACCAGTATAGTTTAATCCAAAGTATAGTTATTTATTATTAGAATAGAAATATGCAACTCCCTAAAATGAAACTGTTGTTACAAAAAGTGCAAAAATACAAATTGTTTGATTATATATTTCAGTTCTTACATATCACCAAGAGGAAGCACAAACGGAAGAAAATATTGTTTCCTCTCTTTAATGAAGGAATTTAAAATTTTGCTAACTTTGTAATTGTATGGCATTAAAAATATCTTTGTTAAATGCGTTCATTTCATAAATAAGCGATTATATTGCTATCGTTAAAATTTGTAATGTTCATTGTTACGGTATTAAATGTACTAATTGTCTCAAGAAAAATTGAAACTTTTTTTTTTCTTTTTTTTCTTTTTTTTTTAACACAAATATTTGAACTTTATATTTGAATTGTACTTAACTAGGATAAAATGTTGTAATGGTCGCAATGTGTCAATCATGATGTATATTCAAATTTTAACTTCATTAAAATATCATTAAGTGAAAAAGAGGTCGAATGTTGAAATTATGTTCTCTGCTTTTTCTGCTCTGGCATAAGTTTGCTCTCTTGGCTAAGAAATATATATTGTTGACAAGTGGCGAAAAAAAGATTTTTGTGTAAAATAATCCCAATTATCACAATTGTTTTTATTGCAAATAATTCATTTTATACAACATTTAAGCAGATAAACCACGTCTAACACAGTGTCGTTATGATTTGATCACCTTTAAATAGATGAATAGAATTTAAATAGGCAATGTGCACGGTGATCAAGTATACCCCACCCCTTTTTAAAAAAGTATGAATTCCTTACTTATTTCATATAAAACGGAGAATTATCTATCAAAAAGATATAAAAACGGAGATATATGTATCAAAAGGATTTATGATTTTTATTATATACTGTACATATGTATTTATCATTTCGTATTAAGTTGTGTTTTTGATATTACACTTTAATTATTACCTTTGCACACCGATTTATTTGAATCCTAAAGATGATCCGTAGCTATAGGACACAATGCAGACGTTTCTCTAAAATGTTTTAAAGAAAGAATGAAAACAATAATTTACAAATAACTGTCACCTCAAATTAAAAAAAATACTCACATTGTTGGTAAATTTTCTGAGCCCATCAAGTTGGACAATAAAAAAAAATAAAGGTGAAAATGAGATTTGGTATTCTCGACATTCTTATTATAAAATTACTCTATGAAAACAATAGCTTCAGTGCAGTTTGACAACAACTAAATCAGGAAATTCTGCAATGGGAAGCAAGGAGCAAATTATATACATACACAATATATAAAACACGTGCAGTGATATAGACAGTTCACTCAGATTTCCACCATAATCATGCAAATTGCATTTATGCAAATTCATAGTAGAGAAAGTGTATGAGCCATTTATCTCTTTACAACACTTGATAAGAACATAGTTTACTGTTTAAAACACCGGTTTTTTTTTTAAAGTAAATTATACTTTATTGAATTTACGATTACGATGATATTGGTCGAACATTGTGTTTCTTTTCTTTTCTTTGTGTATAGGCTCTAGGAAAACTACGAAAGCCTGTTGGTGCCACGTAGGAAAAATATTTTATCTGGCGGCCGTCACATAATTTATATGGCGGCCGCCACTTATTATCTGGCGGCCGCCACATAAACTATTTTGCAAAACGTGAGTGTTAGTGTATTTATATTTGGTTGAGAAGATGGATGTTGACACAGCCGCTGCTCTGTATTTTTATGGTGTTTACCTACAAAGAAATGTGTAAACACCACGAACTAAACATGTCGAAAGCAAGATACCTTTTACACTTCTTTGAAAGTCACAAACATATTGATCCGCGCCATTAACTACAAACTATGTGAAGTAAAAGTCTAGGTCTTGGCAATTAAGTTCAAATTTATTTTCGGTTCAAATTTCGGAATTTTTGACTTATGATTGCTAAAAATGAATTATTGCAAATAGGAAACAAATACTACCTAATGGGATAATTTTGTCGAGTAACATGTTTATAATCTAGAATATTTGACATTTCTTCCCCAATTTACCGGTACTAAAACACTACAGATATTCGAGTTCATTTAGTAATATAGACGTTGAAGAATATACACATCTGTTCTCCTTTATATATTGGAGAGAATGTAAAGTGGAATTGAGATGTGATGAACATCATTGCGTGAATTTTCAAGAATTCTGAAGGGTTTTTTTTTTAATAAATATATGCTTAAACATAATAAACTTGCACCATTATAATCTTTAAAATTTTGTACCCTAATCAATGGAGGCGTATTTTTAAACTTGATAATGCCACTTACAAGTAGGATTATACACGCATTGCAAAAAAAATAAGGAACATAAAAATTAGGTTTAAAAGGATAATCATGCTAAAAGCAAATACAGTGGGGTAAAAGTGAGACAAAAACAAAGAAGTAAATGATTGTTTCTATCAAATTTTATTCATTTTATGAATTGAAAATACAATGGTTCAGAAAACACTTATCATAAAATCGATCTTCTGATTGAAAAGGCATTTTAGCTGGTGGGGTATGTTCCGTGTTGTTCAGTGGAGTATAAAAAAGACAGTAATTATGTCCAGTAGAACACAGTAAGTATTTAATTCTGCTGTTTAGAGGTATTAACAATAAAATATATATGCATGTAACTGCATATTTAAAAACAAAATATTTCTTTAATTTATTAATAGATTCCTACGTCAGAAGTATTTAAATGTGATATAAATATCAGTTTAATGTAGAATACATAGAGCATTTTATTTAACTTGTGCTCATTTAAAATAACATAAAATCCATCTTATCAATAAACTTTTATAAAGATTATATAGTATATGGATCTGTTCTGTCGAATGAAACTTTTGCTTCAATTTCTGCAAAGGCGGCATTAGTGAGATATGTCATTAAGTACATGACATGTTGTGACATTTATAAGTATTGCCAATTTCACAAACTTTAAAAATTAATATTCTGACCATACGTTTCAACTTAAGATTTGAAGTGAACACTCATACATTCAAGTGCAAGAGTTCATAACCCCCACGACGAACGTTATTTGCTCTTTCACGTGATGTAGACGTGTCTCCACTCATGATGCACTCTACAACGAAAGAATCAATGTTTTTTTCAGTTGTTAGAATTCTACGAGAAAAGTGTCTTTTGAGAAGCATGGTTACGACTATGATGGACACGATGACAACAAAAAATCCAGTTATCAGCGTTGCTATGATTACAATGGTTTTATCCGAAGTTGAATGTTCATTTACATCATCTGGAATTAAATAAACCACAAGATACATTCTCATCTGTAATATTTTTAAATATTATTAAAGAATACTTTGTAAATTTTATGTCTTAAGAATTCGATACATATTCATCATACTAATTATTTTTTAATCAAAGAAACATTCATATAAAAGTTATAATGTAATACCATGATATGTAGATTCTGTCACTACTTTCGAATAATACTCCCGGCATCCCAATTTATTGTTGCAGAAAGTATCACTGCAATCACAATTGTGTTGACATTGTAAACCATAGTTTGGATAACGACATGGCTTGGAGCAGTTAAATCCATAAAATCCAACACCACATGCTACCATGAAGAAGTATTTGATAATTAAGTTATATAAAAGCAAAAGTTACATTTTTTGTATTATTTAAACAGGAAACATTTATTTCAGTTTCTTTTTACTGATGTATCTTTCATAGACATTAAAAACTACTCAATGTCTCCTACAATTGTATGTGTTTATGTTATCAATACAACCATGTAATACGAATAAAGCAATAATGTGTTTTTCCATTAAGGAACCTAGACACGATTTTCATTTCTATTTTTTTAAACTTTAACATCTAGAATGTGTAATGCGAGTATTTTAATGCTCTGTCAAAGTTTAAAAGACAAATTCATGTATCAAGTTACTTGAAAGATACAGCGTTTGAAATTCTTTGCCATGTAAACCAAGCTCAAGAAAGCGATAATTTTAGTCTAAACGTGCCTAGGTTCTCTCAACACAATTCGCTTTAATTTTTTATATTTAAATTTTTCAGTGTCTTTAGCTTTGATAACACCTCATATCAGTTTTGTATTTTACAGCCCAATAGTTTAATGACGTATTGTTGGGGCAAAAGCTGGGTCAGCATATTTTAAGAAATAAAATATCACATAAATATGTCGTTACTCTAATATTAAATCGTACAATTGCTGAACATTATACTAATATAAGTAATATATTCTCATTTTGTAATTTGATAAGGTGATAATTGCGTTCGGAGCGTGATCAAATCTATCATAAAGCCTTTCGTGTTGCATTTGACCACCCTCTGACCATAATTATTTCTTCAAAATACTCCAAGAATGATTTCTTATTCCTTAAATGATAGGACAAAACATTACATTTAAGCTAGCACAAATCTACTCTTTGAACCGTCATAAAGTTTAGGAAAAACAGATCGTATAGAAATGTATGTCACTAGCTAATTGCAACAGTCAGACAGAGACAACACAAGTTATTCATTGTGTTATTTTACCATAGTCAACAACTTGTAAAAAACGACATTTTTTGAAATTTTTAAGGATTTTGAAAAAAAAAATCCCCAACTCAAAAAACATACATCATTTCATGGTATTAAAACAAATGGTGCATCTAATGTTAAAATTCATGTGAAACACTATATAAAACACATGTTATACATCTTATATTCAGCCCAAATTGTAAAAACAAATAATCACTATCGATTAAAATTGGTCAAATGTTTATTTTTGTGCTTTGATGAAAGACAAAGAAGTAAATATGCAGAAAAAACTCCCCACTTTCCTGTTATAAAAACACAGCTTTTAAAACTCCCACATATCAATAATCTTTAGAACTTCGACCTCGGGCAACAATTGGGTCTCCATTTTTAAAAATTATTCATTTCACTATAGTGTTCACTTGACTTTTTCACACAGCTTTCCGATTGTTTTAGGTGGCCAATAAAAATGCCGATCACTTGTAGAAGAGAAAACTTATGTTTAAATAACCTTCTTTCCGGTTGACCTCATTTTGAAAACAATGTCAAGAATAATTTAAGAG
Source organism: Magallana hongkongensis (assembly GCA_016163765.1). Lineage (NCBI taxonomy): Eukaryota > Metazoa > Mollusca > Bivalvia > Ostreida > Ostreidae > Magallana > Magallana hongkongensis. The sequence continues at coordinate 74,901,005 of WFKH01011925.1, forward strand.
CAGATTTAAAGTGAGTACAACCTGTCTTAGTAACGATACATACAACAGCATTTTAACTGCCCTGCATGTTTCCTCAACAGTCAATTTACCTATTTTAAGTTTTTTGTAATATCAATTGCATAAAGTTGCAAATTATCTTAAGGACGTGCAGAAAAATAGTTTTCTAATTTTTGTTGTCACGTTTTGACAAGAATAATTTGATTTCAAATGGCATTGTTTTATTTTATCTGTGATGTTGATTAACAGACGTATCAGCTTCGAAATGTTAAAAAAATTCACATTATTAGGGTCTTCCGCTTCCCTATTGTTTTTGTTAGGTTTCTTTTTCTCTATTTTTCACTATTATTATTAAGGTCTTCCGTTTCCAACGAAAGACCTTATTGTTTTCGTTCTGTTTCTTTTTCTTCATTATTTTTCTTTTTTTTCCAACAAATTTTGTGCACGCGATTTCTCAAAAACGACTCGAGCGATTTTCATCAAATTTTCAGATCTGATGGATACTGATCTGAACTTTATACGCAATTTTTTATTTTGATGACGTCATTTCCGTTTTTGAGATACTGACGTTTTAGCGATTTTCAGAGGGTCGGCTTGTCCTGGGATCTTCTCCTTAACGATTGAAGATATTGAGTTCAAACTTTCAGGGATTGTAGACGAAAGATTGGAGATGTGTTTTTAGGCATTCATTTTTGTCTGACTCAAAAGGCGCTGAAGCTCGCCTGGACCCGAAAATTGAGATTAAAAAAACGTCATCATTTTTCGAGGTTTTCTTTAATTATCTCTTTTCTTGAAAATAGTTTGTTAAAACATATAATGCAAAATAAGTTAAGATTTACAAGACCTTTTATTTGATACCAAGAAAAAGGGGCTGGCCCCTCAAATTAGGGACCTACAGGGCTCTAAAGTCTTTTATCTATAACCCTCTACTGAGGGATATTTTGTAATAAATTATAGAAGCAAATATGTTTATCTTACAGCTATGTAGCCTAACAGTATTATGATTTTCTCATGTGTTACGCAATTAGGGGTTTTTAGGGGTCAAAAATCCAAAACTTTGATCACCTATAACTCAAAAAGGAAAAATATTTTGAAATGCAGTATAGAGGACGAGATGCTCAAAATGATGTACTTAACAATATGCAGCCTTCAAAATTTTGTTCAGCGGCCCCAATAAGGAGATAAGGGACCGGCCCCTAAAACGTTCTTTCTCAGATATCTCAAGAACGGTAACAAATTTCTAAACACTAGTTGAACAAAATATCTTAAAATTTAGATGATCTCTCATTTGATACCAAGAAAAAGGGGCTGGCCCCTCAAATTAGGGACCTACAGGGCTCTAAAGTATTTCATCTATAGCTCTTAACTGAGATATATTTTGTAAAAGGTTATAGAAGCAAATATGTTTATCTTACAGTTATGTAGCCTAACAATATAATGATTTTCTAATGTGTTACGTAATAAGGGGTTTTTAGGGGTCAAAAGTCCAAAACTTTGATCTCCTATATCT
>WFKH01011925.1:74924160-74938178 GCA_016163765.1 Magallana hongkongensis
ATATGGTAGACCTGATGTCATGTGCGAGGCCCCATACCTGTATGGGACACGGTCATATCTTGTTCCTGTCACGTCCGAAGAAGTTTCCGCATGTGATCCAATATGTGTCTTTAGAAGTTCAATAGTTTGTGATGCTGACATATACAGACTTTGTTGCACCATAATGGGCGAAAACAATCTAATCTACCCTAAAACACCCGAAGAGGGATTCCAGTTGTATTTCTCCTTGCGAAGACATCTTAGAGTGTCCCTTCAATTATAGTTAAAACAACATGACATGTGTGATTAAAATTATAGTTGGGGCACGGTCATTTCTTGTTCCTGTCACGTCCGCTGAAGTCTCCGCATGTGATCCAATACATACATGTGTCTTCAATAGTTTGTGATGCAGACATATATATATTTATGTAGCTCTAAAACCCAAAGAGGGATTCCAGTTGCATTTCTCCTTGTGAATATGTGCCCCTTCAATTATAATTAAAACAATATGGCATGTGTGATTAAAGTTTCCGTTAAAAGAATATGTTTTTTTGTAAGCTGCATAAAAAATGAATTAATAAACGTGATCCGATGACGTGCACTTGATCCTTCCCAGTTCATGCAGCATCATTTTTTTAAAAGGGGGTGGGGGGTATAATTTTGAGATAAAAAAGAGGCCCATGGACCACAACGTTCACCTGAGCAACATAACCATAATAAAATCCTCTTTATTGAGTAATATACAAAATATCTTGACATTAAATAAAAATGTCATAGTGTTTTCTTATAAGTACATGTAATACCATATATCATAACATTTGAATTTTTGAGAAATAAAAAAAATTTCATAGGGTAAAAATTTGACCGTCCAATGTAACCCCACCCTAAGAGGATGACTTTGACAAACTTGAATGTACATTATCTAAGGTTGATTTCACACAAGTAAAAGCTTCTTTGACCAATTAGTTTTTGAGAGGATTCTTATAAATCTTCTTATCAAAGACCAGTTAGTCAGAAAAGCTAAAAACTGTGGAATCATCTTTAGGTATTGTAAATTTGATATTAATTAAATCATGATCCTCTGGGGTGGAGTGGGGCTACAGTGAGGGTCTAAGTTTTTAATACTATAGTAATATAAAGAAAACTCCTTAGAAATCTTCCTCTCAAAAAACAATTCAGTAGAAGATTTTTGATAGATACCAACACATTTTCAATAATTCTTTATTATCTCCCTTTGACAGAGGGTTGGCCTTTAATTCTCTTCACCTAAGGATGATTAAAGCTAACTTTGGTTGAAATCAGCCCAGTGGTTCTGGAGGAGAAGAGTTTATAGACAGAGAGACTTTAAGCATCAAGCTTTACTTTGATTATTTGATATTCGCATACTTTAATTAATATTTACATTCAGTGTATATGTCCCCTAATGTTTGCATAGGAAATCTGAGACATTCATTTTGCTGTAGCATGCCAAACCACGGCGTTTGAGCACAACCGGTTTTGTTTAGATTTATTATTGCAAGATTAAACTAGACAACATTGAGATGGTGACCATCTCAAAGGGCCCCACTTATAGTGGACAATAGGAGAAAAGAATTTCTGAGAATTTTGCTTTGACCTTGACCTATAACTTCGAAATTTTCCAGCTGGCATAGAACTTCTAATTCAATCTCATTACCCCTTACATTAAGGCATTTTTGTTCAATCTGAACATATTGACTAAATGGGAAATAATCCATGGTCTAAAACTGATTATAAAGAGATCTGCTTTGACCTTCACATTGACTTTGTTTAAGGTTAACCAAGAAGCTCTGTTTAAGTAAAGTATAAGCCAAAAAGGGAGAGTATATATATGCCCTTAAAACAGGATTTTTGTTTGACCTGATATGACCTTGACACTAAATCTACAGACATTATTCAAGATCACTGCATATCCTTTTACCAAAGGCATCATGTGGGAAGAGAAGATATGCTCTGAACAAGGATTTTTCATATAGTTCTGCTCTGACCTTCACATTCGACCTTAAAAATTGCTTCAAGGTCACTACAAACCTGTTATTTGTAAGCTCTGTTTATCTGAAGTATGAGCCAAATAGGACTAGTTGGAAAGCATATATGCGCTGAAAACCAATTTTTAAATGGTCCGCTATGACCTTGACCTACAAACTTTATTCAAGGTCACTTCAACCCTTTGACCATAGACACTCTGTGAGTGAAGTATGAGCTAGATTGGACCAAGGGGAAAGAAAATATGCTCCGGACAATTTTATTTATAATTCTGCTATGATCTTAACCTTGGACCTAGAAACATGATTCAAGGTCACTGCACACCCTTTACCCAAAGGTTCTCTGTTGGTGAAGTATGAGCCAAATTGGGCAAAGGGGAGAGAAGATATGCTTCAGACAAGCATTCCCGGATGGACAGACAGACAGATCACTAAAGGACGCCCGCAGAGCGAGGCCCTAATAAAATGATTAACCTTACGTACATAATACATTTGATTTGTACTTATGAGAAACAATCATTAAATAATATCTATTCAAACTAAATAACATGTTTAATGACTGTGTGGAAGAGTCCGGTATATGGCATTCTCACTAGCTCTGGCTAGTGGGTTAACCCTTTAGCTCGATCGGTAGTGCTCAATTGGCATGCCAGATAACCTGGGTTCGAACCCCAGCAGAGGCAAAACGTGTCTCTGTTACAGCTGTTTCATCTATTACTAGTATTCACATCCCTGACAAAGAGTGTATATAATGGCCTGAAAATGATGATCACACACAAATAATACATACAAATAAACATCAATATAAATATATATATTTACATTTTCACCAGTCTTTGTCTGTGATAACATTTAAAAATCAATTTTGAACCCTAAAACCCAATAACTTCATAAAACATGAATGACACAAAATGGGCGTGTCTTATAGCATAACCGAGAGACGGTATTAGCTGCGCCGCCCAGTAATAGAAAGCATGTGCTACACGAAAAATTGTGGTTTTAAATAATGTTGTTTTAAAGTTTACAAATTGGAAATAATGTAAATATAAGTAATAAGGAATCATTCTTTAAATATTATGAGGTGATAATTTCGGTCGGAGTGTGGTCAAATCTATCATAAAGCCCTTCAGGGTTTATTGGATTTGACCACGCCCCGACCGAAATTATCACCTCATAATACTTAAAGAATGATTCCTTATTCCTTAAATAAGCATTGCATCAATGCTTATTATTGGATGCTGTTGGTCCTATAACCCACCACACCATGCAGACAAATTAAATACTATGTATTAGTCCAAAGAAGCATTCAATGTTTTAATAAAAGAAGGGGGCAAGAGGCAAAGGAATCTCAGACTATCCAAACTCTAGATCCAAGGGTCCAAAATTGTCAACTTTTGGAAAAAAAAAACGCCCGCAGATATTTAAAGGTTACTTGTCAATCAATAAATTGAAAGTTTGTATCAGAAAATATTGTAAGATTTAATAGCTTTTGTACACTTTTGTGATGAAAGTTGCACTTTCTAATTATTTAACTATCAAGGTATTGTGAATTCAAATGAATATGGATTTACTATGGACTACCATGTACAAACTACAAAAAGTGACTTTTAATTCCTCTAAAATATGATAGATATTATCAGGTAACTACAAGAAGCAATGACAAAAGCAATTAAAACAAATTTATTACATTTTTGTACAGAGACGGAAATGGAAACTCCAATGTGATTTTTTATATAACAGAAAAAACGATATACTGAAATATTAGACGGAACATAATATACTGTATCTTATTTTTAGATGGACAATTAAGATCCCGAAGGGCATCTAAAAAGTTCAATTCAATAAATCAAAGAAAACAAACTAAAAGGAATGTCAGTACATTATCTGTGTACATGTCCATTTCATTTCGTCTACTGGCACATAGATCAGCCTCTTGCTCCTACAAACAAAAGAATAGGTATTCAAGTAATAACAAAGAGGGCTCATAGGTTTTCTTTGTCAATCAAGATAATAAGAGCTCATATCTTTTAGACTGTACAATGTAATAAATGTTCAATAGTTTTAGTCTAAGTGTTTATCAATTTTTAATATTTCTTATTCAAATTTTGACAAAAAAGAGGCCCATTGGCCACATCGTTCACCTGTGCAACACAAGCAATAATAACATCAGCACTAGCTTTATAGAGTCATGATTTAAAAGATATCTGGACAATAAAGTAGAATAAATCTGTAAAAAGATTTTTAAATATTTCTCCCAATGTTTTTAAGTTAAACATTGGATCTATCTGTAAGAAAATGATATCATTGTTATATCACATATTGAGCATTTCTTAATAAGATATTAAACAATTGTTCTGTTAATTAAGTCCACATTAAACTTTGAAGCCTTGTTGGGCCAAAGAATTGTCCAGGGGCTACATTCTAAACACTTCAATGTGTCAAGATGCTTGCACATAAGTAATATAATATACTAAAACTGTAAAACACTTGACTTGAGTTTTTGTGAATAATTTCAAATATTTTCTATGTAATATCTGACCTCCAATGTGGCACACACTACCCCCCCCCCCCCAAAAAAAAAAGATCATGATTTTGAGGAATTTTTCTTGCCAAATGTTATTTTAGATGAATTTTAAAAATACCAACATATTTTTAATAATTGTTAATGATCCCGTCCTCTTGAATGAGGACATGCCCCTTACTTTTAACAAACCTAAATCCCCTTCACCTAATAATGCTTTGTACCAAGTTTGGTTTCGATGAACACATGGTTCTAGATAAGAAGTCTAAAATGTAAAAATCATAAGACAGACAGACAAACGGCATAGTGAAATGTGATAAGAAAACCTTCATTGTAGGTGAGCCAAAAGTTGAAATGTGACCTAAGTAACAAGTTCTATTTTTAATTAATTATCCGAATCTTCTTCCATATTCTTTTTCTCTTTATTTCTAAACTTATGAGCTCTAACTGAGAGGTAGACAAGTATATGATATGATATAATAAGTTCACTCTTGAAAATTCACATTTAGAATGTGTTAACAAATATAAATATTTAGGTATAATCATGTCATCCTGTGGCTCATTCAAAGAAGCAAGATCTGATCTATATAGTAAAGCTCTCAAGGCCTCTTTCAAACTATTCAAAGACCTTAACTCTACTCAACCCCCTATCAAAACATTTCTACATCTCTTTGATCATATGATAAAACCTATTGCATTATATGGCTGTGAAATTTAGGGAACCCTTGCATCACGCATACAGGAAAAAGACAAACATTTATATGATACCTTTAAAACTTGGGAGATGAAAAACTTAAATATCAAATTTTGTAAATATATCTTACGCGCTGGGAAAAAAAGCACAAATATTGCAATTATCTCTGAACTGGGACGATATCCTTTGTATTTCTCATTGATTCAAAGCATCTTATTACACTGGCATAGATTAGAATTATGTGAAGAATCTTCCCTATTGCACAATGCATATAAAGAAACTATTAATCTTAGTATATCCAACGTAAACTCTTGGTACAAAAACGTAGTCTATTTTAGTATGAAAATTAACATTTCACTGTATGTAAAAAGTATAAAACCACATGTTTTAAACAACAAGTTAAAAAACATCTAAGAAAACACTTCTTAATTATAATTACTGGACAGTAAAACGTGAAGAGGGACTGAACTCAGGAAAACTTGATACTTAATTTTTGTATAAAGGAAATTTTACAATGGAATCATATATGTTTATTCAATCTCATGAATTAAGAAAAACACTTTGTAGATAGAAAGAAACAAAAGGACATGTTTATTATGTAACCAAAATTGTGTAGAAGATGAATGTCACTTTCTTACTGACTGTCCATTATATAAAGAAGAAAGAAATTCATTTTTTCATTATGTCTCAATACTTAACAAAAATTTCATACTTTTAACGAAGAAAGACAAATTTATCTGGTTAATGTCCAATGGAGACAAAACAATACTTCTAAAGTTTAGTGAATTTTTAATTAATGCTTTCAAAAAAAGACAATATACTTTGTGATCTAAATAAACTAGTATTATTAGTATAATACTTATACAGATCATGATACCATCTTAGTATTTGTATAAGCTACTTTTATGACTACATATTATATGTATATTATTAATATGTAATGACATACTAATGTACATTTGCCCAGCTGTTACATGTTCATGTATGTGTATGAACTATTTTGTATGTAGAATCTCTCTTTTAGACATTTCTCTCTAATAACTATAATCTTGTATGCCCTCTGGGCCCAAAATTGGAAATAAAACTATTACTTACTATTACTTACTTATAATCTTTTTTCATTCAGGAAATTAGAAAAGCTTTTAAATGAAAATAATTAATGTACCTTTAATCATATTATGTCCATTGCCCATATTTCAGCATTCAAAACAGCATTGAAGTCATTCCTTAGTTCAACAAAGCTTGAATAATTATTTGGAATTTCTAGCATACATCCACAGGTATGGGCTATTGGCCTCCTTGAAAAATCTGAAGCTGCAGGAACCAGTTGTACCGTTATCTCTTTCTGGAGCATTATATCCGCACCTTGAAAATAAAAAATAAAAAATAGAGCAAAGCTTGTTGCAGAGCAACAAGTGGGTCTTCTGTTAACTTCAAAAGTAAAGTAGGATGTTCCTGTAAGAAGCAGAATTCGAAAATCAATAACAAGTGTACCTTAAAAAAAGAAGATAATTACAATTGAATGCTTTTTGGTATGACTTAACAAATCTGAATGATTCTAAGTTCGAATTAACAAGCATTTTAACAATTCAAAGAACGACTTAACAAAACAAGAGGCCAATAGGCCTTAACGGTCACCTGAGTAGCATAACCTATACACAAACTTGTCAAGGAGTTTCATATATGCATTTGATTAAGATTTATTCTGGAGTAGAAAAATTTTTAATTTGTAATGACGACCACCTCCCTGCCTGAAATCTTTCAAAAAGGACTATTAAACCTATAATTTTAACAAAAAACTTAATTTAAAAGATCATAAAAGAGTGCATAACCTGATATTGAAAAGGTGCAAGACTCTGACAGAAAATAATTTTCCCATATTTATTAACTTTCAGGATAGGTTTTATGTGTATATGTTTTCATAGAAAAGCTATAACAAGGTGGCTATTATACATGTTTTATCTAAAACAACCTCCCATCCCCCATGGCAGACAGAAACTCTCCCTGTGGGCATTTAAACAAATGAAAAAAAAAAACAGCTTTAAGAGCCATCATGAGTTACTCACTTCTCCTGTTCCAGTTTTTGAATATTCAACCTTTGTTGACAAACACCATCTGGCATTTATACCAAAATCATTTTACCTTTATATCAGTGATTTTAGTTAGCCAATTATTACTTTACTATTAACAAGTCTATTTATTTATTTTGAAAGTTCAAAAACTGTTTTTGTTTCAAATGATATAATCCTTGCATAACTCTTTTGATCATACAACTTCTTTATAGTGGGTAATTACATTATATTCAATGATTAATGACTAAATATGAACAAACAAAGGAAGATAACTCCATTAGAAAGAAGCAAGGGAAAATAACTCCATTAACTGTTAACCCCCCCCCCCTTTGAACTCTTTTCAAATGCTAGGTCCTGAACCCTGACTTAGGGGTCATGAATTTCACAATTTAGGTAGAGGAGTTAGTGGACATCATAACATGCATTCAGTTTTTTGCCCACATGTGTGGGAGTAAATATTTTTAAGATTTAATACATTTTTACTATATGGCCATATTGGCCCTACACTAGGGCCTAAACCCCTGTCCCAGGGGTCATGAATTTCACAATTTAGGTAGAAGACTTCATGGACATCATAACCATGCATTTAGTTTTTCACAAATATTATGGGAGTATATAAGATTTTCTAAGATTTAATACATTTTTACTATATGGCCATATTGGCCCCACCCTTGAGCCTGAAACCCTGACCCAGGGACCATAACTTTCACAATTTTGGTAGAGGGCTTGAAACATCAAAACCATGTTTTTAGTTTTTAACAAATGTTTATGGGAGTATAGAAGAAGATTTTCTAAGATTTAATACATTTTTACTATATGGCCATATTGGCCCCACCCTAGACCCTGAACCCCTGACCCAGGGGCCATGAATTTCACAATTTTGGTAGAAGGCTTCATGGACATTATAACCATGCAATCAGTTTTTTCCTCACATGTGTGGGAGTAGAGAAGAAGATTTTTGAAAATTTGGCTTTTTTTTTTGCATATTTGGCCCCATCTGTGGCACCCTGGGGGTGGTAAGGCCACCAATTTCACAATTTACATTCCTCTTACCATAGAGATGCTTCACACTAAGAATGGAAACAATTGGGCTTGTAGTTTTCAAGAAGAAGTTAAAAATGTAAAATTTTACTCTGGTGACCTAAAAAATTTGATTATGTTCAATAACAACGTAACAATTATCGAATTATTTTTGGTACGAGTTAATCTAACTTTAAACTTTTAACTATTCTCTTAACCAAGAATGCGGAATAAATTTTTTTAGAAAAATCAATTTTTCAACCCCAATATTTCTGTAATGTATTGTTCGATTTGAAAACGGATTTCAGTTATAAATTCATCTTAATAAGCTTTTTTTTTGCTTCTGTGATTAATAACAATTTTTTGCTCATAAAAAAAGTTTCTATAAAAGACTTTAGAGCCCTCCTGGCCCCTAGTTTGAGGGGTCAGCCCCTTTTTCTTGATATCAAATGTCTTGTAAATATAAACATTTTTGTTCAACAAGTGTTTCAAGAATTGTTGACCGTTCTAGAGATATCTGAATAACTGTGTTTTGGGGATGGACCCATAAACTCCTTACCCCCTGGTAGATTTAATACTTTTCACTACATGGACATATTGGCCCCGTCCTAGGGCCTGAACCCCTTACCCAGGGACTATGAATTTAGGTTGAGGATTTAATGGGCATCATAATCATCCATTTAGTTTTTTCTAAAATGTATATGGGAGTAGAGAAGAAGATTTTTTTCTAAGATAACTATGACACACTTTTACTATATGGCTGTATTAGTCCCACCCTATGGCCTGAACCCCTGACCCAGGGGCCATGAATTTCACAATTTTGGTAGAGGGTTTCATGGATATCATTACAATGCATTAAGTTTAATTTTCCCCACATGTGTGGAAGTAGAGAAGAAGATTTTTTAAAGTTTGGCCCTTTTTTGGTATATTTGACCACACCTATGGAATATAAACCTTCATCAAACTCTGAACCGCTTGTGAGGCCCAAGAATCGTCCAGGGGCCAGAGTCTAAACAAAATGATTGCATATCAGTAAAAATATATATTATAACATTTCAGCTTTTGTGTATATTTAAAATGTTTTCCTTTGTAAAATTGGATCCCCAATTTGGCCCCACCCTACTCCTCAAGACTTTGATTTGAACACATTTGAATATACATTATCTGAGGTTGCAATCACTAAAGTTACAGCTTTTCTAGGCAAATGGTTTTTTAGAAAACGATTTTTTAAAGATTTTTCCCTATATATTCCTATACAAATTTTTGTCCCCCCACCCCCCACATTGTGACCCCGTCCTACCCCCGGGGGTCATGATTTGAACAAACTTGAATCTATCCTACCTGAGGATACTTAGACACAAGTTTCAGCTTTTCTAGCCAATTGGTTTCTGAGAAGAAGATTTTTAAAGATTTATTCTATATATTCCTATGTAAAAATTTGACCCCCATTGTGACCCCACCCTACCCCCGAGGATCATGATTTTCACAACTTTGAATCTACACTACCTGAGGATGCTTCCACACAAGTTTCAGCTTTCCTAGCTAAATGGTTCTTGAGAAGAGGATTTTTGAAAAGTTCTCAAAAATTTTCAATAATTTCTAATTATCACCCCTTGAAAAAAGGTGTGGTCCTTAATTTTCACAACTTTGAATCCCATTTGCCTAAGGATGCTTTGTGTCAAGTTTGGTTGAAATTGGCCCAGTGGTTCTGGAGAAGGTGTTGAAAATGTGAAAAGTTTACAGACAGACAGACAGACAGACCGATGACAAAATGTGATCAGAATAGCTCACTTGAGCTTTCAGTTCAGGTGAGCTAAAAATTGTAACAATTGGCCTTATAGTTTTTAAGAATAAGTTGTTAATTCATGTCACACACCTCACAAAACCAATTGCAATAGGTCACCTGAGTGACTCAGGTGACCTAAAAATGCATCAAGCAGCTGGAAAAAAACCTTGAATATACAAATTTAAAATACATGACCATTCTTTCATTAGCTTTACTTGTGTTCCATAAAGACTACAAGCCAGTAATTATCTAAATCAATGAAGTGAAAGTCAGATGTGTCATTTTTCTTGAACAAAACACATAACAAGGAACATACATTTCGAAGTGAAATTACCTTCTTCAAATACAGGTACACATACACATTCCATTGCTAAACTTCTCAAATGATATAGAATAGTCATGTCAGGAAGACAACCACTGTGTGTTGTTTGATCATTAATATATGCATAGATTTTTGAAAAACTGTTAACTCATTTTCTAACATTCAAAATTCGTAGACAATAACAATTGACCTAAGATGAAGGGAAACATAGGACTAATACAAATCTAATTACTATTTCTTTCACCGTTTAGACTTTCAAATTTCATGTGGACCTTTTCTTACCTGTGCAGAATCTCAGAAATTTTTTCAACTGTTCTTCTGACTGTTCTTTCATGTATTTTTTCATAAAGAGCTGAATATCTTTGTTGGGGACTTCTGTGGGCCAAGTAAGAGTTTTCCATACATTTTTAAAGTTTGGTTCAAAATCACCCATTTCGAGAAAAGGTTTTGGCAGAAGTGGTTCAAGGTTTTTCAGTTCTTTATGCCAACAATCCGCTACATAAGTTGGACACTGAATTAATTCTTTATGGGCTGTATCTCTAATAATCCTCCTGATGTTGTCTTTTGTTGGTCTGAGAATTACTTTATGATCTTCTAAAAAATCCATCAAATCATCTTGGTCTGTTCTTTCAAAGTTCTCCAATGCTGATGTGACAATTGTTTTTTCACTCTGAGGTAGAAACTCCAAATATTGCGACAAAATGATATTTTCTGGAATGGTATCTCCATTGAGAGCATATTCCAAAAAGCAACTAGCTAATTGACTAGGGTAGTATTTTTCAAAGTAATAACCAATAGCTATGATCTTTCCCACTGCTTGCCACCTTGATCCATTAACTGTATGAAGCAACACTGGAACTTTTAATTTATTTCCTGTTGTCCTTTCTGTGTAAAAACTGTTCCAGTACTCACTTAAGCAATCTCTTAAAACTCCTCCACTATCCTCCGCACTTTCTGTTTCTCCATTTGGTAAAATCATTTTAATCTGTAACGTTTGATGCCTCATCTTAAAATCGTTTTGCATGAAAAAATCTTCAAGTTCATTCAGGACATGACCTCTATGCAACTTCAAAACTACAAACTCATTCTGCAGTGTTTCATTCAGTTCACTAAAGTTATCAAGTAATGACTGCTGCATTTGCTTTTCTTCATCAGTCACATGAAATTGTATCTCTTCGTCAGCTTCTTCATTGAGTAAACTTTTCGGAATGTTTTCAAAAATCATCAAATCTGGAAATGGTTGGAAAGGATCAGGTAAAAAATCATCGTCTTTCGGCGTGCTTGTTGAAGGTTGGGAGACTGATTCAAAACTGTCCTCTGTTGTTCTTGATGAAGGTTGGTCTGATTTTGAACTGTCCTTTGTGGTGCTTGATGAAGGCTGCTCTGATTTAGAATTGTCCTTAGGCATGCTTGTTAAAGGTTGCTCTGCGTTAGAACTGTCCTTAGTTGTGCTTGTTGAAGGCTGCTCTGATTTAGAGCTGTCCTTTGGCATGCTTGTTGAAGGTTGTTCTGATTTAGAACTGTCATCATGGTTCAATTTAAATCTTTTGTTGTTACATTCTTTACTAACAACTGATGAATCCTCATCAAACTTTGCCTCAGTAAGAAGGTAAAGTCTCAATATTTTTACATGGGATGTGCTATACAGGTTGTTAACAGTTAAGTTGTAATCCAGTTTTTGAGTGTCAAAATTAGTGACTGAAACATTGAATTGTTCAATTTTCCCATAATAAAATGAATGTCCATTGGGAAAGAAGACATCTTCAGCTCTTTTTTTCACAACTTCTATTGTATCATCACTATAGAATGATAAATGGCGAGTGCCTCCTCCAGATTTAAGTCTAACTTGTTTGATTTTCTCCCCTTCTCTCATCAGCCATCCCATTTCCACTCTTCTTTTCACTTTTTTTGCATTCTTGTTTCCTTGCAATGCCTGCCAGTTTTGATAAGATTTATTGTCATCACTGGGTTTCTCAGTTTTCTTTTCTAGTTTACTTCTAACTCTTTCTAAAAGTTGTTTGGTTGACTTTTTCTCACTCTCTTTGGATGCAAAAGCCCGTAAAGCTATGCGGTCCCCAAACTGAACGACTCCAAATTCTTTCAGCTGTGGATCTGTCATTGCAGAGACTACATTTACATCAATCTGAAAAGAGATTCAGATCGTTAAAGTCAAAAAGGTGACATTATTTTAAGCACATGTATGTGTATTTCAATGCATGCAAAAATATACTTAGGTATTGAACCTTTCTTTTATTTGCTAAATGGTGGCATATAAAAGGACTGTTAAGCAATTATAGAGAAATACACTCTTATTTCCTTGGGGAAAAATATCTTCAAAATTCACCAGAAATGTAAACTGGCAGGATAAACTTTACTACATTGTAATGAGAAAACTTTGATTATCCCTGGCAAGAAAACAAACTGTCCTACATCCAGTGAACTTCAGCAACTGAAAACTAGTTGCAATGCTATTTTAACAAGCTTCATTGCTCCTATATTTTACAAAATTTAAAATGTCACATGAATTGGAAATGTGAATTATATCTATACATCCACCAAGTATGATTCCCTCTTATGCTATTTACCCCGGGACGTGTGCTGACTCAAACCTTAAAGAAGGTTCCATATCAACTGCCAGACTAAGGCAATTCCTGACTAACTTATAAACTTTGGGGGTGTGTTTTTCTTAACCAATCTAAACAATACGTCGTGATCATACTACTGAAATATAATCCTATCATAGTATCAAATTAGGAATTTTAAGCTACCATTTACATATACTCTCCAGTCACGATTTTTTAGTACAAAATTTTAATTATTGCTACCCAAAAATCAAACTACTGTCAGTACTGTGGAACATTCTATACATAATTTAACAACTGTTCACAGTTGACATCAATTGCATGTAACAAGTACCTGCTACTAAGTCCCTTTCTTTTCATTCTAGGCAAACGTGCGATCAGTTTATAAAACAGGAGACCAGGGGATTACACTTCTTAACTAAGCAACAATAGCCATAACTTTGATGCTTTGTTGTAACAAATACAAAATATCTTGAAAGACTGTGTTTAAAAATATCTGAATATTTTTCCACACGTGACTGATGTTATACATCCAGCCCCTAGTGTAGTTTTAGCATGTTTAGTATTTAAACATAGGTAATCACAGATTACAATTAAAGCTCACCCAGACAAGGCATTGTTGTTAAATATGTAAAGAATGTTCCACAGTAAAAAAATTATATGATACAATATGATATTATGATTAGATATTGTATCATTTTTTATTGTTGTATATAATATTGTATATAATATTATTATGCCTCTTGTCAGTTTGTCACTATATATTAAATACTCATCTATTTTCGCATAGTATACAAAGGATTTATATAGCGTAAGCATACTATGCCAAAATGGAGCACGGCTAATGTTTTCAACAAAAATCTTACCAACGCCAAAAGCGGGTTTCGAACTCTCGACCCTAAAATCATTACGTCTAAAATACCAATGAGTTACCGTTATGCTACGTTAGCCGATGATATATACGGCGGTTTTTAATTATATAAAACGTAGATACATACGATTGACATCAAACAATTGAAATTATTAATCTTTCCAAAAA
>WFKH01011925.1:74958850-74992141 GCA_016163765.1 Magallana hongkongensis
ATATATATAAAAGACTTAGGGTCAAAAGATTCACAGTTGAATGGAGTCTATTCAAGCTTACTTGTACTATTCATCTGTTTATTATGATTTTTAAAGAATCAACTTCCTGATAAGTATGAAGCCAGTCTTTGAAATGAATGTTAGGTTAAGTAAAAATTAAAAGTAAAATGCTTTAGGTTTAATTGTTTTTAAAAAGAAAAAAACCCGATATACACTTGTACATGAGTCACAAAGGGTTCAGAAATGAATTTGAATAAATTCTGACATATGTCAGACAGCTAAAAAATATTTGCTAAATATATCTATGTCAAATTTGTTAATTTGATACATTCATAAATAAATATTTGATATATAAAAATCTCACATACGATGACATATGGAAACATTTTAACATAAACATTACCAAAGTTATCCATGTATACAACTTTGCATTACATTTACATGCAATTGCAATTGCAATTATAATGTATAGAATGTGACACTGTAAAATCAAGAAGCTTCTTTGGTTTGATGGAAGGTGTATACAATGGTTGCGATTTGTTGATGTTTTGTATTGGTATATCAATTTTAGCTTGCATGGCTGGTTTCTATGGTGTCAATTGTACAAAAGCTTGTCGTTATCCAAGCTATGGCAATGATTGTCAACAACGATGTAACTGTGCTGAACACCAGTGTCATGTCATCATAGAATGCGTAGCCATTGGTGAGCATTGTGTTGATTGCATTGATATGCCTGTTTAATCTATTTAAAACAGAGTTTATTAAATGTATATCGACATTCAAATTGCACAGTTCATAAATCTGTTTAAGAATTCTTGTCATCTAATTTTCTCAAATTTAGAAACTTAACATTTTCAAAAAAGTATGTACAAAGATTGTTTGTATACATTTGAATTTCTAAGCACTTTATTTATAATTTGGGATAATTTTTTTCTTCCTTAACAGGTAGTGGTAAAATGACAGTGGGATTTCCAACATCTAATTTCTTATTGGGTTGTATCGTATGTCTTCTTGTTGTTCTTGTCATCTTCAAAGTCCTAAAACTGATTTTGTCCTACAGGAGGTACTTCGAATTCAGGCAGAGAGTAAACCGTCAGTCCACACGAACAAGATATGATTCCTTAATTTATGACCTAGGATCAACGACCCATCCTGTTCTACAAAACTCATTAGATGAACAAGGAAGTAATGCTAACACTGTTTGAAACAGTGGAATAACTGTTACAAAAGGACTATCGAAGTGAACGAAAAATTGATGTACCGACATTTATATGTCTAAAAGTTCGTTGTTAACACAGGTTTTTCAATTGCTTTCACGAATATAATATTTTAATGTACATTTAGTTGCATAATGTAAGTTTATATCATTATTTTGTATTTTATTGCAATGCCTTCATCAGTATAAATAAAATTAAATGGAGTGACCTGTTTCACTATAAATGACTTGTAAGAATCTAAGTTATGACCCTGATTATCAAAAAAATTATGTAATATTTAAGATGAATTTTACTTACATCAGGTTTTATTAAGATCTCAGCTTTTACATCGATTGGATTGATTCAGATACACACTGGACAAATAGTGTGAACAAAACAAACATGGATTATTCATCAACTCATGTGGCTACAAGGAAAGGCTGGACATTGACATATTCTTTCGTCAATCTGTTTCTTTTGAATATATTACAATTTTACCATGAAGTACCATGAAGTTTCGTGCCTTTCCTCTGTCTCTGTTCAGTTAATCAAATGACGGATGTCCGCGGGTTTCAAACCATGAACCTTTTCACATACTTGTTATGAATTGCAATTTTTACCAACAGAATCAAAGCAAATATAAAGAATGATGTGAAATAGTGCCTGCAGTGAATTGACAAAAATATAACAAATTTCGGAATTTCTGTTTTGTTTTGTATGTACTTAATCTTTGATATATTTACCCTCATAGAATCCCTTTTTATCCACGGTGAAACAATCATTTGGAAGATATGTTTCATTATTCATGGTAGGGACACATTATTTACATTTATTTTCCCATTGACTTTTCGCTCCGCCCAATATTTTTAAGGCTTAAATATGCACGAGTGCAATAAAAGAAGGCCGACTTTAATTTTCATTGCGCATTCTTCCGCATTCTAGTATAATACAGTGTTATACTTCTTATGAATTTTTTTTTCGATATCATTTGATAAAATTGAACACAATAAACAAAATACAGATAAAATATATTTAAACTTTTTAAGGAAAATTTTATTTTTAAACGATTTTTCCGTTGTACGGTAGATGGGAGTTGCCATTGTGCTTTTATGGCGTTGTAATAAAATGAAGCTTTGTAGGAGTACCTTATAATAAATAACATAATGAAAAATTAAAAATCTTACGCCGTTGAAATTTTATACACAAAATAATGCTATCATCAAGGGTGTTTTCTTATTTTTTGAATGAATCCAATATTCCAATCTACATTTGAAATACTCCAGATATATAGAAAAATTTGGTGCATAGTAATATTTTTAAGATAGTCCCCACTAAAAACCAGATGGTAGAGTTAAGTATTTTTTTTTACATATAAGTTAGAAAATGATATTACTAATCACATATTACAATTTGAGAAAAAAAGCTATTGCAGTATTTTTTTTTAATCTGCTTCAAGGCGCAGAAAATGACAGTTTCCTGTATATTCCTAAAGTAAATATTCCTGTACTTTGAGATGGCCCCTAAAAAGAACCAGATGGTCGATTTTCTTGAAACTTCGCAAATAAAATAGAGTAGGTGTAAATGACATATGGTTAAAAAAAGAAAAGTTTGGCTAATGAACTTTTTCCGCAAAAAACCCAAATTGACCTCCTTAAGTACATTTTTCTTCTTTAGGTAGTCAATGAATTTTATCAAAATATATCTATTTATATCCACAAATTGTCTCTATTGCACAGAAAATGAAACTGATAATTTGAAGCTTGTTTTGGCTGTAGAATTTATTTCAATTACATTTAAAAATAAGCAAACTCTCTGAATGTGTAATTATCATTTATTACAACATGTAAATGACAAGGTAATGCTACAGTTGTATAAAACATAAATATTACATAATAATTAAATTGTATGGGCTTAATTAGAAAAGTACTTAAACTACAAATTGACTAGTATAGGTTTAAAAAACAAACTGACAAGTCACATGATAAAAGGTAGCCCACCCAATAATACAAATGTAGATAAACAATTTTAAAAACACTAAACATAGCAAAACGGTGGTGCACAAAAAAGGCCACTAAGCAAAGAAACATGCTGTGTTTAGCATTCGACTTGCCTCGCAACCCAATAATCGCCAGAATCTATTATCAAGGCACAATTGGTAACTTTGACCCTTTGATACATGTCGCACAAACAAATATACGCCGCATGCATACCACAATGAGTTGAGGGCAAGTCAACGCGCATATGAACTAGACATCAATACTTATAAATAAGACATTTTGCCAATAAACTACAAAATGCCTGCACCAGAGTAATTGCTTACACCTTTGGAATTTTAACACGTGTGAGTTGATGTCCGTAAGCTATATTTGAATTTTACCTGATAAGTAATCATTGTAAGATAAATCAAAAACCTAATTTCACTTTCGATAAACCAGCCCAAAATAGCAAAAATGAGTGTAAGGTGGTGGACACGCTTTGGCGGATCCAAGTCAGTGGGAGTTTACATCAAAATATATACTTGCAATGAAATAATATTGAATGTTTACGTAAAGAGTGAATATATGTACTGGGAACATATTAGGGTATACATAAAAATTGGGATTTGACAAACCTTGAATAAATAAAATGTGCCAATTCGTTTCTTGAATGTGCGATTTTAGTTTTGATGAATGGAACTTTCCAGAACAGGGTAACCAAGAACGCGGGTTGACTTATTAACGTCATGGCGGAAAGTGTAGGATAAGTAATCATGCATCGCGGGCAGAAACCTTGGATTGGACATCTTTGGTTAATACAAAAAAGTTAAAAATATAATAAAATGGGCCAACTAGACGCGATTTTATTTTTGATGGAAAGAACTTAACAGAACCGGATGCCCAAAATACGTGGGCTGATTAATTAACACCATGACGGAAAGTGTAGGGCGAGTTTATCATCGAACAGATACCTTGTGTGACATCTTTGGTTTAAGACATCCAAATAAATATGCGTACACGTTTTTAAATAACATACATCTTTTATACCACGACAAATTGGTAGTAAACCTTATACATTAATTTGTGAACCATAAACAAATTATGTTAACACCTCTACTTCTATGTGAATGAATGATGTATGCATAAAACGGGGAAGTTTAATTCGGGGGGGGGGGGGGGACATTCTTTTATCTGAAATTCCTTTTTGGGACAGTGATAAAAATTATAGTGAAATTTGACCTAAAGAACAAAATGTTAAAAAGAGATACGACGTACTATACACCCAAACCCTGGTTTGAAATAAATAAAAAGGTTTGTAATTTTTCCAGTCAGCTGCAACAAAAAGAATTAAGGCCATGTGCATGTATACATATTCAGTTTCAGTTTCGATTTTCATCCCCGTCCACTCCTATTAATATCCAGCCATGCAGTTGCTTTTTTATTTCAATTTTATAGAATAGGTTAAGAAAAGCAATTAAGAAAAATTTCGGACACAGTACATACAAAAATGAACGAAAAATTCTGGTTTAACATATTAAGTTTTGTATCATATTAATGTGAATTATCGTTAATTCCTGCGCTTGCGCGGGATATCATCTAGTAGTAAAGAGGAAAAACAACAATTAAGGTGAAATTTTAAAAACAAAATCGATTTTTTAAAAAATCCTTTAAAACACTGATGCGTTTTCTCAGAACACTCAGTAAGCTTAGCATAAGCTATGTACAGTAACTGGGATGTTAGGAGAAACAGCAGTTGACTGCTGACCTGTTTCTAATAAAAAACATATGAGAATACAAAGTACTTGTGAATTATTTGTTTATAAGTCAAAAGAATTCATTCTTATTTACGGTTGGATTGAATTTGAATGCCAACGACATAGTTGTTGAATATGGGTTTCTGAAAAACCTAACCGTACAGCTTCTGTAGCAGCACCAGTTTTAAAACTGTGACCTTTGTAGATCGTTGGATCAAAACCACAAAATGTAAGGGTGATCTAAAGTTTGATGATGCAAAAACGTGAGTCACTGGAACACCAGATTGAAAGGTAAAATAAATGGACCTGATTTGTGATGAAAATTGCAGGAGTAAGCGTACAAATCTTCCGCACGACATATTCGGGTATTTTTACTCGGTGAACATAAAATGGTTTCATGTGTTTAAAATATTTGAGTTTGATTTGCATATGAAGTTTATGAATATAACTAATATCTGAAACATAAAGCAATCAAGGAGGCAGTATAAGTTTGAAGATGAAGATGACAAATAAAATTGGAAATGAAGAAAAGGGGGTATGGATAGGAAAATGAAGACTTTGAGGTGTTTAAAAATTCTAAAAATAGAATCCAGCTCCCATAAGTAAGATCGTCGAGTTGATGGTGGGAAAGCTGATAAGCAATATAATTGAAGGCTCCCTGTTAATAAATGTACACAATCTGAGAAGGAAATAGTGTTTGTTAATTTCCCCGAAATATGCTTTGCTCTGAACAAAATGAAGGCTAGAAAGAACCAGAACGAGCACCAAGAGCATAAAGAAAAATTAGTTATTCGTCATCGGTAAATAATTAATTTAGATTGGTCAGTTTCAGCACGCTGGTCAGTGTTAGAGGTACCCGAAGGGATAATTAGTGCCGTAGAAAAATTTCAACATCCAAATACAAAAAATGCCGTCAAACAAATTAACAAAAAATTTCGTATATAAAACAATTTATTGTGCCAACAAACTTTTATTTGTGAAAGGAGAATAATGTACTTCACTGCGCTAATATGTAACTTTTTAAAAAGTGCAAAATTAAAGTTGGTCTTTCCCATTATAGACTGAATTTGTTTACCTGGTGTGAACTAGCTTAACCTTTCACAATGTTACTCGTATGAACCAGGCGTGTCACATGACAGACAATTTGGTAAGCGTATTCGATGTGGCTATATATGCAATGAACCTTTATATATGCGAATACAGTTTTTTTTTTCGAAAATGTATTTTAAACGGATATTATTCCTGATCGCTAAGCATTTCCTCAACTGATGAGATTTTGGCGATAAAAAATGTCACGTGAGATGTAAACGGGCATTGTCCGATCTGTCTAATTTCTTCATATATATATCCTCTACTGAACTAAAGCCCACTCATTCTATTCATGTTTATTCAGTGAAAGGACAGGATTACAATCTAGAACGAAATTCATTGTTACAGGATGTACAAAGTAATCGAAAATACGTAATTCATTATCAAACAAAAAAAGATTCAAGCTATTTACCCAATCAAGATGTGTCATTTTTCTTCACTTTCATTTGAAAATTATCACAATATTGGTACATGTAAATTTTGTAATTCTTTGTTTAAAAAAAGGTCCACTTAAATATGTTAAAGGAGTGCAGATTTAACTAGACGACATAGATTGAGAAGTAAAAATCAGTATGACAATTGAGGAAATATTGCAGCAAACCTAAATTATACCCTTTTGTGTCGGATATTGTCGACTCGTATTGTACAGTAAAAAACCTGGTATACCGTACGGACGGTGTTTGAAAACCTGAAGTTTATAGTTGGATATATTTCCTTTACTTAGCAATTATTTGTCAAAATTAATACACTTCTCAGTACATGGATGTGTAGGTTAAAAATATACAAAGTATTGAGTATTTTTATTTTATTGGTTTTGAAAAACGTTTTTCACTAGGAAAACTGCATAATTACATACATGTTCTTTGATAAAATGTTTGTTTGCTTCCTGTTTTTACTTGTTGTTGTATATTTTACTTGACATATGACATTGCTAAAAATACATTTTCATAAAAGGTTGTTCTATTTTCAGAATGATCAACAAATGTAAAAATGTCAGAACAGCAAATTTTTCAACAATGTTTGTTATAGTTATACCCTTTCCCCTAAATAAAAAAAAAAGAAGCAGATGTTTCCCAAAAATAAATGTATTCTTTAAATAATGTTTTTACCATTTGTTAAATAAAGTGATCTAAAAACTCACCTCAAAAGCTAACATAAAATCGTAAAAGTATGCGTATACATCGACCATATGTGTTGGTCATACAGCTGTGCATAACGTTTGAATTATATCGTAGACCCTGGCACTACATTCAACATAGTAAAATAAGCCATAATAAATTCAAAAAAGCAACAATGTTTCATTATTTAAATTAGTATCTACAAATAAACACTCCGTTTTCTAACGTCCACGCTGTCATGATCTTCTACATTTTATAGTTTATGCATGCGTGATAATTTAACAGTACAACCATGGAAATACTCTGCAATTTTGCATCTTATCCTGGTCAGTGTCAGCAGCAAAAGGAGGTCGTAACGCGGAATATTTGCGCATGTTCTTACCGAAATTAACTAATATAGGCAATAGGGGTTTACACGGGATATAGCAAGGGCCCTTACAACAGGATTTATCTTTCCTGGGCTGGCTTACTCTGTCTTCATAAAGGGACTTACCACATAGTGAGTTAAATCAAATTATCGAGGATTTTTTAAAAAAATATATGTGTGCCTGGGTCTACTTTAAAAGAGAGAAGTGGACATAGCGCGATAAGCGGAATCTTATATGGCGGTAGTCGGAGATGAAAGGGAAATAAAGTGCATTAATGGATTCAAGTCAGCTCTAATCGAAGTTATTTTTTGCAATAAATCATTTTGACATAGAAAACTTTGTCAAAACATTCATGTTGTTTGAATTATATTCATGGAAATAATTAGCGTTGAAATCGTTTTGCATATCTTATTTTTAAATAAATCAAAATACATTAATCACTTACGACTATGTAAACCAATTCTTAAAATACTAGTTAATGTTCTTGCTCATATTTTGAAAAACACAAATATTAAACTCGATTAAATTAAGTCTGTCTACATGATAGGATTATCTTCTCTCAAGTCTGACGGAAAGTGCTCTTCTCAGAAAGACACAGGATATAGAAACAAACATCACGAAAAATCCTGAAGACATCATCCCAATAGTGACATAAATGAGATTAATTGAACCTTCAGATATTTCCTCAGGAGCAGCAGTATCTAGATAAAAATTAATAATAAAACATGTTTTAAAGAAATGTGTCGACATTATCATTCATTTATTTAAATGTTTTAGTCTACCTTTGATCACACTGTAAATATTTATTAACATTGTCATTCATTTTTTTTCTAAAATATTTTAGTCTACATGTACCTTTGGGAGTTATATCAGTTGTAACGCAGCCGATTTTTATATCACATTCTTCTGCTTCACAGTGAGAACAGTCTTGTTGGCAATTTATTCCATAGTTTGGATATCTGCATTGTTTCGAACAGTTGTTTCCAAAATAACCAATCCGGCAGTCTATAAAATTAAAATTTTGTTTAATACAATATGAGTTACACTGCAAAGGTTTAAACTTAATCCATGGTAGATATTTTTCGTTGAATTTCAATGCATTGTTTTAGTCCTTTACAACATGGATTTCATTGCTTTAAGAAATTATCGTAATTATTTGCAGTTACTTAAAATTTTATGTCTTTTCCATCTGACTTTTAAATTTAATTGTAACAACATCAAAACATTTGGATGAATATTTCTGGGGGATACAGATTACTGCTAAAAAATAGTTTGACAACAAATAAGCAATGATCATCAGAAGCATGTACTTTATATCATATGGTATTAAAACCAACAATACCGAAAAATCGTTTTGTCATGAATTATCTTAAATTATTTTCCTATTCCTATATACTCCATATAAAAAAATAACAGTTACCGAAAAATGTATCGAAAATTCTGTAAGCTAAACTTTTGCAATACTAACCATTTAAATGAGGTAAACGTAGAGATAGCAGTATTAAGACAACCTCAATTAAAATGAAACGGAAACCTAAATCATTTAATTTCTTTACTTCTTATTAGGGGGTTTACGGTCATAGACGCAATGATCAAAATACATTTATGTGGCCTACCTTTCGAAATTACAGGGCTGAAAATCAGAAAAACTGCCAAGGAAAATTGGTGTTTCATTTTAATGATCTTTGTTTTGAAGTGTCTAGGTGTTAGTAAACATTTCCCTTTTCCTTTCAATTTTGGTGCTTGCAATTATTAAAATCAAATTGGATTTGTGAAATCAGTTTGTTGTTTGTTGTTGTGTAAGTATTACATGGCGGAAGTCAAAGTAGGCATTGTATTTATTTATATTTCCCGTGGGTTTGTTTCCTGTTATTGCATAAGGAAGCGATTGTGGGTATTCATAGTATACTACATTTAGAAATACCCAATTTGTTCAGTTATTCTAAATTTCTAAATATTCTTACATAGACAAGAACAAAACAAAAAACAAACAAAAACAAACACACAAACGAATTATTCATTAACTCCTAACCAATATGTTTTCAAAAATAACATTGACATAATATATTATAATTGCAAATAATGAGATACAAATACCACGAGCTTATTTATTACTCTCTTATTCAATTTTCTATCTATTCAAGAACAAGTGTATACTGTCAACTGACTTAGTTTATACTTCATTATTAGTTTATATATTTAAAAAATATGTTCATTCAAACTCAGCGAGCAAAAAATCATATAACTAAAGAAACGAAATATCTTATTTTCGTAAAGATAATTTTATTTTAGATTATGTTGGTTAGTGAATGCCTTATAAAAAACCAAGTCGTTGACTTTGAATTGTTGCTAACGCTATAAACCAGTCAACTGAAATAATGTGATTATTGGATTTACCAATTTTATTTCATTACTTTTGAAAGATGTCCATCTCATGGTTCTGAAAAAGAACGATGAAGTTCTATTTACACATTGCGAATGTGATATCAGTCTTAAGAAGAAATACCAAATAATGCTGGCTAAAACCACTAAAATGTTCACCTAAATCCAAAAAGAAAAAAGATCATGGTATTGAACTACAACCCTTAATAAGATATCTATATCGGAGGTATGAGGCCGAGTATGAGATTTCAAGGGCAAAGTATTATGACGTCCATAACTCTCACGCATATCCACAGTTAGTAAGTAGCTATAGGCTGTAGGTTTCTGGCAGCATTCTGCACTCAAGCCCACTCATTCTATTCATTTTTATTCTTAGAAAGAACAGGGTTACAAACTAGAACAAAATCCTGTTACAGGATGTACAAAATCATCGATAATACGTAAATCATTACAAAAAACGATTTAAGCTATTTACACAAATTAAGAAATGTCATTTTTCTTCAATTTTATTTGTAAATTTCACAATTATAGGGCATTTAAATTTCTGTAATACATTATTTACAAATGTAAAAACGTCCACTGAAATATGTTAAAGGAGTGAAGAATGAACTAAAGGACATAGATTTGGAAGTGAAAATCAGTATCAGAAATAATGACAAGACAAATATACACTACTATTAATGTAAACCAATTCTTAAAATACTAGTAACGTTCTTCCCCATTTTTTGAAAAACACAAATATCAAACTCAATTAAACTAAGTCTGTCTACATGATTGGATTATCTTCTCGCAAGTCTGACGGAAAGTGCTCTTCTCAGAAAGACACAGGAAATAGAAACAAACATCACGAAAAATCCTGAAGACATCATCCCTATGGTGACATAAATGAGAGGAATTGAATCTTCAGAGATTTCCTCTGTAGCAGTAGTATCTAGATAACGATAAATAATAAAACATGGTGTTTTTTAAGAAATGTGTCGACATCATCATTCATTTATTTAAATGTTTTAGTCTACCTTTGATCACACTGTAAATATTTAATAACATTGTCATTCATATTTTTCTAATATATTTTAGTCTACCTTTGGGAGTTATATCAGTTGTAACGCAGCCGATTTTTATATCACATTCTTCTTTTTCACAATGAGAACAATCTTGTTGGCAATTCGTTCCATAACTTGGATATCTGCACTGCATCGAACAGTTGTTTCCAAAATAACCAACCCGACAGTCTATAAAATAAAACTTATGTTAAAGACAATATGAGTTACACTGCAAAGATTTGTACTTTATTCATAATAGATATTTTTGATAAATTTCAACGCATAGTTTTAGTCTTTTTTTAACATGGTTCACATTACTATAAGAAATTATCGTAATTATATGCAGTTATTTAATTTTTATGTTTCTTTTCCATCTTACTTTTAGATTAAATTATAACAACATCAAGCCATTTCGATGACAATTTCGGGGGGAGGGTGGGTGGTTACAGATAATTGTTAAAAATAGTTTGACAACAAATAAACAATGGTCATAAGAAGCATGTACTTTATTTCATTTGGTATTAAAACCAACCAATACCGAAAACTCATTTTGTCATGAATTATCTTAAATTATTTTTCTTATTCCCATGACATACTCCTTTTTAAAAAAAAAAGTAACTACTAGTATTAACAAAAAATTTATCAAGAAATATGTAAACTAATATTTTTAATAATTAACCATATAAACGAGTTAAACGTAGAATTAAAAGTAATAGAACAGCCTGGACGTTTCACATAAAATGTAGAAACGGAAAACTAAATCAAATTCATTTCATTACTTTTTATTAGGGGTTTTATGTTCCCAAACGTCTTGATAAAAATACATTTATGTGGTCTACCTTTCGAATTTACAGAGCTGAAAATCAGAAATACTGCCAAGAAAAATTGATCTTTCATTTTAATGATCTTTGGTTTGAGATGTTTACGTGTTAGTCGACATTTCCCTTTTACTTCTATTTTTGGTGCTTGCAATTATTAAAATCTAATTGGATGTGTAAAATAATTTTATTGTTTGTTGTTGTGTAAGTATTACATAGCGGAAGTCAAAGAAGGCATGGTATGTGGATACTTATGGTGGATTTGTTCCCTGGTAATGCATATTGTACATAAGCAATTGTGGATGTTCATAGTATACTAAATTTAAAAATACCCATATGTTTAGTTATTCTAAACTTTTAAATTCATACTCACATATAGAAAGAACAAAAAAAAAAACAAAAAAAAAACAAAACAAACAAACAAAAAACCAAAAAAAAACAAAAAAACAAACATAACAAAACAAAAAACAAAACGATGCAAACAAACAAATTAATTACTAACTCCTAATTAATATGCTTCAAAGATAACTTTGACATTCAATATAACTATAATTGCAAATAATAAGATACAAATACCAGGAGCTTATATATCACTCTGTTATTCAATTTTCTCTATATTCAAGAACAAGTGTATCCTGTCAGCTGACTTTGTACATACTTAGTTATTAGATTTTAAATTATGTTGGTTGGTGAATGCCTTAAAAACAACCATGTCGTTCACTTTGAATTGTTGCTAACGCTATAAACCAGTCAACTACAAATATGTGATTATTAGATGTACCTATTTTATTTAATTATATTGAAAGATGTACTTCCCATTGTTCTAACACAGAAATGAACGGTAAAGTTCCGTTTACGGATTCTCAAGAAAATGAGAATCTTTAAAAGAAAAAAAATAATGCTGGCTAAAACCATAATTGTAAAAGTTCACCTAAAACCATAAGAATAAAGATCATGGTATTGAACTCCAACCCTCATTAAGGTCTATATCGGGGTTATGAGGTAAGCATGACATTTCCAGTGCAAGGCATTGTTCTGCCGTCAATAACTATCCACGCATATCCACAGCTAGTAGGTAGCTATAGGCTGCCATCGTGCAGAATGATTTCTAGCAGCGTTCTACCTCTGCAACATTTTCTGGTGGATTGTTATGCATTACACTTGCTTAATTTGGCATTCTGTTTATTGTATACATTCCGTCCTTTAGCTATAATTATTATTAATGTGTAGATTGTTTTTAATTTTATATGACTTGTTATTATTCTCTCCCTCCTTTTATCCATAATAAAATCCTTTTAATGCCTATATTTTTGGTTTGAAAACAGTTCTGATGCCATATTTTTTTCTCTCTATGTGTTTTAGCATCTACATGTATGTGCGCGAGAAATTGTACCAAAAGAGTTGTTGAATTTATCCAAAACATAGCACTTCTTTTATACATGCCGGAGATATTACTAATAATAAATCAAACCTGGAATAAATGTTTTAATCACTGTGCAATTTCAAGTGTATTATTAAGGAAAAGTACATTTGTTTAATTGTTACTTTTCAATTTGAATGAAAATATTAAGACTTCAA
This sequence comes from Magallana hongkongensis, assembly GCA_016163765.1. Taxonomy (NCBI): domain Eukaryota; kingdom Metazoa; phylum Mollusca; class Bivalvia; order Ostreida; family Ostreidae; genus Magallana; species Magallana hongkongensis. The sequence goes on from WFKH01011925.1 coordinate 74,972,173, forward strand.
CAAAATTTATTACACTCAGTGTATATTTCCCCTTAGGTTTGCGTTGCGACGTTCAATTTCCTGTAAACACACTTAGCCTTCTCATGGCGCAAGAGCACAAGTATAAAAGTCAAACGTTTTGAGTATATTTATTTTATAAGATTTATTTTTATAAGATTAAATGAAACGTTTAAACTTACATAACCAATTTAATGTGAACTTATGAAAAATAATTGTTAAATAATATCTATTCGTTAACAAAAAAAGAGATTTTTCTCGACAAAGTTTCTGGCACTATATTTTCAGTCGCGGAAACGAACTAAATAGCATGTTAATAAGGCTGTTCCTTCTACTTTTCATAACTCTGACTACATGAAGGAATTTGATATCAAAAGTAAATGTCTGACCGGAACTTAAACGTAAGTGCATTAAGTAGCTGTAACCTTTATAATAAACAGTGTTTATAAACAAATGTTTCCCAAAATATTCTATTAGTTTGTTTACATGTATTAGTTCAGATTAAATCTTATCAATGACAATTCTAACCTTACGTCTACTTTGAAATTTAAGCAAGATAACTGTTAAAATGGAACTGAATAGACAATAATATGAATTAAATACAGACCCTGAACGTGCTACTACACCAGTTGCACGGTTCGGTTCGGTTCGGTACACTTTCTGAACGGTACGGTTCGATTTGTGAACGGTACGGTTTGTTTCTTGCACGGTAAGGTTCGCTTCTTGCACGGTACGCTTAGTTAAAAAAAGTTGCACGCTTTGTGAACGGTTTGCGCGCTTTATTAATGAGGTAGGCGTGGCCTGAACGCTTTGATTGTTTTTTCGATATGATTTGGTTTAATTTTTGACCGATTGACTTCAGGAAGGTGGTAATTATGACAAGCTTTTTTTTCTTCATTTTTATGATGTATTATTTGAATTTTATTAAAATTGGAACTTCCGTTCCCCCGTTTTGATGGGTTGCGTGAAACGTATACGCATTGAAAACCGGGGAGCGGAGGGTAGTTTTAATTTTGATTAGTTTGGTATTATTCGTATTCAATTTTACATAAATGTACCTATTACTATTACTGAAAAGAACTGTTTGACTTTAATACAATATGGGTTTTTTTTTTAAATTAGCGGGATTGTTTTCAATTGGCTTTCATTAGTATTGAAGTAATTAAATATTTCTAATCCATTTAAAATTGCCAAAAAAATTGATCCGACTCAAATTCCGCTAGTGAATAGACAATTTTTAATTTACATGCAACAATGATGAGATATGATAAATAAATTTTTGGATTTAAATCTGTAAATCAACTGTAATAAAATTATTCGACAAACATATTTTATTCATTCAATTATTGAGCTTTTAATGGCGATATTTATCATTTTGTTGGACAAATGACCAAATACTATATGCATGTGATTTAAAAGACGTTTTAAATACTTGCAATCCTATTTAAAGAAAAAAAACCTCAGCGATATATGAACATGTACCACTTACTGGTATTTGATGAATTATATTCTTGTACAACGTACATATAGTGACGGTCTTCTATGTGTCCGATGGACCGTGTCTGTGAATTGACAGTTTTTACTGAACTTTTGAAATATTTATTTCTCCTTAGCATGATACATGTCATTTACCAATTTACTCACATAATTGTTGTAATCAGGACATGAAAAAATACCCGGTAATCGACAATATTCAAAGTGATAAATATATTAAGAATTTATCTAACAGAAAATACGACAGCGAGGAAAAGCGAGGAAAAGGGACACTGATCGCCAGTACATGAGAATCCCGTTTAAAATAACTCTAGCATATTGAATTTACTAATCAGCGATGATCTCCATCCGTCCTGATCGAACGACAATGGTCAATTAAGCACGGAGTTGGAAGTTGCAAGCTTATTGCACGGTACGGTACGCTTTTTTGGTCGTTTTTGGACTGGTCTTGCATAAATTATCATTGCACGCTTTTTGCACGGTACGGTTTGTTTTTGTGAACGGTACGGTTCGTTTTGTGAGCTGTGAGCGGTACGGTTCGTTTCTTGCACGGCACGGTCCGTTTCTTGCACGGAACGGTACGGTTCGTTTTAGAGGTGTAGTAGCACGTTTCAGGGTCTGTAGATTTACTTTAAAATTTAAAGTCTATCAAACTTTGTCTTTCATACAAAAATGTTTTGCATTGTATGTTTGTTGAAGAGAGAATAAAAATGAAAATTTATATACTGCACATGACGAATTGATTAATGACAAGAAAACCCATTTGCACAGTGAATTCTATGTCAAATCATCATGTCATAGCATGATTATATGAATACAATGAAGCGGAAACAAAATTCTAATTTTAAAGTATATATTTTCAGGTATCGATACACTTTAACATGTATTCAAAAACATTTATTAATAGTGTTTTTTTTTATAACCTTATAATGTATTGTTAATATTGTGGTTCATCGGGAAACGCCTATCCTATTGTAGGAGGTATATCAGAAATAAAATATCACTAACATATGCCTTTATTTAAAGAAATTGTCATTACTTTCAATGCGGCATTTTACCATTCTCCTCTTTATAATAAATTAATTCTTGTTTCATTGTAACACAATACTTCTGTACAGTTAGTTGTATATTTGCATGTATATTGTACTAAGTGAATAATCAATTTATTAAATTTTATTTAAGCATGCGTATAGCTGATAGTTAACAACGTATCTATATACATACCAGTACAGTTGTGTATCTTTGGAGTGTAGTATTTATCTTGTGGACACTGTTTGGCTTTGCTAGAAGACAAAAAATATTAATTATTTACGCATTTTCAATATCCTACCGATTATTTAAAAGCATTATATTAAAATGTATAACTGTCAAAAAATTAAAGCACCGAAGTCAATTTAAAAAAGTACTCTTACCTCGAACAGAATACCTCTGCACTTAAATGGAACAGTTGAAATATACATATGCTCGTAATTTGATTGAACATAGCTATTCGTCTATAAACTCAAAATAAGCAATAGGTTTGACACGCATATGATGTGCATTACACGTTGTCAAACACAAAAACACGGAAATGAAATCGTTTGAGGTAATGTTTTATTATTAGAACATTAAAAGGAAGTAATTCGATTGTTAATTATCGTATACATGTAACATTCCCATGGATTGTAAATGTGAATAATTATAAAAAAGAATGAAAGATTGATGGATGGATAGATAACATTGTTAGTAAAGAAAAGTAAGATGCTTTCTAAAACCCCCAAAACCCCATTAAATTGCACTGTTGAATAGGATGTTTAGTTTGTAATACTTCTACCAAAAATAATAACCCGTTCTGTTTGGTAATTATATGAACATTGATAACAACTTAAGTAATTTGTAGTTGGATACAGTGTATAATATTTACACAGTTAAGGTACACTTCTATGCAAAAATAAAAAGTGCTATGATTAAACATTATATTTATAAATATGATAACCTTAGTCGATGACTTATGAATAAGTTTCCAATTTTATGTAAATAAATGACAATTGATAGAAGTTTTATTGTTTACAATAGTATACAATTTTCTTTAGAAATTCAGGCAACATATGTTCTACGAGGAGGTTCATAATGGATATTGAGGTACTGTGTGAAAACTGAATAAAATTTTGGTGAGTTAATCTAATTTCAAAGACGTTCTTTTTATTTAACGGTCTGGCATCGTGTAAATTAAACATTAAGAGACTTAAACAAATACATAATGAATCAAAGATAAAAAGATAAAATAAAATCTGCCAAAGATAGATATTATTTATTTTTACTTAAATATCATAAAGTATATATGAATCAATCATCAAAATTTCTAAAAAAAACAAAACAAAAACCACAATATATGACGTTATTTGAGGCTCATAACCTGACCACAGTTGTAACTCGATATTAAAGTCTTACAGTCCTGAGAATGGTTAAATTGATTAACACAAATCCCCAAAATGTTTAGTAAATATGTTAAAAGGTGATCGTAATCGCGATCGGCGTGACTTCTTGCTAACTTTGGCACGTTTTCGCGATGCAAGAACATGCATACGTAGGTGTAACAATCATTATACATAATATTTTTTTCACTTTTTAGAAAAAAAAATTAAAGCAATTTGCCTATAACAATACTAGTTGTCGGTCAAAAAGTATGTCCATATACTATCATTTTTAAGTGTTGAAGAGCAAGGTTTACAATTATAATCACCATTATAACATTTAAACTTTATAATAGTTTTCTGTTTTCTACACACTTCCCAAGGTTTTAATAATTACAAGTTTTTTAAATGAAAGAAATATTAAGAAAAGTAACAATTTACAAAATAAAAGTTAAGATGCATGGACTATATTTAAAATGTTGATGTAATTTATTTTATTTAGCTCATTTGTGTTATTAGATGAAAATAACAATTTACTATTAAGCGGTTAAATGTAATCTAAATATAAAAGTACATGTATACTGAAATAACACTATCATTGACTTGAATTTACATCTGTCAATATTATTAGCCAACAAATGTCGTCAAACAATGCATATAGTAGAGTGTAGCAAACTACGCCTACGTTTATAACACATTAATACAGATTTAAATATTCAAAGTCAAATGAAAACAAAATAGTTTGACATTCTTTGAAAGTCAGCATAATCATTTCATAGTTTATCACTCGATTTTACAATTGTATTTATAATCTACAAAACAAAAATATACTCACCAGAATCTAAACGAAAATATAAGTAAATAATAAAAGTAAATGATATTGTAAACAATAATAAGATGGTTGATGAAAATTAATCGCAATAATCTTTATTATGATTTACAATTTTTTAATTCTATTAAAAAAAATCTTTATTTTTCACAATGACATTTTCAAAGTTCAATAATCATTTACATGTTGTTTCAGCATTGAAGCATTAAAAACACTTCAAGCATTTGTTCCGAAAATATTCCAGAATTTCATTCGTCATTTATAACACATATAGTCTGATTAAAAAAGAATATAATAGAATTTACAGATTACTTAGGCTCACATTTAGAAAATTAGAAACAATTGTTTTCATCCTTAGAATTATCAAATATAAAGTATGGTACAACGATTTTCAATAGTAAAAACTATCTTTCGAAATCGCCTTTTTATTAAAACAGTTACAACTGTAATTAAGAGTATGATAAGCAAATCTCCGGTTATTATTGATGCAAACATCTCAATTTTCACCACCATCAAAGAATTTTCAAACTGGTCCCCTTTAAAAATTCCAAATATAGTATGTGTTTTGTCTGTTAACAGTTTAAAATGATTTTAATTTGGTTAAAATGTGCCATTGAAGATACAGTTCTTTTTTTTTTTTTATTAAAATCTAGAAAATAATATAGAGCTTTTTTATCCTCGATAAAGGTTGCGGACAATTATAAACATGTATTATGGTATTGAATGTATAACAAAGGAAAATAGAACAATGTTGAATCATTTTAAAATGGTTAAATATATATTGCTAGAAAGCCATGAATGAGAAGTGAACCACATTGACTTCACATGACTAATAAAATATATGAAGCCGGCCATTTTGCATTTTAAACTTATTTTTTTGGAAGAGTTATCTTCCATTGATGAAAGGTAAAAAATTTAGATTTTGTCAAAAAATGATATGAATGATTTATTCTATTTCATATTTTTATAAACAAAAAATGTATGCATACATTATTTTAATAACATATGCGCTGAGAGTAGACTTCAATGTAAAATTTTAGGTAAAATTAATTGGAAAATATTCAAAATCTAAAAGAAATTATTTGATGGATTATTTTAATTTAAAATACTTTAAAAATGCTCGTATGAAAAAAAAAATCGTTCCATTTATTTATTAGGTACCAAATTGGGTCATTATACATTGAATACAGGCTTTACATGTATTCATTTAGAGACCGAGAAAATAAGCCGCCTTCAAATTTACCTGGTCAGTGTACCCCTGTCAATCATCTAAATTGAGGTTCCAGATTCGATGTTAGAAATGATTGACATTCATTTATTCGTGTTGTGTATACCATTTCTAGTGCATTATGTTTTAGTGTGTAATTAATGACATTGTTTAGTTTCAAAGTTATCTTTCATACTATAGAACTATTATTCAAATGTAATACGGAAATGGGAAAATCATTTGTGGAAATTGTGTTCGTGCCAAAATGTTTTACAAGGATCCTTAAGAATAAACCAATCAAATAAAAATACATTAAACAAATCACGCTTTCTATTTAATTGTTTCATTGAATTTGTATGTACTTTATACTTTCTATGCAAAAATATGAATTATACACTTTGCAATTAATATTCGTGATTTAGAAATAAAACACACTATTATAATAAGTCCTATAACACAGAAGCACACATTTGTTAAAAATTTGTGTTACAGTTTTTGAACTATGCAACCATTTAGTTGCGGAAAAGGAAATCATATATTTGTGAACATAGTGAAGTTCTTTTTAGTGGTTTTTATTTTCATGTTATACATTTAAATTTGCTGATAACATTTTATATTAATCAGCGTGTCGTGTAAGAAAACGTGTTGAATTATACATTTTGCTATGTACTAGTATTTAAAAACTTTGCAAATAAATAAAAAAGCATTGATACTAAAAAAAAATTCAACTGAAATCACTCATTTTATTAACATTTACTCTTTCAATGGATTGTATACAACACTTGTAGTACAGGGCGTACAACAGAGAACAATCCAAGAATTACCTGTTGAAGGTTGATGTATAACCACATACTTAACTAGAGCCGAGCTCGTTGCAAAGCAACGAATAGGTCTTCCGTCGCAGCTTCCTGTCGGAAAAGGATTGTCAATCAGTCTGATTCAAAGCACCCTTCTTCTCCTTACAGGGTCTGACAGGTATTGATAGGGGGTCATCTTCATACGACCTAAACTTCTGACCAATCAGGGCTTTAGAAAATTTATTAGAACTATTTAAATGAAGACAGGCAAATTATATCATGCCTGCTTTCTGTGTAACCCCCAGAGTGAGTATTGAAGAGTTGCACCTGTCATTAACAGATAAAGGCACGTATTTGGTAACTGAGAGTATATTTAGGTTGTATGCAAATATAGAGGTCATGTGAAGATGATCTGTTGTCGATACCTATCAGACCCTAATGAGTGTATGCACTATGCAGAAGGGTTGTGATTTTAATCAGACTGGATTGTCAATAAGATAAAAGTAAGTTCAGAAAATCAAAAATAAACGATGACGCCTTCTCCAACCTGAGGGTGCGCTGTACGAGAGGTGCTCAGCGGGAGGGACAACTCTCCGTATAATGTTTGGTCATGCAAGCACTCAGCATCGCTTTTGCTTCGGGAACAAATTTATCCGAAATGCATTAACAAGCAAATAAAAGAAAAAAAATTACTAAAATCTTCAAAATCTAACCCGTGGTAGTGGTAGGGGAGGAGGGAGTTGTGAGGCAGCTATAACTTATTTTTGTTTAATATAATTTGTTTTCAATTTGCCATAAAAATTTATATTGCCTTCTACATGTACTAAAATGTGTGTTGGGAAAGGGGGGAACAATGCCCTAAAATTTAATTTCCTTAATGTTAATTTAAGGAAAATTTTGGTTGCGAGAAAGGAGGAGAGTACTCTCTGTGGACCGAGTGGCGGTTCTGTAAGCAACCTCACAAATAATTCCTCCCCTTCCCACTAAGAAAAAAAATCATACCTAAACTATAATAATTTCTCTAATAGAAGATAATGGATGCTTCTTTTTCTTATAGTGACACTGAACTTGCACAAATGATCAAAGTTCAAGTCAGGACATATCTAAGTACATGTCACAAGCATTCTCTGTGTCAAATTTTAGCTTCTAATCACTTCCATGTATACAAGAAAGAAGCATTTTTTTTTCAAATGACCTTGAACTTGCACAACTGACCCTGGGTCAAGTTCATGACACATGGTCATCAGCAATCTTTAAATGAAAAAGCAACTTCCAATGTTTCTCCTTAAAATCAGTATAAAGCAGACCCAAATTATGAACTTGACAAAATAACCTTAGAACAAAATAATTACACACACTTAGGTCATAAGCAATCTTTGTGTGAGAAAGAACTTTCAATGTTTTCTTCATAGAACTGATATGGAACGGACACGATTTTTGCACTTTTCCTGCCATTGATCTTGATCTTGCCCAAATGATTTTTTGTCAAGGTCATGACACACCCTCAGGTCAAAAGCAATTTTTGTTTTAGTTAATATTTTGTACTTTTTGAATATGCATGTATTGACCAATGTTCTGTATGCACATTTGCACTCTCCTCTCATCGTCGGAACCCACGTGTTTTCTATCCATTACACTGCATTGAAAGCAATGTAACAGATAAGAGACCCGTGGGTTCCGACGATGTCTCATCAATGACATGTGTCAATTTGAATCTAAATGATTTCTAATTGGTATGGTTTTCAAAGCTTTTGAAAAGTTTTGAAACTGAATTCTTACAGTTCTAAATTTGAGGTTAAAAATACAAATAAATAGGAATATGAATCGAAAGCCATAAAGGCATTATTGCTTCTGTGTTATACTATTTCAGAGTTAACAATATATCTGTGAGCCAAAGCTCACTAGTGATACCTCCGCTCTGATGTGAATATGCAAAATAAGCAAAGTCGTCATTTAACAGGAAGTTGACGCTCAATTGGTACAAAAAATATATCCCACGATATGGCATGCCTTAACAAATACTGTGTAAAAATTCCAAGCATCTGCGATAAAAAGTAGCTGAGGAATCTTTGACGAAAATTTGTTTCAAAATTTTGGCTTAAAAATAAACAAAGTCGTCATTTAACAGGAAGTTAACGTCCGATTGGTACAAAAATATATCCCACAATATGGCATGCCTAAACAAATAGTATGTTAAAATTTCAAGCATCTGCAATAAATAGTTGCTGAGATAAATGCGACAGAAATTTTTGTTACGGACGGACAGACAGACAGAAGGACAGACGGACAGAAGGACAGACGGACACAAAGGTAAAACAGTATACCCCCTCTTCCTTCGGAGCGGGGGTATAAAAAATAAAATATTCTGCTGAGTTTTCAGTCAGCCCGTGGGCTGACTAATTAAGCTAAATAAAACTTCAATTGCGCTTTCGTAAATTGGAATTCTGAGAAAGAATCAGAGAGGCCGTGTTAGAGAAATTAACCTGCGCGTAGATGTATTGAAAGACTGTCAATGGGTATCGTCTGTAGCCACGGTCTGGAATCCGTATATGCAGACATACATTGTTTGTACATCGCTACACGTTTACCTCCTCACCTACAGCCATACAATGTACACATGCATATTATTATAGTTCTGGAAACTATTTATCTTGTATTTTAGTAGATTGGGTATTCATATATTGTTGACCTACAATTAGTATTCCACTGGCTGTAGCTAATCTTGTAAGCATATTAAGTTGCATTACAACCTCATGCTACACAACTTCAATAAAAAGTTTTATCAATTTTCATATAATTACCATTAAACAATTAAAAATTTCCAAGAACACATATCTATCTCACTTAAGTGTAACTTTGAGAAGCGCATATATTTTTGGGAGGCAGATCTGTCGCTATATTATAGTCTGTAAATCAAGTGAACTATCATAATATTCCAAGGAAAGAAGAAATCTGTCGACACTTGCAGTACTTTGATGATTTCTTTGGCGACCGACTGCATTGCATAATGTAGTCGTATTTCATAACGTCTACATCCCAGAAACAAATTTCCTTTGACTTAAAACTTTTAATTATAATACATATTACTCTGCTCATAACTATAGAAGTTAAGCGTGTTCAACAGGTTAATTTATGAACCACATTTTCAGATTACGATCTCTCGCCTCTACTGTGAAGATGATTGCCTTATTGTTTTACAATTGACCACTGTAGTGAAAGCACCCTTAGATATCCATTAACCTTCGATAACCTTCAATACATTGCTACTCAATTACATAACAATTGATGATCTGCAGCCATAAATAACTTCTATACATGTTCTCAGCTTTGTGCGCTGAAGCTACACAAGATTTTTGGCCGCACGTGGCAATTGAATTAACACAGACTGACCGATTTCTGACCGACTGTTCGTTTTAACAGTTTTACAATGAAACGAACGACCATGTAGAAACACTACAGAAGTGATTAATATGTGACCGATAGAATCTGAACAAAACTTGTTTAAAAACTCATATGAATATTCATTAAAATAATCACCGAATGTATCAATTTGTGACATTCTTTTATCGTGCCAGCACCTACCGCAAAGATGTAGCATGGAACTTTGATTATAATTTGATTTGATTTTTAAACTACCTTGTACGCAATCGTATTAATCAATACTAAATCAACTGTACATGTAATAAATTTATCTTTTCATCTAAAACCAATATAAATATTTGAAAACATAATTAAAAAAAAAGAATATCCACTCGTGCGGGATCTTTCGGCCATGTGCGCGGGATGATCATCATTTTTAATTTTTGCTGATTTGAAACATTATATGTACAGTTTTTAAAACATTTTAGACTTACAAACCAACCATTAATTCATGTCTGACGATGTTTCCGATTTGAAGTAATATCGCTTTTATTAATTTTCAGAACGACTTCTTAATTTACACTCCAATGTTTAATTAAATAAATACAAGATGGACAAACTTTTATTACATAATATAAACTCAAACACGTTCATATACGTGTAAGTGTTTGTGTATTAGATAACCGCTTACCGCTAGGTAGTGCAGCAGTGGCGGATCTCCTCGGTCGTGGGCGAAGGATAGATTACGAAAAGGTAAAACGCACAGCTCAGAACACAGGAAGATTTGAAAAGTTTGCGGTAGGCCCTATAATGACTAAAATCTATCAAATAGAAGTTCTTTTTTTTTACTTTAAACCCACAATTGATCTATGTCTGATATTGCTTTAGATTGAGAACGACATTATTTTATTAATTAACTGAACGATTTCTTAACTGACACTCTATCGTTTAGTCCAATTGAAGAAGAATAAACTTTTATGTGTAATCAAAACTAAAACAATTCTTGTGTTAGCGGCTAGATAAAATTGCATATGAAAGTCGCGACTCTTGTGTATTAGATAACCGCTGACCGCTAGGTAGCCCAGCCGCGACCATGGTGACCGATTTTCCCGGCCGCGGACGAGGGATAGCTTACGTAAAATTGCATATGAGAGTCGCGACTCTTGTGTATTAGATAACCGCTGACCGCTAGGTAGCCAAGCCGCGACCATGTTGACCGATTTTTCCGGCCGCGAGCGAGGGATAGCTTGCGTAATGGTACACACACACACAACTCTGATTCAAGGTAGATTTTAGATGCACGCAGTATGAAAACTAAAATGTAATACATTGATTTTTTTAACCCGTTTTGTGTTTTACTAGAAAAGAAAAAAAACTGTTTTGTTTTACGGTTCTCGTTTTTAAGGACTAGGCACTATAAGAACTTAACCTCATAAAAAAGCATGTATTGTAAAAAAAAATTCTGATGAATTAAAGCCATCGTATAAACCTGCATACTTTTAGTGGTAACTTTATGCCAGTTGTACGCACAAAGACTTTCGTTAATTTGCCAAATGAAACGAGGTACATGTTAACATGTAAGGCTTTTTACACTCATACAACACAAATCACCAACAAAATAACATTGTAACGACCTTTATGAGATCCCAACAAACAACTTTTCTAGCGACAGCCATATCGAAATCCTTACCGTTTTTGAGTTAAGCAAAAACTTTCAAGCGCTATTGCCCTTAATTTTAGGGGCCATCCCTTTTTCATTGGTGTCAAATGAAAGCCTTTAAGATTCTGCACAACTTTTATTCTACATGTCTTAACTAAATATTTTCCGTTTAAAAGATACAAAGAAATATATGTCTTAATTTTTGCACTTTTTGGAATCCTATTTTTTGACCCCCTACCTTTTTCTAAATAAAAAACGTAATCGAAAAACAAAAATCGATGTGCACAACTTCAATGTCGCTGCTATTTAAATTCGTTGAATTCCCATTTCCTGCTATCATAGTTTCGATGCTTTTATCTGGAAACCAAAGGCCCTAAAAAATTTTAAAAGGGGAATAACGGAAGAGGAATTTTTAAGTTTATGAAATGTTTTAGATAGTGTTTTGTAATGTCTATAAGCCCTGAAAATTTGAGCAAAACCTGTTCAGAAATAAACACGATATGAAGCCTCAAAGTTCGCGTCTAGGAAGAAAAAAAAAAGAAAAATAAGAATAATCTTACAAGCACAATAATAGTAAGGTCTTCCGTTGGAACGGAATACCTTAATTACATTCAATGAAGTAAGCCCAAAAAGATAACAGAAGAATTCATATTATCTTTTATCTTTATATTGAAGATATATAGTATATATACTAATAGCGTTTGTGCACAGAGCTGGAATAGTACTCAACAATGATTCTGTCCTTTAAATACATCTTTAAAGTCAAAGTCGTGTTCATGATACCGGTGTAAAGTCGTTCATGAATGTCGTTTACAAATGATTTATTCGAGGTTTACAGTTTCATATCTACGTGTGCTTGCAATTGCTAACATGTTCAAACCACTGTCCGTAGGTTCACTTTCAATTCAATAACCAATACTTGACTCCGGGAGTGTATACATATCAGTTATTATGCTATGTTCTGTCACCACCGATCCAAAATAATGGGCATTTTCTCTGATATGCCTTGCATAAAATTTTCTGTTTGCTACAGTGATAACAAGGAAAGCAGCAATTATCAGTACAACTCCAATCCCTACCGAGTTATTTTACCATATAACGCATAGTTCAAACATCCGATAACGTAATTGCACGCTTTCTTTGGACAATGGCATTCTTCGTGACACTTGAAACCGTAGTTAGGATAATGGCAAGAATTTGAGCAGTTTGGTCCATAGTATCCCGAAGGACAGTCTACAAATACAAATATGCTGAAATGGAGGTAAATCCATTACAAATGTTTCTAAAAATATGCTATTAGTTTGTTTACATGTATAAGTTCAGATTAAATCTTATCAATGGTAATTCTAGCCTACCGTCTATTGTTAAAATTTAAGCAATGAAAAATGACAATAACAAATTGTCTACCGTCTTAAAAATCCATATATTCAAATACAAATTCAAAGCAGAGCAAACACGGATATGAAGGATTAGGTGCCTAAGTGGGTATATCCCTCTAACTATTTTTAGAATCGGTAGGACAACAAAGAAGTGCCTTTAAGCAAAATAGTTCCCATACTTGCAGAGTGTATATACATTTATTGGGACATTTTAAATCAGAATGCTTAATACATGTCAGAAAAGATGATTTGCAATTTTTAAAGCAAGTGTCAAAATTGAATTATCATTTGTAGGAAAGAATTGAAAAATTTTGATGTACACCCTTTCCAAAACTGTTAAATTCCCTACTTTCACTTTCAATTTCAGAGTTTTTCAATACAGACGCATTTTGCCGGAAAACGAATCTGACTTTACACTACAAAATTTTAACAAGAGAGAGACAATTTGATGAGCTTTCATTCAAGAGGTCTCTCGTTGCTGAACGAAAATTAGGGCCGGAGCTATGAACCCTAACGTTAACATTATCGCCTATGCAAAATGCATTAGTGGACTATACCCAAGTAGGTATCCCCTGTTGACCGTTTGCACCCGCCGGGCTCCTTGGTTTGTTTGTGATGGTCAAAATACAAACCTTGAGCAGTGTAACTGTTAAAATGGAACTGTATAGACAAAAATATGAATTGAATCATTAGATATACATAAAAAAACTTTATTGTATACTATCAAACTTTGTCGTTCTTAAAAAAATATTTTGCATTGTATGCTTGTTGAATGGTTGATAAAAAAGAAAATGTCTATACTGCATGTTAAGACTTATGACAAGAAAGCCTAAATACACAGTTAATTCTATGTCGAATTTTAATTTCAAACGCATGAATATATATTTACATCCACTAAGTATGATTCCCTCTATCATACTAGATCATACTGATAATATCAGTATAGAAACTGACAGAACTGAAATCTACACGATGCAGTTCTAACCAGTTTATCGATCAGTCGAAACATTCAGCAGCTCAAAAAAAATCACGGACTGCACAAAATAATCATGATGATGTCAGACTCCAAACTACATATAGGACGAGTTGGCTATTTCTTTTATCTTAAGTACTGATGTACAGTAACAATAATTCAGGTACCTTTACCTAATTTGTACGATCAATTTATCAATTAGTTTAAAGACCTCACTATAAACAATAAAATGATTTCATTGATGATTCTCTGCCGGTTATGAGGGAAGCAATCATTGCAGAAAAAAAATTTTAAAATGTATTTTTTCTGCTATGTCGCTACTCTCATATACAGCATGAACCACCAAAGAAGGCATTTATTTGTTTAAATTAATACATCGAAGCAGAAACAATATTTTCGTTTTAAGGCATGTATTTCCAGGTCTTATTACATTGTCACATGTATTCTTGTACAATTATCAAGAGAGTGTTTTGATACTTATAAGCTATTGAAATATTGTAGTTCATCAGGAAACGCCATTTCTAGTGTGGGAGATATATCAGAAAGATAATATTACTAAGTACGCCTTAAGGTAAAGAAATTGTCATTACTTTGAATGCGGCCTTTAGCATTTTTCTTTTTAAAAAAATCAATTCCTGTTTCATTATCGCAGTAATTATGTACAGTTATCTGTGTATATACATGTATATTGTTCTACTGTTAAAGATGATTTCATTTAACTTTATTTAAGCATGTGTATAGGCGATCATTCTCAACGTATCTATATACATACCTGTACAGTTGTGTATCTTTGGATTGTAGTATTTATCCACTGGGCACTGTATGACTTTGCTTGAAGACAAAGTTTATCATATTATGCACGCATTTTCAATATCCTATCATGTATCTAACATGCATTATACTAAAATGTATAAATGAAAAAAATGCAACACCAAAGTCAACTTAAAACCAAAAATGACCTTACCTTGAGCAGGCTACCTCTGCACTTAAATAGAACAGTTGAAATAAACATATGCTTGTTATTTGATTGAACATAGTTGACCATCTATATACTCAAGATAAGCAATACGTTGAACACGCATATGATGTGCATTACACATTGTCAAGCACTAAAACACGAAAAGGAAATTGTTTGAGGTAATGTTTTATTATTTGAACTTTAAAGGAAGTCATTCAATTGTTACTTACCGTATACGATACCCATCAATTGTAAATGTGAATAATTATAAAAAAAAAAGACAGACAGATAGAAAGACAGATAGACAGATAGATTGATAGATATATAGATAGATAGATAACATTGTTAGTAAAGAAAAGCAAGATGGGTATATAAAACCTAAAGAACCCAATTAAATAACATTGTTGAATGAGAAGTTTCGTTTGTAATACTAATTTCAAGAATAACCCGGGTAAATTGGCTAATTATACGAAACTGATTACACCTTGTGTAATTTGAAGTTAGATACATTGTATAATATTTATATTATTAAGGTATATTGACAGGTGTTGTGGTTTAACATTATAATTATGAATACGATAACCTCAATCAATGTACTGTATAATTAAGTTCCAAATGTTATGTAAATAAATGACAATTGATAGAAGTTTTTTTGTTACAGTGAACAAATGTTAATTCTAAAGAAGTACGGGCAATATATGTTCTACGAGGAGGTTCAAAATCGATATTTTAACTGTGTGAAACCTTAACTTAGTTTTTCTGAGTTAATCTAAGTTAAAAAATTTTCTTTAGTTTTAGGCATCGTGTAAGTTGAATGTTATGGGGCTCTGATTTTCAGAATTGCTTGTATTTATATAAAAAATTAAAACATGTTTGAATGAGCAGAATAACCATTAAGGCGGTTAAATATTATCGTAAAACAAAGCATATAGTTGAATGTAGCAAATGATTTTATAAATGATATAAAAAACAGTGCTTCAAGCTTAAATGCTACTGTGTGACATCCTTACCAGCTCCGTTTAAAAGCGGTGTATATTTATTGGATGTTTATACTTCGATAAATAGAGCTATAAAAAGCCAATTTTGAATTAAAAATGCATAGAGCTATATAAAGCCAGTTGTTTCATTAATTAATATGTGCACTGCTATATTCAGCCAACTGCTGCATTGAATCTCTAAGTTCAATCAATGTATAGAGCTATATAAAGCCAATTTTGAATGACATGTCTAAAGCTATTAAAAGCCAGTTGTTGCATTAAACAATGTATGTATGGCTATATCAAGCCAACTGCTGCATTGAATCTCTCAGCGTAATATTTATTGCCAAGGTGCAGTGAGTTTGATGCAGTCATAACCATTGCCTCTTGAGAGGTACATTCAATAATCAAAATGCTATCAAAGTTACGGTATACTTTGTGCATGTGGCTAAAGAGCTATATTTATATAAGAAAACAATCTAGCTCAATTATATTAGCTATAGCTAAAAAATATTAATGTATAAATCAGTTTTGCTCTGAATAATGTATAGAACTAGGCTTATAAAGCCAGTTGTTATGTGGCATAATATGTAAAGCTATATAAAGCCAACTGCTGCATTGAATAACTCAGTCAATATCTATTCAACTATTGTCTAGGCACATTATTTTTGTGCAGTCATAGTCATTGCTTTCTGGAAGTAACTCGATAATCAAAATGCTTAGCAATGGTATACATTTAGTATAACTTGATACATATGATATAGAAAATAATATAGCTCAGCTATACTAGCTATAGCTATATATATTTTTAAATGTTTTATTTATTGTAAGGCCCATTTAATGTTTCTTTTTCCTTAAAATAGCACGATGGCATCCCAACCCAAACGAAGAAGACGCGGGAAATCAACCACTGCCACATCCAGTCATCCTGACCCAGGGACAGCAGGACCATTATTGTCCACTCAAATGGAGGATCTAGTCCAGGCTTGTGTGGCAAGAATCATTCCCACCATTGAGGAAACTTGCAGACAATTTCTCCAGGGGACGCAACAACAGCAACAAACAACAACAACAGCAGTTGCCAGACAAGAGGATCAAGCTATCCCATCACTTTTAGAGGACATCACAGCTGTTGCCACAACAACACCCGCTTCAAGCCATGTTCATTCAACAACAACAGGTAATAGCACAACCATGTTTGATGGAGCTGTCCCTCAGTCGCCTCAAAACTTCAGGACCCCTACAAATTTAACACTCGGCGTTGAGGAGAAAGTGCGAACAAAGATCTATAGTGGGGAGTTTGTTAACTTTTCCTCACTACTGCCTAAAGATTTAAAATCAGACGACAACGATAGATACAAATCGGTGGAAAGGGAGGGCCAATTTGTTTTTGTAAAGGCTAAGGACAAGGATCCCATTTAAACCATCAACAAGTGGATGGAAGCATTTCATGTGTTCGTAGCTGTCTACACTGAGAAATATCCCACTGAGACTTCCGCCTTAATGGCTTATGCATAAATTGTCAAGAAAATTGCTCATTCTTGTGGGGACCAGGCAGCAATTACCTACGACGAAAAATTTAGAAGATGGAGGGAGCAGGACCCTCTGGCTTGTCTATGGCATGTGAAAAACATTGAGCTTTTCCAGGATGCCATTATTAAGGGCATTTATCATCGGATCCAACCTAACAAGCAGCAGCCCTTTCGTAAGAAACATAAGTACTGCTACTCGTACAATAATCAAGGAACATGTAAAGAAGGAAGTCAGTGCCCCCACCCCCACGTGTGCCAGTACTGTGCTAGGAAACACCCCCGCAAACACTGCTTCAAACCCAGGCGCTTTAGCCCTAAACTGCAGCATTCAAAAGACAACCACAGAAAAACAACGACCCAGCAAAGCAAGCAATTACCCGGAAATTGAAACTCCAATTAAAGTTGCCCCCTTTTTCCAATATTTGCAAGGCTACAAACCAAATCTTATAAAATTTTTAACGGAAGGATTTACTTTTGGATTTAAAATTCCTTACACTGAACAACGTACCTTTCGGCTTTCAAAGAATTTATCATCAATCCAGGGAAATGAACAAATTTTGTACAAAAGAATCGACCAAGACCTTCGTGCAAAAATCGCATTGGTGGTCCATTCACTCAACCCCCGTTTACCAATATTCAAGTATCTCCTCTAGGATTAGTGCCAAAGAAGTCACCTGGGGAATCCCGGTTGATCCATCATCTTTCTTACCCTGAGGGAAACTCCATTAATTCCAACATTCCCCAGGAGTTATGCACAGTTCAGTATCAGTCTATTGATACAGCTATTGCTATTATTAAGCAGTTAAGGAAGAGAGCCTTATTGGCAAAGACAGACATTGAGAATGCCTACAAACAGGTTCCAATACATCCAGAGGACTATTAACTTTTGGGTTTCATGGTAGATGAGAAATTTTACTATGACAAAACTCTTCCATTTGGTCTTAGTTATTCTTGCAATCTCTTTGAAAAGTTTAGTACTGCCATACAATGGATTTTAGAAAACAAATTCTCTGTTACTCATTGTGTTCATATACTGGATGATTTTGTCTTTGTTGGCCCACCTCGTTCATCAACATGCTATAGTGCACGGATGGCGTTTTACACTTTGGCTAGAGATATTGGACTCCCTATCAAGGCGGAGAAAACTGTGTATCCGACTACAGCTCTAACATTTTTAGGCCTTGAATTGGACACACTAAAATTTGAAGTCAGACTACCCACAGATAAAATTGAATCAATGAAGGCAGAAAAAAGAAAATTACAAAACAAAACGACAGCTTCACTCCAAGAACTTCAATCATTGATTGGGTTGCTAAATTTTGTTTGTAAGGTAGTTCCGCCAGGAAGACCATTTTTACGGCGGATTATTTACCTTACAATGGGTCTTAAGAAGCCCAAGCAACAGAAAAGACTAGATAACGAAGCTATTGCAGATCTTTTTTTCTCGAAAACTTCAATGGCAAAGCCTTTTTCCCTTCAGGAATCTCTCATTCTTCGTCCTCACTGCACTTGTTCACGGATGCCAGCAACATTGGCTTTGGCTGCACATTTGGTAGGAAATGGTTCTTTGGGAAATTTGAGCCGCAATGGCTCAATTATCACATTTCTGTTCGTGAATTCCTACCAATTGTTATAGCATTTGAGACTTGGGGTTCCACTTTCCAAAATTCCTCAGTGGTACTTCACTGTGATAATTCCGCTGTGGTTCAAGTCATTAACAAAACTTCATCTAAAGACACAAACTTGATGATATTGATGAGGCGACTGATGGTTTAATTTATCACTTAAAAATGATATTCATTTTTCTGCTCGCCATTTTCCGGGAGTTTATAATACAGCTGCTGATATGCTATCTTGTTTACAGGTCACTCAGTTCAAGATGCGCTTTCCTTATATGGATCAAGATCCAACCCCACTACCTCAAGACTCCCTGCGCCTTTAAAACAAGCTGAAGACCAACTGTTACGTTGTTCTCTGTCAGCTTCCACAATAACAGCGTACAAATCTGCCTTTAACACCTACCATAATTTTGTGTGTTCCTTTTTTCCGAACCAGCAATGTTTACCACCTTCGATGCACCATTTGTCTGCCTTCCTTGCCCATTGTTATCTGAGAGGTCTTGCAGCTGCAACAACACGTACATTGGTATCTTCCCTTAGTTTTGTGTTTCAAACTATGCCGATATCACACAGCCTTCTTTTAATACTTATCTCCAGAATATACACATTTAATGTTCAACCATCAGACAGGGGCTTATGGTTGAATGGTTATTTAGCAAAAGCTACATAAACTTTCATTTCCCATCAGACAGGGGCTGAGGGCAAATTTAACAGGTGCTATGTTAGTTCTAGGTGCATTGTTTAGCAATATTCTATGCTGAAATAAATGACATTTCAACTCTCTGACTGATTCC
>WFKH01011925.1:75001837-75023349 GCA_016163765.1 Magallana hongkongensis
GTTATTAAAGTTTAGGACTTACTTGATTTTTTTTCACCAATTGATTTTATATATTTTTGCATTATATGTGAATAATATCCATTCAAAAATGCCTGAAAATATTACAATTTACCTTATTTTTTAGCTTGTTACCATAGCAACGGTTCTCAATTTTCATAATTAAATTCTTAATTGCACAATCATAATAGTGTTTACCAAAAAATCTAAGATTTGCACTTTTTATTCAAATTAAATAAAGAAAACATATTTTGAAATTTCTGTTTAGTAACCATGGAAACACTCTAAAAATATGCGTTTCTCCATGAATGTTTTTCTTTCTTTTGAAAAATGACAAATATTTTTAATAAAATATTCTACCCTGGAAACCCCAAGTTGTGCACATTACTCACAATATGTCCTCAAATAAGCATTAAAATGCCATTTTTTTATCTTTACCCTCTGTTACCATGGCAACGGGACCACATTGCAACAAATAAATAGTGTTAGGATCTTTTACTCATCAAAGTCTATCAAATTGTCAAGTATGAAGAAAATCCGTGACTATGCGTGGCCACCGAATTTTGATTCTTACATAGAATTGATCTTAAACACTTGTATAAAAGGTTCGGCACACACAGTTGTAAGGATTTTCTATAGCTTGGCAAGTTGAAATTAGGAACGAAATGCTGGCGGTTGTTGAATTTTGAACTGCCATGAAATAGCTGCCGGGTGGATAGGCCGTCGAACACTATCGTAGTTCTTGGTAAAACCGGTATGTCTATGGATATTTTCGCTTTTTGTTTGCGGCTCTTGAAATGGCAGAATGTAGTCTGGCGGCATTCTTACTGTTGTTAGCAATATCTTAGGTAGCAAGGGACAGTTTCGGATAAAGTACCCGGTTTCAGATAAAGCACCCGTCAATATTTTGCTAAAATTGAGAGTTGCTGTACTTGAAGGCTTATGAGTGTTGCTAAAATTCATGAAATGATTTTTAATGATTATCATTAGTTAGAGGGATGTCTTTTCCTGAAGTTGATATGCGATATGTAGACTCCTAATGTTAAGTACATGAGAATCAGATCTAGAAGTAAAATGCAAAACGTGCGGCTATGACTGTTGTGTTGACTTTACACAGTGAAATTGCAAGTTACAGACGGGAGGTAAAATAACACGAAAAATAGGTGGATGGGACATAGTAAACTATACACTTTCATGGTAGTTCAAAATTCAACAACCGCCAGCATTTCATTCCTAAATTCAACTTGCCAAGCTATAGAAAATCCTTACAACTGTGTGTGCCAAACCTTTTATACAAGTGTTTAAATGCTTACAGAGAATGACTCTTAGCAAATAGGCATTGTCATTTTGATGCAATTCAACGGTACAAAAGAATCAATTCATATGCCTTATAAACATATATATGCAAGTATTTTGTACTTCTATATTAGATTTTGTTAGTAAAACAGATCAGCAGTCACCTGCAATTTCTCCTAACATCCCAGATACTGTTATAGTTATACTCTACATAGAGTATGCAAGGTTTATTGGGTGTTTCTTTTATATCAAATATGGCCTTTCTGTTAGAATGGATCAGTGCTTTTAAAGAATACTCTTCTCTTTTTTAAACATCCTTTGATGTCTTGTAATTTTAGCTTAATTTTTTGTTTTTGTTGTTCATTATTATATTCATTTCGTGTACGCGTTGACTGGCCCTAAACACATGGTATTCTTGCGTTGTATATAATAATGTATATGCTATCAAAGGGTCAAAGTAAACAATTTTTACCTTGTTAGTATATTCTAGCTATTCTTTGATGGCTCAGTAACTCGTATGCCAAACACAGCATGTTTTCTTGCTTTGTGGCCTTTTTTTGTGCACCATCTTTTCGCTATATTTAATGTGTTCAGGTTTTTTTTATTTATACATTTGTATAATTATTCTATATAAGTTAAACCTCTTATGAAAAAATAAACAACAGCTGGTTAAAAAATAATGAACACCAGATTGTTTTATTTTCATAAACATTTTTCTAAGTGAATTAAGTCAACATCTATCTACCAAATACACGATAAGGACTTAACTAATACATTACAAACTTTGTATAGCAAAATCTAATGTGAATCAAAATGTTCTATTTAAAAAAATAGAATTGATAAATTTTTTTTACAGCAAAGTTTAGGAAAAAAAACAACTATATTAACATTGTGTAAAAATATTTTCACAAAATGAGTTTGTCCCCGTCTAATCTGTTCAATTAAAACAGGTATGTATAATACCACATTATATTTTTGTTTGTAAAACATTTACTGCTGAAATTACATGTAACATGATTGCCATTTTATTACTCTGTGTACGGTGTATATGGTAGTATAATAAAATATACTGAAAATTTATTATTGGTGTCAACCCTCAATGCACGAATAAATACCGTAAACGGTTAATAAGTATTGACAATATCAAACAATACATTGTTTAATTTGGGAAAATTCATGTATAAAACGCTTAAAAATGAATTAATCATGTGATTTTCAGATAATTGTTTTTACATTTGTTTTGATTTGTAACTAGTAAACCTTTCAAACTTGAGTATATCATTAGTGTAGAGCTTTTTTAATGTAAGGAATGACATTTTACCTGACTATTTTGTACTAAAATACCATGTTATGATTATGTAAAATATATACTCTTATTAAACTTATATTCTAGTATTTACCTCAAGCATTGAATCTTTTAATTACACCAACCGGTTCGGGTAGAGAAAAAGGGTGGACAAAGTTTTAAGATGCAGTTATCGTCAAACGTTAGACTTTAGTGACATTTTACGTATCTTTTCAGTTAGATATAAAATATAAGTACATTACTGCAAGACTTATCAAAAGTAAATAAACAAATAATAATGCTTTAATTAATACACCATAAAATGCTACTGATCAAAATAAAAGCGCTTAAAACATTTTAATGAAAAATATGACAATAACAAACCGTCAACCATCTAAAAAATCCATAAAACGAAATATAAATTCAATGCAGAGCAACACGGACCTCCAAGATAGAGGTAGGATCAGGTGCCATGGAGGAGTGAGCATCCTCTGCTGACCGGTCACACCCGCCGTGTCTCACTGAACCACTGTCTTCTAATTTTATATTTCCAACATAGTGGCACACATTATAATATAGAAATTGCAAAACAACCAAACACATTTTGACTAAAAATATACATAAAATCTATGTTATGGATTGGTAGACACCAGACGCACCTGAATTGTTGAAAATACACATATCATTTAATTGATAGTAAAGTGGGCGTAACTCTTAAGAATGTTTGAAGGTCAGGGACATTTTGGGACTATATTAATCTTCCTGAAAAGAAAAACTGAGTGTAAAGATAAAGGAAAATATTGAAATTCTGAAATATTTGGAATTTTTTTTTAATACATGACACTTTATGACTAAAGGATTATATCTAAAACTTTAAGGTATATCTGATGGGTAATTTGTTGACCACCCAGCTTCTAAAATCTATTATTTTTTCATAATTTGGAAAAGAACACATAAAACGAATTAATTGTCAAATAATTAATTAGTACCTTCTCTGCAAATATTGTAGAAATGTTATCGCAGCACACTTGACCCCACATATAATCTAGGTCGTTGCTACTGTTGAGTTTTTATTATTAGTCGTGCAAATATATAAAAATTATTAATTTTGTCTTTGAATGAAATGATAAAAAAAAAAAAATTCATGAAGAGTTTGAAAATGAATAATAGAAATTGTTTATCTTCTGGTTTGGGATCTTATGATGTGTCTTGGCTATTTTGTGTTTGCAATTGCTTTTGGACAGACTTGTTTGATGAAGGAGTGAGGAAATTTTTAATTAAACCTACTCCTTTTCTGAGAATATTTTCTTCCTTTTTCTGTTGAAGATTTAGTTGATATGCCATGAGTCTCCATGTCCTTTTTTGTTGATTGAAAATGTTCACCAAAATTTTCAAATTTTTTATCGATAAGAGCCATTTCCCTAAATTCATTTAACACTTTTATTCGCTTTTCGTACCCTGGTTGTTTCTCCAATTTTTCGGCCTCAATCATAATGTCTAAATGATCTGTTGCAGACAGAGGACCAGGTCTTAATGCAATTTATTTAAGTCTACTTTTGCATTCTTTCATTTCTATCATTCTTTGTTCGACGTTTTTGAAAAGTGTTTCAACGTCTTCTGTTAGTCTTTCAAGGAATGATTGGTGATCTAATGTTAACCCAATGGCCTTCTGGTTTTCTTTTCAGTGTAAGTTTCTTTTACCTTTTCAATCGTTAATATAAAAATGTATAGCATATTTTTATGTGCATTCCATTTACATTTATTTTTGCATACAGTGCAGTAACCGTTTGTCATTGCAGAGCATTTTATTTTGTCATTGTCATCTGCGTATGCGCTATTTTTGTGACATGATAGACTGCAATTAAGACAGTTTGTAACATATTGTCCCGGTGTCAAGTCAACCTGGATTGCTTTGTGTCTGTCCAGCTCATATTCAAAATCTTTATTCTGTTCTATGTCATTTTTGTGGTTTTTAAATATTTCTAATTCATCTCGAAGCTCACCGATTTTTGATAATCCATCTTTCACCTGAGGCAGGATTCCTGCAATGGTCGTTTTTAATCGCTCTCTCTCTCTCTTTTAATACATTTTTTGTTTGGGTTAGACTTCTTGTTTGAAACTTAACAATATTACCAAAAAACTTTTTAAAACTGTTGCACCCCATCTCCCAAAAAATAGGTGACAAGGAAGTGGAGGACAAATTTGTGTTTTCTGCAAACAGAGCCGAGTTGTTGAATTGAAAAAAAGACCCAAATGGGAGGTTTGATTCTTTTAAAGAGGAAAGAACAGGGGGTTCAGCACCATCAGCAAAAGTGATCAATGTGCAAATGTTTGATTCAATATCTTTTCCAAAAAGGGACATTATTGACCTAAATATGTATGTTTGATTATGAGTAAGGCGAGCGTCTGGGGCCTTTACAATAAAACAAACTGCATCTATGTTAAGAAGTCCCTTAGGTCCCGTCTCCGAAAACAAATGACGTATATGATCAATGGCATTCTCATCTTTATCAATTCCTCTTGTGTCTCCAAACCCCGGTGTGTCGATAATGTTTAAGGTATAGTTTAATCGGTTTCCTTCTTGAGGCACAATTTTATAAACGGTGATCCATTCTGTTTGAGAAACTGCCTAAAAATTAACACAATAAAATATAAATAGAAAAAGTCGTTATTGATGAATTTTGTTCAGTGTATTATATCTGTAACATGATATTGCCTTTTCATTATTTTACATTATCATACTTTTTGATAACATTTCAAATACAATATCTACTGTGTCAAGATGCGTATTACAGATTAAGAAATAAACACATTTTTATAAAACTTCAGAATAATCCGTTACACCGGACAGGCAATACAGTAGGAGTATGCAGTGTATTTTAAGTTTATTCATTTGAAACATATTTGCAATTAATTAAGAAGCGTAATAATTACTTGAATTGCTTCGAAAACTCATGCTATGCGTACACAGTAGTACAAAGCTTTTACTATATAAAAAATGACAAATTAGCAAATTTGAGACTTACGAGAAAAATACGGTTTTTTATAAATAGCGAATAATAGTATTTGACAGTGGAGTATATCTACATTGTGCAATGTTACATTTTTTTTCAGGACGTCAATTGTAACATCTTGTCGACAGAAGAAAAAATATAATAAACTAATCAATAAACAAATCTTTAAATATTAAAACCGGATTTCCTTTTATTATATACTTATCTTTAAAATGTTTAAGGTGAAGTATATGACTAATATTGGAACATTAATCAAGCTAAAACATTGAAATTAATTTAATTCTATAGGGATAAAACATAGAAAACAATATATACCTGGTTATGAGTCTTTTGTTCCTCCTCTTCTAACTGCACGAGAGTAAATCTAAACGGATCATCAAAACTCACACCCGTGACGTAGTTTATTATACCGTCAACAAGCGTGCTTTTTCCAGAACCTGTTGCACCCAGTAACATAATCGTCTTTTCGTCTCCTTCATCCTTTAAATCTCCTTAAATTTATTATTTGTAGTTAAATATAAATATTTGCTTTTCATCTATTTTCAAGAATAGTATTTGATAAATAGTTTGTCTGGCAAATGCAAAAGTAAACTTACCCAGAACGAGTTTTTTTGTTTTTGCGTCAGCATTTCTTGCATCTTGTAGTTCTTGTACACTAAGTTGATATTTTGCCGGACTTCCATTAGCAACAGTTTTTGCACTCTGCAGTAAATGTGACGCTAAAGGCATTATTGTTTGGACATCATCATTTTCAGGCCCGTATTGTCCTTCCTGGTCATGAAATGCTCCTCTTACTTTAAATACGTATTTTGTATTTGCTTTTAATCCAGCTATGGTAATTTGATTCTGATCAGCATCCGTTTCAACAGATTTCCACTTCTCATTGCTATCTTTGCTTTTATAACGAATTTGGTAGTTTTCGACTTTTTCTTCAGATTTTGACCAAGTAAGATCAACAGAGTCTGATTGAATTTTCAATGCTATGGGTTTCCCTGGTGTCTAAAATAATAATAGAAAAGAGATGAGGATATAATAAAACACAATTGTACAATGTGTAAAAAGTCAACTAAAAGAAATTATGATTTATCCATCGGGTGTAGAGAGCATACGCGTAATTGAATATTTTTAATATATGGACAGAAAAGGCGAAGTTTAGCATAAGAATTATCATTAGGAATCTGACATGACCGATGCAAGACATGAACACAACTAAATTGCACCATACTGGTATTCATAACGAGACGTTGATGAGATACAAACCTGAAACCCTTTTTACAACAGAATTTTCATCGTAACAGAAAGCTCATCATTTTGGTTTTACAAAAAATCGTAAGAGAATCTATTGTCGTATATTTTTACTCGTTGATAACCTATACCCTCTCGTAGGTAAACCACATCAAAGTTGAATCGATTTATCAAAGCTAAACATCTCCATTTGTAATTAAGGTGTCTTCTTAGCCAACATTTAAAAAAAAATACAGGTAAAATACAGGTAGATCTGTGTTGGCTAAGTGGGAATGGGGTGCGGGTGGAGAACAAAAGAATTTAATTGCAGGTAAGATATAATCTGTTTTCAGATAAAAGTGTGAGGAATAAAATATTTGTTTAATAGAATAAATATAAATCTATAATAGCTTTTTATTTTGTAGATAATTCAGATGAAAATATAATTTACCAGTTTTATTTTTAAATCAACAAACTGTTAAGCTCCCCCTTAGTTTGTATCTTTCATTGAGCTTTATATATATCATGATTGGTTTATCTTTATCATATTTTGAATTAGTTATAATAATAAGTAATGCATGCAATTATATACAAATCCAATTTGAAATTCAAGCTGTAGATCCTATTTCAATTTCTTTTTTCATATTCCTTATGCTCTATTGTATTATCAAATCTCCAAACCTACACATGTCATTATGAAGTTAATAAAACGCAAAAAATGCTTGAGTAAGATCCTAATTGTTTTCAGGACTGTTCGTTTCATAATAAAGACCAAATCAAAATGGCCAATGGAAAACAATTAAGATCTCATAATTTCATACTTGTGACTTTGCATTAAATTAATGACCATTATTATGCTTATCTATCTAGCATTCTTCTTTAAAATCTGCCGATCGATCTCAATTGTGTAATTATACATCCTATTTAGACAATTTATAATTATGGACTATTTTCTTATCATGCATGGTTTATATTTATCAAAAGCTTTATATAATTACCTTGAAAAGATTTGCTGATCTGTTTCTTTTTAAGGTATTCTAGGTTTATTTTTATTTATGTATTCCGATAATTGGCAAAATTAAGGATTTTTTTAATTTAATAAGAATAATGTATACAAATTCGAAACCGTGAAGTACATTTATGTTTTAATTAGTATTAAACGTAGCTTTTATATAGTATTAATTTTATTTAGAATTATAACCATTATATTTAATCATCTTTTAAAATGCTTTGGTATATTTGTTTTTATCAAATAATTCTTAATTAAAGCCATTCTCAGGTACTGATAACAAATACATTAACATGAAAAAACAGACTTTAGCCTGCTAAACGCTCAGGTGTAAAATTCAAAATGTTAGCCGGGTGGGAATTGAAAATTGCAGAATAGTGGCTAAGTGGGAAGAAACCGTAATTAATAACTCTGCAACCCTTGGGGACCTTTACGCGTTTTAGCTGGCCCTCGTTTGTATTTTGCGGTATTAGCTTTGACTATAAGACGTCACAGACTCCCTGCAGATCATTTCATCAGTTAGCACAGGAAATTTGAAATGGTAAGACATGCTATTTTTTCATCCAGGTTTAATGCGCATTTAGTTTAAACAATTTATACTGTTTTTCAGATATCTTTGGAGTTCTATGTGTTCATATTGATTTTTTTGGTGTTATTAAGCCTAATTCTTTTGCTGCAATTTTTCATAGTTCGTATTTTAATATGATTCCATATACACGCCGTAACACCGAACGATGCCTAAACGGAACTCGGGCCATCAGCCCACGTCACGGCGGCGGTCGAGGAGACAAGCCCCCGACTTCTCGAGACAAACCCCCGACGAGATGAGCCAAACCCAGACGCCCAGATCCAGCCTTCAACTGGCGCACATAGCAGCGAGACTGCGGGGACACAATCCTCGCCCAGCAATGGCCTGGAAATTCCGGTTCACATAAGCGACACCCAACTGAAACAGCTAGTTGAGGCCATATCAGCCGGCTTAGGTAGAGGTCCACACAATTTCGCTATCCCATCAAGGTCCACGGAGCCTGACCTGGCTTTTGATGAAAACCCAGGCAATAGAATTTTAGATATCTCTTTGTCAGTTCATCTGAAATTAGTTATCACACAGGCCGAGTGGTCAGTTATAGTTGTGACTTAAACTATAATGTGCCCAACAAAATCAAAATTCAGATGTCAAATGGACAGTATGTCAATTGCAACTTAGCTAAGTTACCGCAGCAGGTCATCAGGTCTTGGGTGGCGTGGCTATGATATTCAGTTTCGCTTGAAGAAAGAGCAAAACCCCTTGGTCGACCAAGAGTTATGGTTGTTTTACATGCAAATCCCCCTACTTTCCCCTAAAAACAACACATCAAGTTGCCAAGTGTTATGATTTTATTTTCCGGAGGTTCTGTCAAAAAAGTCTTGCCCCTATAGACACCAATGTATCTACTGCTCATTTAACCACCCCATCAGCAAGTGTCAACTTTTAAAGCCGCCCCCAAACTATTTTCCTTTCAGGACCAACCTACCAACGTCATAGTGCAGAGTATTCTCGCCATCAACCACCAACACCCAAAATAATCCAGCCAGTCAATAAAACAGCATCTACTCCCATTTAAGTATTGCAGTAACAGAATTATTAAATATTTTATTCAGACCAAAACATAGGAGCTGAATTATTACATGGGTTATCTCAAGGGTTTTATCTATCATTTGAAGGTCCCATATGTGCAAAAGATTGTCGTAATCTCCATTCATTAGTGGGCCTTGAAAATAAAGCAATAGAATTGATAACTAAAGAAATAATTCTAGAAAGTATGGCCGGCCCGTTCCCCACTAGTCCCTTGCCTAACCTTAGGTTGTCACCAATCGGGTTGGTACCCAAAAAGATGGATCGTTAGGCTAATCCATTACCTATCTTATTCAGCAGGATTAAGCATTAATGACTTTAAATTTTTAAAGTTCAGGATAAAGTTTACATAGATATGTGTTTACCATTTGGATGCGCCAACAGTTCTGCCAAGTTCGAGAAATTTTCATACTTTTTAGAACGGGCACTAAGAGAAGAGTGGGTAATACCAATGTTATACATTATTTAGATGATTTCTTGCTGACCGGGCATGTACATGGGACTGTGCAACTCTCATGTCATGTTTTAGTTCCATCTGTGCAGACTCAGGGGTCCCTTTAGCTCAGTAAAAAACAATAAGTCCTAGAACAGTTTTTACTTCTTTATTTTTTTTTTTTTGGGGGGGGGGGGGTTAGAAATTAATATTAACAATATTGACAATATGATTATTCAGATTCCTCATGTCATTTATGTCAGCTCAAAACCGAGTTGTTATGTTATATAAAACAAGGTAGCACTCAAGCAATTGCAAAAAACTTACAGGGTTGTTGAATTTTTGTATTAGATTATACCTTCAAGTAGGGCATTTCTTCGCTGACTGTATGACGCTACACATAGCCTAACAAAACCACATCATCGTCGTAGAGTAACAGATGAGATGAAGAAAGACATTCGCTCTTGTTTTTGGATCTCTTTAATGGGTTGACGTCATACCAGAAAGTTAACTGGACAAGAGGCTTTGAGATGCAGTTATTTACTGACAGTGCAGGTTATATCAGTTTTCTCTATGCTCATCGCAAAATTAGGTTTAGCGAGCAAAGGATACAAAACACATTTATTTCGCACAGCCACAGAAGCCTGGATCCAGAGCAAGAGTGAGGATCAGATTGCAGCAGGTGGCAGGTGGATGTCCAAATGTTTACATAGATACATAAGGTGTTAGAATAGTCACAAAATTGTTGTCACAATAGACTGTACAAGTTTATTGTTTTACTTCCTGTGGACTAGATGCTTTAAGCTTTATTATTGGTAACATATATCGCTGCAGATCACAAAAGAATCTGGATATTAGGATCATCATTAATTAAATGTGCGTTCTTGTATGCCAGATCCTCTTCATTTGAGGCAAACTGGCAGTTACACATACACAACGCTTCGGTGTTGTGGCAAGGAAAGTGAGGTATGAAATGGAAGCAAGTCTACCCGAAGGTACAGTATCTTAAGGAGGACAAGTGGAAAGTGCTCCGCAAATATTCAAGAAGGGTCTAGATTTAAATTACAGAAGTTATTGCCTACTACCATTGTGCTGTTACTTGTTTTGTACGAATCATTATACATGTATGTACAAATTACTCATGAGAAAGGTTAGAACTCTTCTGTATTAAGAGGTGTGCACGATTTTTGCCTCACTTTTTCCGGCTACACGCTAGTGACCACGTTTTATAATTCCGGATTACTTTGGTTCGCCAGGGCGTACGTATTTCCAATATTTGCTACCTATGTCTTGTTTTTATGATAATTCGTAATGTCATATCGATGTGTTGTTTATTTACCAATCACTGCATACTGTATCGAGTCCTGACGAAATGTTTTTCCATAAATATGTATCCTGTCAAATTGATTACTATCGTAACTTAAAGAGAAATTAGTTTTGCTACTGTTAATGTGCATCTATTAGTAATAATTCATGATATTATTGTGTATTTAGGTGAGTACTTTAATCTAAGGTCAGTCAGTAGCGTTATAAATAGGTCAAATATGCTTGCAATATATGTGAATTCTCTACATGCTATGTGCTGAATGCATAATCTGAAACTCGCTTAGCACTCTGATATTGTCTATAGGAAGTTGTGGAAATGTGTATAATTTTGTGTTATATTTGTATTGATTGTGTATTTATGATCGTTTTGTTTTACTTGAAGCTTTTTACTCTCACTCGCAATTTTGTGAAAAAAGGCTAGCTATCTGCAGACTTAAGGCAGAATAACCATATAAATCTGGTCGCAGGTCCCACCTAGGTTACAATGGCGCGGGGAAGTAGCTTTAGCCTTAAAGAGACTTAATAGCTGTATAGCTACTTACATTCTCGATTTAGGGGGCATATATATCAAATATCCAGGCTCCAGGATCATGAAGCAATCTTTGACTTAAGTCAAAAGTTGTACACTGTCTAAATGTCTCTTAATTAAAACACTGAAAAAAATTTAAATGGTATAAGTGTCATGATATAACATTGTTAATTAAAAAAAAAAATAATTGTTTTAATATGATACACAATCATTTTATGACTGATTGTAAATTTGACTTAAGTCCAAAATGCTTCATGATCCTAAGGCCAGAACTTTTTGTTTTATGGTTGCTCCCTGATTGTAGATGTGACCCCTATTTTGTGCTGGGATGCCCAATAGCAAATTGTGCTTGCTCCACATTGTTTTAGTCATTGTCTTAATTTTGTGGGTTTTTACTGATTGATAATGTGACCCCAATGATTGTGCTGGGATGCCGAATAGGAAATTGTGCTGGCTCCCCTTGTGTAATTTATTCATTGTGTTGGTTTTCTGGGGCTCACTGATTGATGATTTGATTTGAATGCCCAACAACAAATTGTGCTGGCTCCCTTTTGCGTATTTTATTCCAATTTTCTCAATGGGTGTTTACTGATTATGCGATCCCAATGGTCTCGTTCTGGGATACCCTAACAAATCGTGCTCTTCTTTTTGGATTTTTTTTCATCCTTTTGCGCTTATCATTTTGTGTCAACTACCTTACACGTCATAATGATGA
Organism: Magallana hongkongensis; assembly: GCA_016163765.1. Taxonomy (NCBI): domain Eukaryota; kingdom Metazoa; phylum Mollusca; class Bivalvia; order Ostreida; family Ostreidae; genus Magallana; species Magallana hongkongensis. Next base: position 75,014,281 of record WFKH01011925.1, read on the forward strand.
AAAGCCAAAGGGTTCAATATTCTATCAATGTAATTATGTATTTGTGTTTTGTAAATGCGTTACTCGTTAAATGTAAATGGAGAATTGCTAATTGTTTCTCTGTCACTGAATCTTCGAACATTGTTTTTAACAATTTGTAAATCATCATTTTAAGACTTGTTTTTTTCTGTTAATTGTTAATTCATAATCCGTTCGATGCAAGTTTGACATTTGTACTTCCATCATTCGTGATTTGTGTTTCTAGGCTTGTAAGGTAATATACCATTATGACGACAGGGGGCGCGCACTACGTCGAATCTTGTGGGAAACGGACTATAGAACCAAGGTATCATATCAACATGTACATGTACCTACTATATTTCATACCAGGTAATTTACAAATCAATGCCTAGATAAAGATTCTCCCCCTTTCAATTGTTTTATTCAGTCATATTGCCAATTAAAAAAAGAAATAGTGCATTTAGTCAACATCATAATATTATTAATCATTATTTTTAACCGAAAAAACCCTAAACATTTTCAACCCGTAAACAATTTATATCCTCAAATGGTTTAAAATAATTTTTAATCATGCATATATGATGTATAATGTATTGTTATCTTTGGAAACCAAAATATTAGCCGGATCCGGTCCTGTCTTTGAACTTTAACTTTCCTTGTTATAATAGACGATGTTTACGAACAAAGTATAGATTTAAAAAAAAATACCGAAACTACTCAACAGTTCTTTTTTTTAAATATCGCTCTAAAAATCGTTGCTCTCCAATAGATGCTGGCGCATGATTTAATAAACCTCATTCTGAAACCTTTGTAACAATTACCCAAAACTGAAAATGAACTTCGTTCCAACTTGGGTGTACCGCTTTATCAATTATTAAACAGTAATATTTCCAACGTAAATTATGTACGAAACCGTATGTTATAACATTTCAAAAAAATACCATCAACTAGTACATATGTAACGCCAAAACACTTTGTTTATTACTAAAATATCTGAGTAAGTCTACCCTCCTTTGTAAAACAATTTATGCCCGATTTTTACATTTTATTTTGTATAGTTATATACATGTATTTATTTATACATGTATATATCTATGCAAATATATTTATTCCTTTTAGCACACATATTCCTCTCACATTATTTTTGTTATGCTTTATATGTAATAGTAATAGTTTATATATTTACAGTGACATATGTATATACATTTTCAGATGGTATATCAAAAATAATAAGTATTTTAACACCCGGTCCGTCGGGCCTATGTGTTACGTTTAACACATCACATATGAAACAAGAGAAAAAGATATAACTAGCTCATGTACCATTTATAGTCGAAGTGGTCTTGTGTGTGAAGAAGTGAACTTAAACATCACACGCCGAGAACAGGATCTGAATTTATTATGTATATAATAAGTATCTGTCTTTTTTCCGATTTTATTGCTATATAATTCTAAAAAAATACGTCTGAACCAAAATTATAAATTCTTATATATTTTTAATGATTTAAATCGGAACAAAGGATAGATATATTTGATTTCTGAAAAATCGCATTGCTTCTATACTGACTTGGTGTATCGGAGGAGAAGAATATTTACGTGTAGTTTCGCTTACAAGGTGTTTATTGGTTCTGATTTGAATATGTACCCATTTGTTTTAGAACTTCTTTAGTGACTTTACTGATGCTAGAGGGTTAGCTCTACTGATTGCGCAGACTTTTATTGCCTGCATAGTCTCGTGGCGGATATTTCAGCTTACCAGTAGTGCTCACATGGCTTTAACTTGTTTATACATACGGGTGTTTAAGTAAAAAAAAGGGATAGGGTATATTGACACAGAATTGTGGGTTATGTTTATAGTTGGAGGTAAGAACATTTGACAGGGTGAAGTACAGGTGGCATATCTTTCAGGATTTTGTGGTAGGAAACCTTGCTAATATGCTCAACTTTGTATAAAATGTACCTTTTGTATCAAATGTAGCAAAGAGCATGCGATGGCTAATTGCTCCCTTTCAGTCAATTAAGTTAATAGGCAAACTTTTTTCATATCAGTCATAGACAGAATTTCAGACAGGGTCCCCAGCAAGGTATTCAACCACCCCCTCCCCAGTTTACTCAAAAGCAATCAAGATTCACCACCAAGGCTTTTTGGTATCTCAGTTCAATCCCATTTAAGATTTTGAAGTTAACTCCATATCTGCAACAATACCCAATTAGGCACGTCGCACAGGAAATACGTAATGGATTTACTCACGGCTTTTTGTTGAATTATACAGACCCTAGAATTTTTAGATTGTCAGAAAATCTAGTGTCGGCTAGACTTTTTAAAAGTAAGTTGTAGGAAAATATTACTAAAGAACTACAAGAGGGAAGAACTATAAGCCCCTTTTTACACCAACCGATACCTAACATGCATATTTCACCTATAGGGATTGTTCCAAAGTCAAGTGGTGGTTGAAGAATGATTAAACATCTGTCGTATCCTTCATTTCTTCGCATAAATTCATTGATTCATTGACTAAGAACTATGTTTCATAAAATACACACTTTTCGATACAGTAGGTGACATGATCACACAGTTGGGTCTTTGTGCAGAATTGGGGAAGGTGGATATAAAGAGTGTACTTATGTTACTTCTTGTATACCCTACAGACTTTGAGCTATTAGGATTCAGAGATAGGGGTCATTAGTGTTCTGACAAGTGCTTGCTCAACGGATGTTCAAATTCCTGTGCAATTTTTGAAAAGTTTTCATCATTTCCACAGAGGGTGGTTAAAGAAAAATCTGGTTTAAGAACGGTTGAGAATTATTCAGATGTTTTTTTTTTGCTGGTAGGAGAGGATAAGGGAATTGTTTACGATTAATGGCAGTATTTCAGGAGGTGTGCAATGACTTTGGAGTTCCCTAAGCAGTTGAAAAATCCGTTTACTTGCTTAGTGTTTCTTGGCCTTGAAATAAATAAATGCTTAAGATTAGTAGGATACCTCAAAGCAATTTACATGAGTTGAAAGGGCTATTTCTTATTCCTCTGGACAAAACAAAGCTAAAGTTTAAAGAGCTGGATCATTAGTTTGAAAATTTAATTTCTTTTCTAAGGCCCTAAGAGGCAGCAGAGCATTTAACAGGAGGTTTTATGATGCTACACTTGGTTTATCTCGTCCAACTTATTAGGACACTGAAAGAAGATATGTTAATGTGGCTTGAATTTTTCAAACAATTTTAATGGCGTAGCTTACATTATTCATTCAGAATGGGTTAATTCTACACAGACAGTGTTTTGGGTGTCGGCTTAGGTAGTGGATGTTTCTTAAAAGGAAGGTGGGCTCACTACGAGTGACCTGTATACTAGGAAAATGTGGATGTAATTTATTATTTATTATTTTAAACACTCAATCATCCAGGTCTCAAAGATACGGTGGCTGCTATAGGACATACATGTATGCTTAAGATGTTTTGTTTAATTCGTGGCCACGAAATTAAATTCGTTCTTACGAAAAATGTTCGTTCCCACGAAATAAAATTCGCTCCCACAAAATTCTTTTTTTTCCACGAAATAAAAGTCGTTCCCACGAAAAACAAAATCGTTGCCACCTAATGAAATTCGTTTCCACAAATAAAAGTCGTGGGCACGAAATAAAAATCGTTTCAACGAAATAAAATTCGTGGCCACAAAGTAAGTTTTGTTTCCACGAATTTTATTTGCTGTAACAAAATGAGAATTAAATGGTTAGACACCACTTTAATATATTTCATCAGTTTAGATGGTCAACATACAAGTTAATTGTTTCTATAAACCTGTATATTATTTGTTTGTTATAACTTGCAATTATTACATTTAGAACTTCATATAGAAATAAACAGTTTCTTGAAAAATATGATGAAATAAATCATTTCATTTTATTCAAATCCATATTTGAAATGACCCGTAAAACATAAAAAATCAGTTAATTCTTGTTTACTGTTTAGCTTAATTAACTTAATCGAAGTAATATACATCCCAATGAAATAAGAAAAAAGCGCTGTATAAAGAGTTGGTCATAGGCAAGGGTGTAAAATGTAATTAAAGTCGTGATGACAACTGTTTCACTTTTTCTGGCTTTTATCTAGTGCTAAATTCTTTGCAATCAGCGTATTATTCGACAAATCCTTTCAAATGTCATTTCATTTGAATATATAAAATTCGTGAGAACAAGATATTTGCTAATTCGTTGTGCGGCAAACGATTTGGGACAAGAAAAACTTGAGAAAATATTATTTAAAATCCAGATGGGCATTCAATTTCTTGCAAGTATTTTTCTCACACTACACTTATTTGATCTTTTCTCCTTCTTCGTATCTCTTGGAGGTATTCAGAAAATGTAAGGCAAAGGAACAGGCGAGGAATAGGCTAAATAGGTCGGCAACAAACCATGTGTTCGCCAAAGGGAGGGGATTTTTATTCATTCCCAATTCCAGAACCAACCTGCAAAACTCTATCACTCTTGATCAGATGGGACCCACTTATCTGAGCTGGAAAATTATGTTTTTTTAGGTAACATCTAGGGGGCTTTGGAGTTTTTTGCTTGGGGAAGTATGAGCAAAAAGTTTCCTTGCAAGTAGTAGTCAAATGTCCAGACATAGAATCCTCTGGGGCATTGGCACAGTGGTCATAATATATTAAGGGATCACCATGTGGCGGTGGGCAACCCGATCGAATGTCTGCAGTTGCACCTATTCATCAGGTTGCCAATATGGCTGAATCGTCACATTCAAGTTGGTTGTGAAGTTATTTTGTTGACCTTTCATCTAATATTCATGTACTTGTCTTAAGTTTTGCATATTTGTGTAAAAAAATATTTGCAACCCGGGACCACGTGTGTCGACGGATGAAGACCTGGCACCTGAATTGGTGTTTCAAACACATTTAGGAAAAGTTCCAGGGTTTGTCCCTTCATCATAGATCCAACCCGGCTTCATTTTAATAATTGTACATAATAACATGTGCATCAGTCTGAATATGGATCGGTATAAGAACTAGGTATGATGTTTTATGTATTATCAGGTAATTAATTTAGCATGTTTATGAACAAAAGACCTTGTAAATCCTAAGCTTTATGCTTTTTAAGGGTTCAAGTCAATGAATAAGACTATATATATATATATATATATATATTCTCTAATGTGCTAGCTTGTACAAAATTTTATCGTCTTGTTTTGTAACACGAGTTGATCTGAACAGCCTTCTTACATGTAAGAACTGCAATTCGCAGGCGGGATGCACTTAAAATACATTAAATTGGCGCCTCGGACAAGGACTTGAAGTTTTACAGCGTTAAATGCTTGTACACGAGAGGCTTATTATATCTCAATGCTCCACCCCTACAATGCTAATCGGCCACTTTGTAGATAATTTCTTGGTACCACTAGTACAAACACAGCACATTTCTGTTATAGTCACTAAAACAATATCAACAAAGTAGATTCAATGCATTCGGAACCTGATACCTGGCTTGTAATACTACTATACATGTATATCAACATGACAGCCACTGAACTCGTCCAATCTGCAGCAAAAGCATCTACAAAACTTAAACAAAATGAGGTTATAATAAAAATCCCAGACGTTGACTACTTAATTGAAAATTCTGCTCGAAAATAATAAATTTGAATTCAATTGCAACCTCTACAAACAAATACTAGGGACCAGTATAGGGGCTGTACCCTCCCCTGAAGTTATCGACCTCTGTCTCTTTAAAATTCTTGAGATTATTACAAAAAAACTAACAGAGAAACAAAATTGTGGGTCATTTCAGGTGTAGGGACAACAAATTTATGGTTATAAAAGTCACGAAAAGTGAATAAATGTAGTCCTTCGAACTTGTAAACCTTGAGAATATATACCTCTAGTTCACTTTCAATATTCACATGAGTGAAGGCGAAGCTGTGTCCTTTTACTCAAAGGTCAGAGATTTAAACAGATTACTTGAAAACTGTCAAAACCCACCGAAACCTTTCTGTACCTAAATTGTTACAATGCGCACCCGAATGATTTATCAAGGGTGAAATTATTCGGTACATGAGAAACACCTCTGATCCACAGAAAACAAGACAACTGATTTTACAATTAAAGAAACGACTCATATCGGAGGGATATTTGGAGTCTGAAATTGAAATTGACAACATCGTTTTAGAAACAGAATCAATCAACAGACATGTCTGTTAAACATGAGCGCGACCAAATCTAAAAGAGTGCTTCAGTGTTTCTAACGAAATACAACCCAGCTGTTGAAGTTAAAAGGTAAATCTTTCTCCGTGCCATTAGGCGCATAAGGGCGATGCTTATCCTCGGTTTCCGTGGTGCTAAGCGGATGGGAGTCATTGACTCCCCCTGGATTGGACACCAGTCCATCACAGGTTAACTCTCAGCATAAGCCGGTACCCAATTTCAGCTGGGTGGACTGAGACAATGTAGGTAATTTTTTTGTCTAAGTGCACAACACACAACATCAAGTGACCACAGCGGGGTTTGAACCAGCGACTTTTCGGTTACTGATGTAACGCCCACTATATGACCACTGAGCCATGCGCTCCACCTCAGCTTTTAAAACACTCGGGAAAATACTTCTCAAACACTGGTATAATATTAGAAAAAAGATGAGCATTGCTCCGCAATATTCCCGATACCTCATACGCATGATCAAATATTACCTGATAATGCATATAATATCATGCTCAGTTTTTATACCAATCTGTACGGACTGATGCACACGTTACTGTACATGTATACAGGGTTATTTTCGCCCCGTGTCATTTTCACCCCTCTATACTTGCAAACGGTGTTGCCTTGTCTTGAATTCGCCTAGAGACAGTTGTACTTAAAGAGAGATAATGTAAAAAATTTGAAATCGCTCACGAGGGCGAAAGAGGCAAAAATAAAACGGGGGCGAACATTTCCATGTATACAGTATTATGTACAATTAAAATGAAGCCGGGTTGGACCTCTAATGAGGGATAGACCCTAGGACGTTTTATGAATGTGTCCGAAACATTGATTCAGGTGGCATGCAAGTTCTCATTCGTCGGCACAGGTCCTGCCGCTGGCAATAAATTTATACATTATAGGCTTTGAAAAATACGCCAAAAAAAGTTAATAATGACTTTGTATTTCAAGGCAAATATTTGCATCATTATTGTCTGTTTTAGATAGGAAGAGTAAGCTACTAGTAACTGGCTACTAGTAACTGGCTACGAGAGGTAAGAAAAGCTAGCTACTAGTAACTGGCTACGAGATGAAATAAAAGTTGGCTACTAGTTACTGGCTACTAGTAACTGGCTACGAGGAGTAAGAAAAGCTAGCTACTAGTAACTGGCTACGAGATAAAAGAAAACTTGGCTACTAGTTACTAGTTACAATTGACAAAACATACCTGCGATTTCTACCTGTGTTGTTATTATGTACATCGCACTATATCATCCACATGATTTATCATCTTTTGTGATATCGTCATCTACAAAATGCCTTACAAATATCTTATTTTCAAACATCTTTGTCAAAACATTTCAAATAGCTACATAATAGATAAAATATATCTACAAGTGTTGTAAATATCAACATTTGAATATGTTATCTACATGATTATACCCTAAAAGTACTCATATTCCTCCCGTAATCTCATCAGTAATTTGTGCATTTCGTTTAAAATGTCTCTATTTCAGACAGTATTGTCCATTTGACTCAAGTAGCTGTACATATAGATTGAAAATGTCAACAAGTGATGTTAATATTAACATTCTATCAGGTCATCCACATGATATTACAATACAATTACACAGACATTTCTCTTTATCTCGTCAGCTCCTAGTGCTTTTCGTTACAAATATCTCTATTTTATACAGTTCTGTCCTTATAACTCAAGTAGCTGTATATATAGATTGAAGCTACAGTTCTGTCCATTTAACTTTAGTATCACTATTGATAGATTCAAGATATCTACGAGTGTTGATAATTGCAACATCCTTTTGTAGTAGTAGATATATTGTAGATATCTTCAATTTATATATACAGCTACTTGATGTATATGGACAAAACTGTAAAAATATATAGATAATTGTAATGAGATCCAACTGTAATAGTACCAATTGTGCCCCATTGTTAGCAGTCCTATATTTGTATTCTTATGAAGCAGAATTTATTCAAAAACTTGTATGTGAAAAAAATAAATCACTCGCTGTGGCCTTCAACTCAACATTTAGGTATATCGACGACGTATTATCAATTAACAATTGTTATTTCCATACTTACGTCGACTCGATATATCCCAGTGAACTTGAAATAAAAGATATCACAGAGTCAGCGTCATCTGTTTCATATTTGGATATTTTACTAGAAATGGACATTGATGGTAACCTAACAACAAAACTTTATGATAAACGCGATGACTTCAATTTTTCTATAGTCAACTTTCCTTACTTATGTAGCAATATACCTTCATCACCTGCATATGGTGTTTTTGTCTCTCAATTAATTCGATACGCAAGGGTATGCTCTTCGTATGAACAGTTTCTAAGACGAGGCAAGCTACTGACAAACAAGTTGATAAAACAGGACTATCAACAGTCTCGTTTTAAGTCATCTTTTCGTAAGTTCTATGGTCGATACGACGACCTTGTCAGCAAATACAATCTTTCACTGAGTCGCATGCTGACTGACGTTTTTCATACTAATTGTTAGACCATAATTAATTACCTAATTGTCTACGGACTTTTGCGGTTTTTATTTTCCCGATTACGACAAAGAGCACACGGCGGGTGTGACCGGTCAGCAGAGGATGCTCACTCCTCCTAGGCACCTGATCCTACCTCTATCTTGGAGGTCCGTGTTGCTCTGCTTTGAATTTGTATTTCGTTTTATGGATTTTTGAGATGGTTGACGGTTTGTTATTGTCATTTTTTCATCCACTAGAAACAGACGAGATTAAGAGAGATATCTTAGATATTGTTTCATAATATCATGTGGATGACCTTATACAATGTTCAAAATCACAACACTTGTAGATATCTTCAATCTATATATACAGCTACTTGAGGTATATG
>WFKH01011925.1:75048604-75064501 GCA_016163765.1 Magallana hongkongensis
ACTACCATGGAATACTAGTATTAATAACAATGGAATTATTTTTTTTTTGTGACAATGTACTTTCATCGGATGTCCATATTTCACCTATTGTTGAGATTCATTTGATCTTTGTCATTTATGTCATTTCTTGATTTTGGAATTCTGGTCTTTGATGTTGTTTCAAAAAATTCTCCGATTTTTTTTTCGCACGGCGGGGATGTACCATATCTGTAATATGATAGTCTGACCAGAATTCCGGATCGATAATGTTCGACCATGTTGGTTCCGTATTTAGTAGTTTTAGTTTAGTTTCCGGTTATGAAATAAAAGAATGGAAAACTCGTCACGAGTTGTAACATTTATTCCTGTCACATCCATCGTCTATTTATCATAAACATCGATACCGGAACAAAATATTTTATAAGAACAATAGAACAGTTGAATGACTGCAAAAAATATTAATGTTGAAAGTGTGAAATAGAACACAAAGTTTATGAAAATTGATAAAGACAGAAAAGAAACTAATGAAGAAGTATTTAAGTACTATCAAAGAAAAAGAAGAGAACAAAAACAGAAGAAAGGTGAAAACCACCAATAAAATATGAGAAAGACAGAAATTTGGAAAGCGCATACTGAAATAGACTATGAAAAAGGTAAAATAAAAAAGAAGAAAGACAGAGAAATAGCATTACAGAAAAAAATTAACATTTTAAAAAAGAATTTTCAAATCGATAAAGAAAATACACATTTACTGAACTTAAGAATGCTGTTCTCTCAGGGTTTGAGTTGTCAAATTCGGATTCTTATAAAATTCAATGTCATTAGTAAAATCTGTTCTATACACAACAAGTATTTATAAAATGAATAATTATTGACATAACATTCAATATTATTACTATATCAGTCTATATGTCGATCAGTCCTTAGACGATGCATTTTACCGCCCTATTGAAGCGTACCTGAAGACGAGATTTTGTACCCACGCACAAGACTCTCTGACCACCAATGAACATGAGTGTTACTTCTGTTAGTTGACTTTACAAAATGTTTAAGATCCCAATCTCTTGGGAAATAGGACAGTTCGATTTTAAGCTAATTACAACCACTTAGCATCTCTTACTTCCCCGCATCTGGCTGTGTGTTGTATTTTCTTGTTTGAGCCTAAATAAAACTATTTGCCACTTTACGATCATTTACGACTTTGTCTTGACGTCATCTTTTACGGAAGTGATAAACTTTATTGACAGAGAAATCCTCCGCACTTGGTCTGAGAATAGCGAGTACATTGAGTGGGAAGGGAAAACATCGAGATATAGCAATGGAGTTTTTAAAGTAAATCACAAAATTGCGTTGCATGATTCTTACACAAAAGGTGTAACTGGTACATGTATTCTACTCACCCAAACAAAAGACTCACTGTTAGAATATGTAAAACTTAAGAAGAAATGATGACGTAATTACCTTAATTATCGTTCATATTTGTATAAGCGTACCCATAGATGACCATGTACTCCCACTGTGTAAGTCCTTTTGTGTATATTAATACATTATAATATGAAAAATGTTCAGTGCTAAGATATGTATATAATTACGGGCCACCAGAAGGCGGTCCGTTATTTGATATACATTTAAATATTGTAACTGCGTTTCTGCGGGATAGTTTTTTTTTATAGAATTAATATTTTGCTTATTTTCATGAATTATTTGTAAATTAAGTAAATTTGCATGTAGAAATATGTTTTATGCCTTTTAAAAAGTATTACATATTTTTTGTTTTACTCGTAAATGTAAAGTAGGTCATAGACTGTCGTGAAAGGCGCGTTTTATCGAGACTATAATCTATTCGGAATTTTTTTTCATTCTTTTCAAAACAATGTATTGGGATCGGTATACGGGATATACTAAAGACCTGAAATACTAAAGACCTGAATGACATGAAATTTTATAAAAATGATATATTTATATTTCTATGTGCTGCGTCAAATAAAATGACTTTATGTGTGTATTTATTATATTTCCATGTGAATGTGGTAGAAAAATATCATGAAATGACATCCATATCAATTATTTACGCAAAAATATGAAAGAACTGAAAATTTGAGTTGACCTGAAAATTTGAGATAACCTGATTTTTTAGAAATTCTTTTGAGAACCTCATGCAATTAAATAACCATGATTATCTTCATCAACTGAAGTGTAGATAAGATTTATAATTCCATTTAGGAAAAAAATACCCGGCTTATTTTTTACCTTTAAAATTGTGCAGATTCTACCGGATGAGCATGATCTTACATGTACCTTTAAAATAATCCATTTCTATTTAATTATGTGGTCCCTTGAAATCATATAAACTAATACATTAAGTTTTAATTCAATACAATGCAACAAAAAAATCAAAATGGTTTGAAATTCATAATCTCCAAGAGAATAATGATGAGTTGAACTTTGTATTAGAAAAATGTACAAATCAATGTGTTTTCCATTACTTCATACTATGGCAATGATCATACAATTACCGTTAGAAATGCTTACAGTAGCGAACTCGATTCTTAATAATAATAGTAAAATGTTAAACATCAAAACGTGTTGCTGCAATTATATTAAAATTTACCATAAAAATTAGTACAACCAATTCGTTATTTTCTTCTTTGTGGTGTGTTTTTTATGTAAACAACCAATGATGATTCATACAACAATTATATTTTTGCGACCCATTTGACGCTTGCGTCAATATGATTTCTGTTTGAAATACTGAAATACAAGAATTCAATCGAGTTGGTCCAAAAATCACTCGTGCATGATATTATTATATTTATGTTCACTTACTGTGCCAACAATATTAAGAACTTGTTGAACTATCACACGTTTAAAACTTATTAAAAAAGGAATAATAACATTTAAACATTGTATTCTAGTTTTAAATTACTTATATTGACCCTTTTCTGCTGGCATAAAATTATATGAGGTCATTGATAATATTTTTGAGATATGCTTTCTATAATATCATTGCATAGAGTATTAAAAAAACCCAACATTTAGCATTACATTACTCAACATTACTGAAGACAAAGGTGAGATAACTCCAAAGAAAATTTGCATAATTATATTGACCAACAGATAAAAAACAAAACTTTTGTTATCATAGTTTCTCAGGCGGAAAAAGCACAAAAATTTAATCCGAATTTCCCTGTTTTGCCACAAGTCTACTTTTGATTAAACTAATTTCTTAAAATGATACAAATATCAAGTGTTACATCAATATCGATTCATTTTTTATACATGTATTTGGTGTATTTAAACAAAGTTTGCTCATGCATGAGATTCAACTTTTGACGGACCGAATTTGACAACTCTATCTTTGATTCCAGGTCAACAACCTCAAATGTATGCTTTAGCCAAAAAAATGATTTTAACAGGCTTTATATAAATTAAACATGACGAACCACATCAAATACTATAGTAAAAATTTAATGTATTTATAACAAAATATTACATGCTGGGTGAAAACAAGCACAATAAAAACGATTTCATGGTGTAAAAATATGTTCCGTTTATTTCTCCGGGTGAAAAAAAAATGGTTGATGTGCATTTCAATTGAATAACAATAAATTGTCTTATTAAATAAAGAAAGACTAATCAACTCATTACAATTTATGCTATGATGAAGTTCATTCGTTCTTCTAACTTTTTAAAACAGATACAAGTCTAAGAACAATACTATCACCGTAATTAAGTGTATTGTATATGTACAGAGGCGGGTGTAAAGAAAAATAATGACCCCCTAGAATAATGATCGAGGTCATTTTTCGACATAGAATAGTTACATTGTACCCAAAGCTGTATAACAATTAGATTATTTTGAAGAAAAAAGACCAAGAGGTCATTTTTCTTCATGTTCCTTCATGAAGAGAAATAATGCCCGGTAGAAAAATTGCCCCTACCGTAAACAAGAACAGATATAGGTTACCCCATATCCAAGCTATTCGACTTTGAAATTAGTTGAATTATCAAAAAAGCATTTACATATTTATATCATAGATTTTATTCTTTACGTATACAAAGTTCCAATTTTTGTAAAAGTAACAGTAAGGCATCTGTGATTACCGTGTAGGAACGGACTGAAGTATAGTGTTACATCACACAGAGTTCTTAGGGAGGCTGGGTGGTCAACAAATTAACCATCATCTGATGGAGATCTGTTTTAAACTTCAACATAAGATTTTTTTTGTCCATATACTAGCATTAAGTAAAGAAAAAAAATCCAAAATTTAGCTTAAAAAATTATCAGTTTCCTGATAAACAAAGAAATCTTTTTTAGGAGATTTAAATAGTCTAAAAATGGCCATGACCATCGAGCCCTCTTTTTATTTCAATTTAAGGTTCCTCGACACACCAGTTTTTTATTTGATGGATCAATAAAGAATCTTTTTTGAAATATGATTTCTCAAAACAGAGACCAATATTTGAATTATTTTATGTGAACTTTCATGCATTTTAAGTGAAAAGGAAAAAAGTGTTTTGACTGCGAAAAAGGTATTTTATTGCTTAAGATTTGACAGATAGATCATTCGAGTTATAATTCCTAAAGTGGAGGAAACTTTTAATAATTTTGGTTTAATCATTAATTCTGAGTGCTACACTTGCATTCCCAGTAGTTAGTTGTATGGGAACATTATAAACGTCAATGCAAATATAATTTATGACCAATGTAGAGTCTACTCTTTCATCGCCAATAAACAGAATTTCGTTATATAGGGACTTGTATCTCGAAATAATTTTAATGTGTTTTCACTAATAATAACGAGACACATTGTAACTCATTGTCATTGAAACTATATTTTGGTACGATATGTCAGTATCCTGTTATAACGAAAGGATTTTAATTTTCTAAAATAAAACCCTTCTTTTACTTTAGGTTTTTTTAAAATATGAATTATAATTTTAAGTTACTTTCTGTTTACTGCAATAAAAATGACAATATTGTAGAGATTATTTTACATATAACAAGAAATGGTACTGAAAAACTTAAATTTATAAGGGGGTCATTATTCTACAGGGGTCACTTTTCTTCACGCGTAGACTGGCTCATTTTTATGAAAATGACACTTATTCTTCAGGCAAAAGGACTCCCGGTTATTATTCTACGGGGTTCATTATTCTGCTTTACACCTGCCAAGTGTGTAGACAAACTGTCCTAAAAGACCTGAATAGCAGAGGCTTTACCAAGGAGAGAGCACCTCGTGTAGCTGTAGATCGAGTCAGATGGAAATCACTTAAATTGTAGCCGCCTTAAGTACCTAATGGCGCAGATAGTATTGAGTGAAGTGTATTGTAAGTAAACTCATTAAAATTTATTGTAAATAAAAAACTTTTTGGCAAGAGCACAAAGTTGGGAAAAATTAATAAGGTGTTTCTCTTGGAAATGCTTATATATTACATATATGGAAAAATCTGGTTGACAAAAAAAAATTTTAGATTAAAAAAAAATGAAAGAGAGTATTTGCAAATGTGAATAAAAATCCCGAATCTAATATAATTAACTGGAACAAACTAATTATTTTTATAATCTAAGCTTTATACATGTATCTAATCTTGTAAACAAAATAAAAAATATAATCATAAAGAATAAAAGTAATTTTTTGTCCTACTTTTAGTGACGACCGACAATTTTTATCCTCATTTGCACATCTATACCCTGTCCCGAGTTTTTCCTTCCACCACTTTTCGCTTGATTTTTCGATAATCATCAATACCTTTGTGCTCAAACTACGTTCATCCACTAATATAAAAAATGGCCAGATTATCTGTTTTACAACGTCCCCTCTACCGCTTCAGGTTTCAATACACAACCCAAAATAAAACGTCTACGGGGATTTTGCACTGCATCAGCCATGAAATAGCCCAGATGATAACGTTGAAAAATTGTACGAGGTATTCCGAGTGAATTCTGAATTCTGAAAATATGTAAATGAAGATATCTTGGATATTTTCCCCTTATCAATTTCAACTGTATTTCTTTCACAGGTATGTGTATTTTAATGAAAAATCATCAAAAAGTGATGGAAGTAATAACTTGGGATAGACTTTAGTACAAAAAGTTCCTAATAACTCAAAGTTTTTCTGCTTCTTTGTCTACTAAGTATCTGAAAAAGTGCGAGAAAAAACAGAAAGTTGGACATGACTGACAACCGGAAATGAAAAGTAAAAATGATAAATGGATATGGGGGCAGTTTTATTTTCTTTCACTACTGAATGTTTCTCGAAATTCTATTAATTTATATTAACATGTAACTGAACTCTGCATGCAAAAAGAGTATCTATGAACCCTTATATTATAACCCTAATATCAAAGAAAAATATTGGAAAGATGTTAAAAAACATAACTTTTATTGTTTCCTTCATGTGACAAGTAACGACAGACGTTCTGATACCAATTCTGCAAATCTACTTTATAAGTCTTATAATTAATCAAACTTTATATTAGTTGCTTAAATGTTTTCTGTCTCTATCATGCGGTCAAGGAAAACAGGAAGTCGGGCAGAACTGACTACCGAAGTGAATTTTGAATAGAAATTTTAAAATATTTCCAGATAGGTATATTCTCTATAATCCTTAAGAAGTTCAAGAAAAAAAAATCGTCTTACCATTACTAAGAAATTGTGCTGACAAAAAGGAAATAAGACTAGATCCGAGCTCGTTGCAAAGCAACGAGGAGGTCTTCCGTTGCAGCTTCTTGTCGAAAAAGGTTGTCAATATGATAATAGTCATAATGTTATATACCAGTGTTTATAAATGAGTAAATGGATAGCATACATCAGCCCCTTATTGAAAAGGACAGCAATTCCAATCCAGTAATAATTCAGTCACGGAAAAACACGAAGTTTTTCTTTTTAGTACATTTGACAGCGTATTAATGGTTAAAAAATGTGTGCAAACTACATGTTTCAAGATCGAATTCATCAACAACTGCAAAACAGCAAATGTCATATTTATAATAATAATTTTTTTGCCGCAAAGAGATTGACCGATCAAAAGATTTTAGATCCAATTTATGATTTATCTGTTATTTGTATTTCACAACTAAACATCATTGGGATCTTGAACTTCTAAAAAGCCAGACATTAAAAAGCACTTTGTGTAACTATTCACTGAAAAAAAAAGTTCAAGGTCACAGCACACCCCTTACTTCTTCTGGTGAAACTAAAACCGGATTTGACACAAGAAGGAGACAACATAGAATAGACATCTGTTTCACTGATGTCTGCTGTGATCTTGACCTTTAAATTATAATCTAAGTTTAAGATTACATAAACCACAAGCACTGTTTGTGTGAGGCATGATCTAGATTTTTGCCATGAGATAGAACACACGGTCCAGACTACAGTGTTTTAAGTTGTATGCTATGACATTGACTCTCTACCTAGACATTTTAGGCCCTTTTCGCAAAAACAATCTGAGTTATACTGCAATGTACCTGACATCATTTAAATGGTGTCCCTCTCAAAGGACCCAGCCGCTTAAACAATGGTCATTAGAATGAAAAGATTTGCATGCAACTTTGTTTTATTCTTAAATTTTGACTAAGAGTTTATTGAAACTTTACACAGTGGTCTGTGATGTGACCATGCCATTTAAAAAGTACATGTATCTTGATTCAAGGTCACTGTACATCTTTTACATACAAGCACCTTTTATAGTAATGTATGAGCCAGACAGAATCATCGGAAGAACAATATAATTATGTTAGTCAAGGATTATTTAACAGGTCTAATATGACCATGACATTTGACCCTGAAACTTTGTTTAAGGTCACTGGACACCCTTTAGCTTAAGGCTCTCTGTAGCTGAAGCATTAGAGGTACATGTAAGTAAGTTACATAAATGTGGGAGGAAGATTCGGCCAACTTAAATCGGAGAATATATGGTCTGGACACCTGACCTTCACCTTTTACCTAGAAACTTGGTTTAATGTCACTTCACACTCTTTATCCAAAGGCACTCTGTGGATGAAGTATTAGAATGACATGCGAGTAAGTTTAATGTAGGCAGACCCAATTACAGAGAAATTATACTTAGGAAAAGTAATTCGGACATAGAGCCTCGGACAGGGGGACATTCTGATCATTTTAAGGCGCCATCAGAGTGGGACTTCGACCCTAATTATAAATGTATATGAATAGATATTATGATCATAAATTATGATTTGTACCCATTGCCATGTAAGAAGGGGGAATAACCAAGTGTTCTGTCCACAAGTAACCGGTTACAAACGACATGGATAAACGTATTTTTGCATTGTTATCTAATACATAATGCTGCATTTGTGTTTTAGGAAAGTATTAAATGCAAGTAATAATCTGTTATGAAAATATGTGGTCACAATTTATCTATGTAAATGTAGCTTGTACACTGATCCTGGATAAATTTTAATAAATTTTCGAATTTTCGGCGATGTTTAGTACAGGTTGACGTCCATGCGCGGATCTAGAGGAGGCGGATGGGTGGGTAACTGGAAAATTCAAACAAACTTATTAAATTGACCTAGCAAAATTGCTAATCATACATGTAGGCCTTGGGCACACACTGGCAGACATTATCCATCGGACCCCCCTCCCCACCCATTAAGCGTCCGGGAAAAATTCTGGAACTGCGAATGACGTCGTTTTTACTATGCCCTGTCCTGACGGATCACGGGACTCCATGACTATGTGATTTCGTTTAGGTAAAAGTTGTAAAAGTTTTAAAAATTGGAAGCATGTAGTTGATCCCGTGTTTTACATTTATAACGCGATTTCCGCGTTCGCTCATTTTGCTGAAGAAGTAAAGGCGCTGATCAGACAACATACACATCAAAGTTATTTTGTGAAAAAAAAAAATCAACCATGCGAGTGGGCGTGCACCGCATACGCACAAGTTCGATTTGTAAAGTTCGCCCGAATGAAAATCTCCGCAAACTATAGATATGTATAGCATTTTCAATCATATGACCGCTACTCTATCTTCTACTGCCCGAATCTAAACAATTGTTTTTTAACAGATCTTTCACTCTTCGAATATCAACAAAACTTGTTTAAAATTCACATGTTACCATGGAAATGAAAGATATAAACAGTAATAGCAATGAGTTTGCTTCTACAATGAATCGAACGACCATACAGAAAAACTACAAAAGCGATCATGTTACCGTTTCTCTTTTACGGCATGAATCTAAACATAATCTTTTTTTAAAAATTCACGTGTATATATACCTAAAATAATCACTGAATCCTTCAATTCCGGACATCGATTAGCGAGGTTTTCTTTTATCGTTCGAGCCCCTCTCGTATACATGTAACATTGCAACACGGAACTTTGGTTTTAAAATGCCTTACAATAAACGCTTGGAATGTATTTTAAACAATTCTCCATTTTGGATCCTGTTCAATTAATGCATTCAAATTCTATTTCTCTCTCTCTCTCTCTCTCATTTTTGTACAACTTATAGGAATACATGTCCTTATAACACTTTATACACTTTTACACTAATGTCTGTTCGCCAAATATTAATTCATAAGACAGGTTGATCTGGCAGAGTGTGAATGTCATCTAAAAAGTGTTGAAGTCTGTCCTGTGAATACATTAAAGTCTCAGCAGTAATTAACGGAGATAATCATGGGTAAATATATTAATCTTTAAGTTGAAACGCTAGTCGATTTAACATGAACCGGTCAAAATTTCGGCGTTGTATTGTATTTAATCAATAAACATGCACATGTGTGATAGGGAAGAAGCACACGAAGCTTGACGTGTGTATTAGACTTCCGCAGATATCTTGTCCTCTCGCGCGGAATTTACAAGGGATTTATTATGTAAATGTACACACAAATCCCAGTGGCCGTGTTGGGTTTAAAATGTTTGCAGTTTTATTGTTTGCGATTAAATAAAACCATGTATTATAGATCAACGCCGACAGCTAGGTAGTCCAGTCGCGACCGATCTCCTCGGCCGCGGGCAAGGGGTGAGTTACGTAATGACACACACAACTAAGAACCCAGGTACATGTAGATTTGAAATGCTTGCAGTATAAGGATTAAAATGCATTACATACATTGTAGGTATTATTTTTTTAGACTTAGATACCCACAATTGATATATGTCTGACGATGTTTCAGATTGGGAATTATATTGCTTTAAATTTATATTTCTTAAACATTCTATCGCTTTAATCAATTTAAAGATGACTAAACTTTTATATAAAATCAAAATTGAAACAAATTCTTTGTGTTTACGGCTAAACAAACCCATACAAGTAAGATGCAGATCTTGTGTATTAGATAACCGCTGACCGCTTGGTAGTCCGGCTGCGACCGATTTCCTCGGCCGCGGGCGAGGGATGCGTAACGTAATGACACACACAACTAAGAATCCAGGTAGATTTGAAATGCTTGCAGTAAAATGACTAAAATATATTTCATAGAAGTTATTTTTTTTAAATCCAGTTTATGTATTTCGCTTGAAAAGAAAAAGATTGTTTATATTTTCTCATTCTCGTTTTTCTTAAGGGTTTTTTTTTTTTACTAGAAGACCTAAACAGAAATGGCCAAAACTAAAACCAAGAAAACCATGTATACTTTAAAAAAAACTTTCTCTAACGAAATTAATCATTCCGACTAAGCTGGTACACTTTCAGTTGTTAATTTATGTGATTTGTGCGCACAAAGACTATTTGTTTACTTGCAAAATGAAAACAGGTACATGTTAACCAGACAAGCTTTTTACACTCATATTACACAATACGGGTACAAAATAATTTTCTAACGACATTAATAACATCATAATTAACAACTTTGCCTGCGACAGCTATATCAAAATATTAACCACTTTTGAGTTATAAAGCGAAAAATTTTAAGGGCTCTAAGCTCCTAATTTAAACGGCCAGCCCTTTTTCAATAGCCCCACGTGAAATCCCTTGATATTTTGCACATTTTTTGTTCTGTATGTGTTCAGAAAAAAATTTAAACTAAAAAGTTACGAGACAAAACACAACCAAAAATCAACATTTTTGAAACATAAAATTTAAATTAATTTTTTGAAACTTTAAATGGGAAAAATCGTAAAAACAAAATCGGAGGACAACGTTCAAAGTATCTATTTTCATGATTTATGACTTTGAAACACATGCCATGGATGGTTTCAGAGCCTTTTGCGTGCACAGGAATGCCTATATCTTTTTTGAAAAAGGGGAATCACTCGGCACCGGAAGTGATGATTTCAATGATTTTCACTTGATGTTGAGAATTTATAATTTCCCATGTATCCTGAAAATTTGAACGTAATAGGACAACAAACAAGCGAGATATTTGAGTTTTAAGAAACATCTAGAAGAAAAATAAGAATAAAAGGAATTACCAACAGAATCAGTACAAGGTCTTCCGTTGAAAACGGAAGACCTTAATAATAATTAACCGGGCAAGAACAGCTAAGTCTTCGGATGTACATACGTTTAGAGAGGGAAGCCTTTTACAATATATGTGGTCACATCTCCCATCCTCTCTCCATACTTGTCTACGGAAAAAGCAATTTGATGGAATAGAATACTGTATATAAAAATATTTAAAAAAGTAAAAAAAAAATTTTACATGTATGAACCATTCATGTAGTATACATGTACACATGTTTCTGATTCTTGATATTTTTTTTTCGTTATTCCCTAGCTCATTTTTGTTAGGGTTTTTGTGAAACTCTGCAGCTCTACTGCGGTCAAGGAAGGAGACGCATGGTATATTTGTTCAATTATGGGTTGTCTGTATACATGAATTACATTAACAATTAAAAAAACCCTACAGATTATGTTGTTTTTTTAAAATTTTTTCATCAACATCAAAGTACCTATAAACATAGATACGTATACATAGTATATATTTTTACTGATTTTATTAATGACATAATATAGAAAAAAATAAACATAAAAAGCCTACATATAAACTGTACACATCTACATATATATTCACACAATCATAAACATGTTTAACATCATTGTACCTACGTGAAATGATACTGAGGTTTATGATAAGAATAAAAATAAGAGGATGTGTAGATGGAGGACATGTATATGACTATGTTAATCAAATCAAAATCGTTGGACAGAAATATTTTCGATTATTCCTTACCGATATTTATCCATACTGGTTCTTCGTATTTCGCCATGAGATTGGTTTTCTTTACGTTGAATTAAACGTGTAGCTTCGTTATTTGTACTCTGCTCTTTTATGCTTACTCTTTGATCTAAAATAATTTAAAAAGGGACAGGTTATCCCGAAATTAGCCATCAATTTATTGTTTGTGTCGTTTATTTGATAACAAAATAGAATATTGACTGCTACTTTTCATGCTTTAAACTCTGTACTAATAAAATCATGCACAGGAAATTCCGTAATACATTTTTGTACAACTGCAGCTTAAGTTCCAAAACAATGTTTGGATATGTTTTAAACAAATTGTGATTGGTTAAATCACTAATGGCCTTTATTTGTTTTATTTCCACGTTTCAATGAAAAAGAGGTAAAAAAAAATGCTAATCAAACAAAATACATACAAAGCATGCATCTAATCGTGATTGACATATTTTAAAAGCCTTGAAAACAAGATATCGGAGATCAGTGTGATAACTGCATAACTTTTAATTACATACGTTACACTCTTAAACTTATTTTCTGCAGTTGCTATATCAGATGAAAGCTCACTATTTTACCTCATTTATAACATAAAATGAATCGTGTCAGTTCTAAAGCTTACCAACATACATCTTGGCCCGCTTAATCGGTCATCTTTCATCTCAAGAAATGTCTTTTTTTTTTCATTACCTCATCGAGTTTCATATTTTTAATCATTTCTTACTCTTATTTTGTAATAAATTCCCGTTTAACTAACTTATTGTCGACATTGTTGGCAGGAGCAAGGAATAAACTAGTTATTGGATATCATATCAAAATCTTACAAAAAAGTTGATCTAATGTTGTTGTATTCATAATGTTACTTAGTGCAATTATTGAACTAATTTTAACTATTTTATTGTTTTAATATACATGTAACAAATTGTAGAAATGTATGTCTTCAGAGAATTAAAAAATACACTTAATAGGTATTCCAGTTTATTTGTTGCTACCTTTCTTTAAACCCCATTGTTGGTCCAAGTATCAAAATTAAAACAAACGTAGATCTTAATTTTATAAAAATTATTTCTGAAAATAATTGAATTACTGGGGGACTAGTTTTCTAAAAAATTAAAATGTAGATACATGTATCGATCTTTTAAAGATGACGTGCCCTTTCATTGCAAAAAAAAGTTAAAACCTTCTTCACATAAGTATACTTTGTGTTTATTTTGATTGAAATCGGCAATGTAGTTATAGAAGAGAAGATTGTTTAATAAGCAGAAAGTTATCGTCGTAAACAACAAACTGACACTGGACAAATTTGATCAGAAAAGCCCCCTTTAGCCTTCAGCTCAGTAGAAGCTAAAATTATTAGTTAAATTATTGTGAATTAACTATCAATAAGTATTCTCGTTGTCTATAAAACTAAGACTTCAATTTCTTGCAATGCATTAGGTTATCAATATATTCTTGTTTTATCTTTACAGATTACATATTCTACTTTATTAAAAACTAAATGCAAACAATTGAAACTGCCTTTAATTAAACAAATTAAGGAAAAAAAAGTTTCCTTACTTACCAGTTGGTTTATTTTTACGATGAAACATTAGTCCCACTATGCATATCACCAAAATCAATGTTGATACTAAGAAATATGTGGTAGTAGCATATTTGTCCATCTGACTGGAAAATTATTAAAGTGCAAGGTTGAATGATTTTAAACACTACTTAAACACGTCTTATACACTTTTAATTCTAAACGAAAAATAAACATTGACGCAATAACTATGTGGAGGCCGTTATCAGATGTTCCTAAAAAAGCCTCGAAACTTTATTTCTCTATCTAAGATTTTTACCCTTGGTCACTAATTTCTGTACTCTTTCTGAAAGGTTCATTTGGACAACTTTGTTCATCGCAATATGCATCCTCGGTTGAAGCTTTGTCGAGTTTATGTGATGTAGTGGCACTGTCTGCTGTTTGTTCTATTTGTATTTGGAATGTCGACTTCTTTCTCGTTGCCATGTCACATGTTAAATCTGGTATTGAAACCCATGCATTGTAACAAACGTTAATGATACAACGCAGCATAATGATATACATTTCATTAAGCATTGCAGTTGCCACACCAAATGCAATAAATCATTGCATTAACAGTTGACATCTCCAACCGCAAGTGATATATCGCCGCTTAACTGTATTATTATTGTATCATTAGGTATCGCAATGCACAGCAGCCCTAACGTTCAATGAAACAAGCAAATATCTACACTCTCAACCTCTATTGATACAAACGTTCTATTATTAAGCGTTGCAGTCACACCCTTTAATGATACAAATTGTAAAATTGAATGCAAGTCTTTTATGAAATAACAACTTTTTATTTCTCAAAATTTACTAAACCTTTCTAATAACTGTCATTATTGGTACATGTACATGTATCATTAATATAACTTTTAACATACAAAAATAGATAGAAAGATAGATTACAATATAGAGAGATAGATAGATAAATAGAAAGATAATGAAAGAAATATATTTACAAAATTATATATCTAATAAATAGATGTCGTGTATATTTAGACACACTGACAGACAGAAATGCAGTCAGATAGATGATAGACAGATATATTTAGAATGATATATTTATCATTAGGGGTTATGCATCATTAACGGTGTTACAATGCATACAAACCAGTCATATTAAGATTTTTTTGTATGTTAACAGCATACAAAATGAAAAAAAAACCCCAAAAAAAACAAAAAAAAAACAAAGATGTCTTACATTTTGAATAATCGTCTGATTCATAGTCGCTTGGACATTCAGAACAGGTAAGGCTGAAGTCTTCTACGACTCGTCCTACGCTTTTGTCGAATTTTGCAGAAAATCCACCTTTCAAAAATGTGTTTATGATACAATGATGTTGAAAATAGGTATTGATGAACCACCAAAAAATACATCAAATGCATTTGTATATCAACTTCAATAAGTTTGGATGCAATTCGCAAAAAAACTCTATACTGTATTTAGAATATTGTGCACGATATAGAATGGTTCTATTTTAGTGATTATGAAAATTATGTCTCAGTTTCAGTTTCTAGATAGTATTCTCAGTATGCACTCAAGTGAGCTGATCAAAGGCGGATCCAACGTCCCCCACTCTCCCCTTCGTTTGAATTTGTTTTTTGTGCTTTTGTTAGTCTTGATATTGTACAAACTTTTAACTAAGTTTATGTGAAATGTTTAGATTATTCATTAATTGAAAACTATGCACATACACGTATGGCGCCATTATCGAGTTTTATAATTATATATATAACTAGTAGACTAATTGTTCTCGAACAACTAGAATTCTTTCCACCTTAGTATTTTTAATAAATTGCTAGATTGCCCGATAAGGTATACAAAAAAATATTATACCTGTGATATATATTGTACTAGAATTTTTTCCCACTTACTCTATACAAAAGTGATGTGCTCGCCAAGTGAATATTCTTTACACATTGTCAAGCATATAAAGAGAGTACCTAACAATAGAAGAGCGTGTTCTAGAGGCTAGCTATCTTTGTACAATATGAATGGGTTCACTGTAAAAACAATTTCCACTTGAGTAACCACAGGACTTGATGTGATACCTGGCTGACCTAATTGAATACCTTATTGCGCAATCCAACAAGCTATTGAAAGCCTTACTATAATTCTGTATTTCAAAAGATATGAAAATTCATTAATTAACAGATTTCCAAATGACCTTGACCTTTGACCTTTATATCATTTTGTTCGGC
>WFKH01011925.1:75118602-75139107 GCA_016163765.1 Magallana hongkongensis
AAGACATTTTGCAAATAAACTACAAAATGCCTACACCAGAGTAACTGCTTAAACCTTTGGTATTTAAACACGTATGGGATGATGTCCGTAAGCTATAATTGAATTTTAACTGATAAGTAATTATTGTGAAATTATTCAAAAACCGACTTTCATTTTCGATACACAAGCCCGAAATAGCAAAAATGAGAGAAAGGTGGTGGACACGCTTTGGCAGATCCAAGTCAGGGGTAGTTTGCCTCAAAATATATACTTGCAATGAAATAATATTGAATGATTACGTAAAGAACGAATATATTTACTGGTAACTTACTTAGAGTATACATAGAAGTTAAGATTTGACAAATGTTGAAGAAATAAAATGAGCCAATTCGATTCTTGAATTCTCGATTTTAATTTTGATGGATAGAACGGCTTGCGAAGCACGACCTCTGGTGAAAGAATAGGATAGAACTTTCCAGAACTGGGTAACCAAGAACGCGGGTTGACTGATTAACGTCATGACGAAAAGTGTAGGACTAGTTCATCATGCATCGCGGGCAGATACCTTGGATCGGGCATCTCTGTTTTATACAAAAAAGTTAATATATAAAATGGAATATTTTAAAGCGATTTAAGTTTTGATGAAAAAAAAAACAGGATGGACGGAACAGGGCGCCCCAGGAACGCAGTTTGACTAATAAACGTCATGAAGTAAAGTGAAGGGCGAGTTAACCATCGGGTAGATAACTTTGGTTTAAATATGCAAATAAATATACCTACACTAGCGTTTTTTTTAATTTCATACTTTTTTTATACCTCGGGAGATTTTAGTAAACCTTAGACATTAATTTGTGAACAATAAACAGATTGTGTTATGCAAAAAACGGGGAAGTTGAGTAAAGGGGAGGGGGGGACCCCCCACCCCGTCCCCATTTTTTAAAAAAAAACAACATCTTTTATCTGAAATCCTTATTTGGGACAGTGATAAAAATCATAATATAATTTGACCTAAAGAACAAAATTTTGAGATACGACGCACTAATGCCTATTCACTGGTTTGAAATAAAATAAAGAGGGTTTTTCAATCCTGCAACAAAAAGAACTGCACTGCCTCAAACCAGGTTATATCGGATAATCTGGGCAAAAATAAAAAACATTCCTTATATTTTAATTAACAGATAAAAAAAAATTAATTATCAAAGATAGAAATTATTTATTTTTGCATAAAATTTAAATTTACAAAAAAAGTAGTTCCGGCTGGGGGTTGTCAAGGGGCGTGGCTTCATAGCTAACCAGGTTATACAAAATAAATTAATTTTTTTTTGCGTGTTTAGCTAATCAAAATGCATGTTACAAATAAAATTAAATTATTTAATAATAATTACACTGTAATTACACTATGTTATTTTTAATATCTCTCTCTCTCTCTCTCTCTCTCTCTCTCTCTCTCTCTCTCTCTCTCCTCTCTCTCCTCAGACTCTCCATTGTATAATGTTATATTCATATAACAAATGCATACCCTTGATTCATAAACAATCATAAACACTCTCACCGTTAATAGATAATTAAGACATAAACTAGATGATATCCGGCGCAAGCGCGGGAATTAACCCTTTACACATTAATATGATACAATGCTTTGTACATACTTTGTCCGAAATTTTTCATAATTGCTTTCTTAGCATTTTCTTTTAAATTGAAATAAAAACACAACTGCATATCTGAATATCAAGAGGAGTATCGCAGCTAACTGAAAAAACTATTTTTATTTTTTTCAAACACCTGAGTGGGTATTTAGTGCGTCTTATCTCTTAATTTTGTTCTTTAAGTAAACACTGTTATTTTTACCACTGTCCCAAAAAAGAATTTCAGATAAAAAAAACCCTGTTTTGAATAATAACAACTGGGAAGAGGGTCACCACCTCCCCCCCCCCCCCCCCCCCAATTCAACTTTCCCCTTTTATGCATACATCATTTATTCATATAGACTGTTCATGATTTGCAAATTAATATATAAGGTTTATTACTCTACCAATCTGTCGTGCTATAAAAGTATATGAAATTGAATAAACCCTAGCGTATGCATATTTATTCCGATATTTTAAACCAAAGTTGTCAGATCCAAAATATCTGTCCAATAGTTAACCCGCCCTACACTTTCCGCCATGACTTGAATTAGTCAACCCGCGTTCCTACGCATCCCGTTCTGGAAAGTTCTTTCCATCAAAATTAAAAATCGCATCAAATTGTTCCATTATATTTATTAATTTATTTTGTATTAACCAAAAATGTCCAATCCAAGGTATCTGCCAGTAATGCTTGATGAATCGTTCTGTACTGAGTATTCGCCATGACGTTAATTAGTCAACCCGCGTTCTTGGTTACTGCGTTCTGGAAAGTTCTATTCCATTCTCTCACCAGAGGTCGTGCTTCGCAAGCATTTTATCCATCAAAACTAAAATCGCGCATTCAAGAAACGAATTGTCTTATTTTATTTATTCAACATTTGTCAAATCTTAACTTCAAAGTATACTTTAATAAGATCTCAGGAAATATATTTGCGTAATCATTCAATATCAATTCATTGTAAGCATATATTTTGATGGGAATTTCCATTGACTTGGATCTGCCAAAGCGTGTCCACCACCTTACTCTCATTTTTGCTATTTCGGGCTGGTTTATCGAAAATGAAAGAAGGTTTTTAATTAATTTTACAATAACAACTTATCAGGTAAAATTCAATTATAGCTTACGGACATCATATGTCTCGTGTTGAAATACCAAAGGTGTAAATATAAGCAGTTACTCTGGTGCAGGCATGTTTGAGTTTATTTGCAAAATGTCTTAATTTATAAGTACAGATTTAAAAGAGATACATGTATCAAAACTACATGAACGTGTCGTGAAAATTCTGTATGACCAAAGTCATTATTGACACAAACACAAAAAACCTGTAAAAATATTCCAGGAGAAATATACAATAATTTTAAACGTATGCCAGTTACCAATATGTGTAAAAACTGACTATACTACACCTGCATGCACATTTTATACCAAAACATGTCTATCAAGTCACAATTCACAACGACCATTAATTATTAAAATTTTGGTAACACGTGTAGTAGAATTAATGCATTGCAGGTTTTTAAAAAGGTATTTATCTAGCTTAACAATGTAAGCAAGTATGTTCTTACCGACAGATGTCTACCCCTTAGCACGTTTAGATTGTTGACAAAATCGAGGACTGCTGTTCAGACAGTTTCATGCTGAAAAATATTTAATGAGATAAGGCTAATCATCCCAATTTTCGAATTCACATTAATAAACAATTGTTCTGAAACTTTAAATAATTCAAAAAGCTTACCGATAAAAAAACATAAACTTTTACTTACTTTGTCGATCTAAACTCCTCTCTCGATTCGCACGTTTCTCAAAATGGTCTCTTTAAAATCCCGTGAATGACGTTTAGACGTTCTTTGTTTTTTTTCAGTCTTTCGTTGATATAAATATCAGAAAGGTTCCGATTATGCTAATAAGGCTATGAGGTGTGTTTAAGATATTTAGAAGAGGTTTATATGCAGAACCTTTTTCCAGGTGTGTGGAGGACCCTTAAAGCTGAACTTAGCTCGTAAATAGGCACTGTCCGCCATATTTCTCTTTTATCACCGCTTATCCATACAACCCCTATATAAGCCACAGACCTCAACAGTTTAACAGGTCGGGGAATATATTTTCTGTGACGTCGGAATAAATTTACATACTAAATGAGGCACCGACGTAATCGACAAACTGACCAATCAAGTGAATGAGTTGAAATGCATCATGGGTTACTACAAAAAATGCCACGTTTATAAAATGCTAGTTTTTCTAATTGCTTTTGGAAAGGCATAATTAATTATTTTTCAAGCATTTTGCACACTCAAAACAATATTTACACCATCATCTACTAATTCCATGCTCACATTTACAAACACTCATTTTACAATGGTAAAAATTTGTTTTCATCAACTGCAATGTATAAGTCCATTTCTCAGTGAATACAGATTTCAAGTGAATTTCATGGTCCTAAGCATTCGACTCGGAGGTGTTCGTACATTCTTAGGCATTCAAAGACCTCGTGTGGCCATTTAAAGCCTAGTGTAAATGGTTGTAATAATTTACGAAAATTAAATACTGGAATATAATGACTGTAAAGACTTTGTGAGAGGTATTTCAACGTATTATTTAACATGGAAAATCGGCAATGTTTGTTAATGTGAGCATGAAAAATCTTTATTAGTACCTAATCTTTTCATTTTTTACAAAAAAATGAATCTTTGTCATGAATTGACTTTCCAGCAGTCATTTGAAATCAAGTCGTAAATTAGTCTAAACCACGCTTTTTTTTCACTGATTGGACAGTTGTTCGCGGTACGCATCGCTCTGCGCAATGATAACAATATCCATATAAGGTAGTTTCCCCGACCTGTTTAAAGTATTTCGCACCTGTGTGGACGTACATCTTGCCTCGCCGTTTTACTGGGTCGCGATGAAATTATCACATTTTACGCACATTTTATCAAGCCAAAAGAATACTAACATAAAAAAATACGTCAATGCATTATTTACGAACAGAATATGCACAGAAAATAAGAAAAAATACATAAAATCCAAAAACCACAAAAGGAACACTACAAGTCATCCACGAGTTTAAGGTGTGGAATCGGGTGTAACGAAATCAAAGGGTTTATATACTTGTGTGACAGTGGCTATTTACGAGCGATGTTAAGCTTTAAGGTGGAATGCTACATCGTCACAACATGCGACATCCGTTTGAAACGCTATTTTGTTCCGGATTGATAACATTATGTTGAGGTACAAAATAGCTATACACCGTTTAATTGAAGTCTTCTAACGAGGGAGATGAGATAGTAATGAAATAACCAAAACGCTAAGAAAAAAATGTCAATTTTGTTCGTGTATCAAGCTTTCAACTAACATTCATTATTAGCTGTTTTATACGGAAAACGTGTAATCTAAATAATAGACTGTTTTCCTGCAAATTACCAATACATTTTTGTCATGTCATCTGCAGCAAACGATCATACCTACGTGACGGATGACAAGGCAAGCAGATACTAGTATACTATTTTCAATTAAACTATATATGTATGTTGAACATAAAACTGTAGTTCAATCTCTTGAATTGATGCTAACTTCCCAAATGTAAAACATTTACAGTAAAAAACTTGTATTGGAAGTAAATCGAAAGGCAAGGGATATGTTTGACATCAAACTAGTGTATTTTAATTAAAAAAGTTATAGGTAGCAATAGCAGTGGAAGATTTGCCAAATGAGGGAATGACAAAATTCTGAAAAGGAGCATGTTTTTCATAACCACACGTGTATCACTATGGACAACTAATGTATTAATATGAGTATGGTTCTTCTTTATAATTGCTATTATATATTAAAAAGTAAAAGGCAGTTTAACTACTAAAATTTTGTTTTAAAGAGTTATATATATATATGTATGTATGTATATATATATATGTATGTATGTATATATATATATATATATATATATATATATATATATTGCATTCATCAAAATTATAATTTGTCAGGTTCAAACATTATTATAAGCACTACTAACGTTACATCTACATATTAAGCATACTGCAGAAGACGTGTTCCTTTTTAAAATTTTCTTCACGATTTTTATTAATAAAAAACTAGGTACCAAGATTTATTATTATATATTATTATTATTATTATAACATTTATATAGCGCTAAATATAATAAAATTACTCTAAAGCGCTTTACATTATAAGTTAAAACTACACAATGAGCATACACACATAAAATTGATTGAGTTATTATAGGCATATAAATCTATAAAAAGAGGTTTACATATAGAAAATAGGCTAAACAGTTTTTAAAATATTCATAAAACATTTTCAGCACAGATTAAAGACTGAAGATCTAACTAAACTGATGAAAGGGTCAATTATAAAACGCTAATTTAAAAAGATGTGTCTTGAGTAACTTTTTAAAACTGGTCAGATTTTCTTCGAGTCTTAAAACTGCGGGAAGACTGTTCCAGAGTTCAGCTGCACTGACATCGAAGCGCCGATTTCCATAAAATTTGGTACGTGCCTTGGGCTTAACCAGAAATCTCGAGTTCTCTGATCGAAGTGATCTTGATGGAAAATATACATCAACAAGGTTCTGAATGTATGCCGGTGACTTCTCTTGCAACGCCTTGAAAACAGTCAAAACTAGTTTGTATTGAATTCGAAATTCCACTGGCAACCAATGAAGAGCAATCAGCACCGGTGTGATATGATCATGCTTCTTGGTTCTTGTTATTATTCTGGCAGCTGTATTTTGAATTCTCTGTAGCTTTGACAAGGAGCTGGAGCTCAACCCATACAGCAATGCGTTTCCATAATCAAGCCTTGATGTGACAAGGGAGCACACTAACGTTTTGCAAGCATTTTCCGAAATGAGTTTACGAATTCGACCAATATTTCGAAGTTGGTAGAAACACTGTTTAGAAATAGAACTAATTTGGTCATCTAAAGTCAGCGTCCGGTCAAAGAGCACCCCAAGGTTTCTAACGCAGGAAGTTGCATCAATAATCTGACCGTCAAAGTTTATTTTGCAGTTTTCAAATGCACCAAGTCTGTTTTTAGGAGAAAATATAATAAGTTCTGTTTTGTCTTGATTTAATTTAAGCATATTGGTCTTCATCCAATCACTGATATCTGAAAGGCATACCTGAAGTCTCCGTGTTATTGTGTCCCATGCCAGGCTTGGTTTGACAACCATATATACTTGAGTGTCATCAGCATAGCTGTGGAAAGACATTCCGTGCTTGCGACAAATCTCACATATGGGTTTGGAGAACATACAGTAGAGCTTTGGCCCTAGAACTGACCCCTGTGGTACACCATAATTAAGTTGGAAATCAGCCGACGCAGATGAAAGGACTGCAACTCGCTGATATCTATTGGTGAGATAAGATTCAATCCACGCCAGAGCATCGCCGCCTATTCCATAGGAAAATTTAAGACGCTTAACAAGGATGGAATGGTCAATTACATCAAAAGCAGCTGACAGATCCAACATCAAAAGAACAGCGCATGAGTTGGAGTCTAGCGCTGTCACAATATCATGGTGTACCTTCAAAAGAGCCGTTTCTGTAGAGTGATATACCCGATATGCAGACTGGTATGTATCTTGCAGATTGTTTGACACAAGATGATGCTCAAGTCGTGCATTGACTACCTTTTCCAGGATTTTAGATAGGAAGGACAGGTTGGAAACTGGGCGGTAGTTCTTCAGAACTTCATTGTCAAGTCCTTGCTTTTTTAGCAACGGGCGGACTACAGCTTCTTTAAAAGAGGATGGCACTGATGATTCTGAAAGGGACTTGTTGATAATTGTTGTAATAATTGGCAATAGGACGTCAATGGATTGTTTCAGAATATGGGTCGGTATCGGGTCTAGTTCGCAGGATTTAGGAGCTGAGCGCATGATTAATTTACGAACCTCAGTCTCAGTTGTTAATGCAAAGCAATCTAATGGTTGTCCACAAAATATCATGTCAGCGCTTAACTCACCCAGTCCGAGGTTTTCCTTGGATATAGCAAGCTGGTCACGGATGGTGGATATTTTCCCGATGAAAAATCTTCCAAATTCGTTTGCCATTTCCTCCTTGTTGTCACGTGTGGGGAAAATTGGACCACAGTCTTTGCCTAGGAGATTGTTTGTTATTTTATAAAGTTGTTTCTGGTCAGTACCGATCTCTGCGATCTTTTCAGAGAAGTAGTTCTCTTTGGCCGACAGTAGTAATCTGTACGATTCTAAAGATTTGCTCTTGAAGATTTCTTTATGAACAACAAGTCCAGTTTCTCGCATGAGTCTCTCTGCTCGACGTTTTTCGCGCTTTGCCATTCGAAGTTCGTCGTTATACCATGGTGTGTTTGAATGTCTTGTTACAGTTTTGGTTTTCTCAGGAGCATGTTGATTCAAGAGAATTCATGATCGTAACATTTAACTAATACATCCAAGGACCTGTCGAGATCATGAAGCTTGTCCAATGATGTTAAGTCATTTCTAAATTTTGATATATCGATCTTACGGAGTTTGCGGAAAGTTATGGTTTTGCGTTCTTTTAAAAGTTTGGATATATGTAACTGAACGCTTACGGCAAAATGGTCACCTCCAGCGTTGCCGTTGTTATCACAGAGAGCAGGGTCTTGGATTGTAGGCACACTACTAAGGATGTGACTGCTGTTTCGCGTGATAATCAAGTCCAAGGTGTGACCATGGACATGAGTAGCTCCTTTCACGTGCTGCGTTAACCCATGCTCATCCAAAATTCTCCGAAACCTTCCTGCATCGATGTTGTTTGGATCATCAACGTGAAAGTTAAGATCACCTGTAATTATCAATTCCTCGGGAAGGATGACAAGTTGGTCAAGGTAGCATGACCATTCCTCGAAAAACACAGTGGTCTTAAATCCGTTGGATTTAGAAGCTGGTGGGCGGTAGATTACACACAATCTCACATGGTTGTTTGATGAGGCAACTGTACACTCCAGGTGCTCAAAATGTGTGAAATGAAAGTCGGTGGAAATGGGTTTGTGACAGCATGAAATATGATCTTTATGAATCAATGCCAATCCACCTCCCCGGTGTTTTCTCGGCTTTTGCAAGACAGAGAATCCCTCTGGTGTAAGTTCGGATAAAATCACATTGTCATTTTCCTTTCCAAGCCACGTTTCTGTAAGGGCTAAAAGGTCAATATCATTAGAGACAATGTAATCATTAATTGCAACCGTTTTGTTCACCACTGACCGACAATTTAAAGAAACTAGGGACATGTAACCATCACATGTGTGATGTTTAATTTTTGGCACCGGTTTAAGGTTTGATGTGTTGATGTTCCTGATTGTACACTTCTTTAATGATCGATGATTAACAATTGTTAAGATTGGGCGTGCGTCATGTGTTTTGTCAGTTGGAATAAAGACAAGGTTGTCTGTATTAACCCCTGGAACTTGTTGTTTAGTTAACCTGGGCTGCCTGACACGAATGGTTTTGATGTGTCTGGTGAATCTTCGACCTGCCTTTGTGCCTCTTCGCACACGAGAATTCTTCGTACAATCTGGTTGAGGAAGGTGGCATGATGTTACAAAACACATTGTACCTTACGTACGACGAAATCATAGAACGATCTTGCAATAAGCTTTGAGACCAGGTAAAATAAAAAAAAGACAACTCTTAAACAGGACCTTACATACCAAGATTTTTGCAAACATTCAGTATTTCTTTTAATTAATCAATTTCGTTCAATTTCTTTTCTTCATCTCGTTTACCAACGAATAGTGTTTATATTTTCAGATTTTTGTAAGATTTCGTCCAGCAGTATGCCTTAAAAGAATATTTTTATATTTTAGTTTCAAATTTATGTGGATTCCAATGAAAATTATACAATCTCCAGTTATGATTAATTTGTTTTCTTTCATTTCAAAACTTTTTAACATTTCACTTTCATAACAATTTTAAAAGAGAAATGTTTGAAAAATTTACAAATAAGGGGTTATCTGCAACAAGACTGATATTTTAAAAATGTTCTTTAAAATAGAGTACTGTACTTTGAGGTCTTTTATTGTTGAATACTGGGCCTACTATTAGTATCAAATGCATGCAACAAAAATCTCCTTCACTTACGGTAATTTGTGTAGAGATCCACCTTAAGCTACCCGGGAAGAACAATATTTTACTTCGAGGGTAGCTAAATCATCTTATTATATACCCATCAAATTTTCCTTTCTTTGATTCCGTTACATTTACAGAGTGTGATCCGATTTTCCAGATTTTCATACCTTGGGTTTCCGAATCCATATCATCACTCTCTGAAACTTATGACGTACGTTGTAAACTTAAACAATAAAATGCTTTCTTTGGTGATTCATGCCGTATATGAAGGTGGCGACATTGCAGAAAAAATACAAAACCCGAGTTAGCATGTTCAAGAGACTATAGAACAAAAACTAGTCGGTCAATTTTGATATCCTATGTTTTTGTGTTAACAAAATATTTAACTTTTAATAAATATATAATAAAAATAGCATATAAACAGTACAATTTTTAAAAATCCCCCCCCCCCCAAAAAAAATGCATTTTTGTGAATTTTTCGGAAGGTCGAGTGAAGAATAAATGTAATATTTTTTTTTATACATTTTCTGTAGGAAATCAACAAAACCTATTACTTGCGAAAAAGACATAAAGTTAAAAAGATCACTCGTCCCCAGCCATAGGCTTACGACCCACTCTTTTTTTTCTCTAACACTTGGCGGATCACACTAGTTTCCATTACATCGTATTTTACTAGATTGCGTATATCGAGCATATTTTGGCTATTGAGAAATTTAAGACTATATAAAACTGTACTTGTTAATACGTTCAGTTTTCTCGCTCGTGTTCGAACGTCAACACTTTTATTTGGATCAAGGGTTATAATCACTACGTCCAATAAAGTACAGATAGCTGACGATACGAAACTTATCGTAATTCGCCAAGGGTTGGAGAGTAGAGGAGCAGATCGTACAACCTTGGAGATAAAACACAAGCAAATTTTAGTATTTTCCATGTACGTGTATTTACCATTAACTAGACATCCAAAATATATGATGTACACGACAAATGGTTAGAATTCTTTAATATAAACTGATATATTTTATAATTTACTAAATGTTTATCAAAAACAACATTTCATATAGGATCTATATACATTCAATCTACATATGTTGCTGAAGGTCGATCGACATGTTGTCAATTAGCTGTCTAGAACCTCATCTAGGTGTACCAAATAGGTTTTTGATTAGATTGTAATTCACATTAATGAAAGAGCTTGCAAAAAATCATGATTCCTGCAGAAGTCCACCAGAGAATTGATTTGAACTGTTAATGTTATGCTATAAGATTTCTATTTAAAGCTATCAGATACATGCAATATGATATGAGACTTTCAATGAAATCTCTAAAACATAGAATGGTACCTTATGCCGTGCTAGGCTATTTGAACAAGAATAGTTCCACAAATAAATCTGGATAAATTGTTTGAATAAAGTGAACAAGAAATCCGCATTTTTAACATCTACCTTTTAATAGACGAAAACTTACGTACTTATCTAAATAGTGTATTAAATCTAAATATTGATTCGTTAACGTATGTTATATTTCAAAGCCAGAAACGACTCACAAATAGACATACGGATACATGTACATGTACCAGGACGAAGGACGAGGTTAAATGAACCCTTCATACCCTTCAACTTACGTTATGTAAGTGTTTTTTATTTTGTTACTTCACGTGCATATTTTTAAATTTGATTGTTAACAATTCGTTGATCTCTACATTTGATGTTCCTGTTTTTCTGTCTTTGAACATACATTTCAATGCTTAATCGCGACCGAAGATCAATAAGTGATAAAAATACATGCATACAAGTGAGGTTCTTAAAGCAATATACTTCAAACTGACAAGAAGTCAGGTACTTTTGTAAAGGTTGAAGGCACAGGGTGTCCCAGAATATTTGATATCATTTATAATTCATGTAAATTAAATAATGTTTGGCAAAAACTTGTAAATTGTGACTCGAATAAAATATAAAATAGCTTAATTTTTCCCACAAAAAAGTTTATGAGAAAAAAGTGTTTTCATTGAATTATGATGTCACAAAATTGCATCATATTTCTTTGGTTGAATTGAATTTTATTCAAGATGAATCGGACAAGAGAGCAGGCATCTTCCGTTTTTAAAACTGTATTTTCAAACACAAACTCCAGATATAGTTGTATGATTTATAAAATAAGAATACCCTGCGGAAAAACAACTCAACAAGCAACAGATTCTTTAAATAGAGAGAAGATTTGAAAAAGTGGAATCCGTACAGTGGTTGTCGTGTGGAATTTTATTCCTCTAATTGACGTTGTCATTGATAAAAAAGGACGTCATTTTTACGCACTCACTTTTTTGTTGTGTTTTTGTAAAAATGCTTAATTTGTCAAAAACTTATGAATATTTCTGAAAGGATCTATTACGAATAACAATTGAATTGACCTATAGGACCGGTGTTGTATAGCAGTTTTCCCCCATCGTAGCTTTTCCCCCGGAAAACCTGCTATATAGTAGCCTTACCCCCTGGGGGGAAAAGCTACTCTGTAGTAGTTTTTCCCCCATAGTAGGGTTTCTCCCTCACGTTTTTGGTTCAAATTTTATACAAAATATCTATGGAAATTTTTAACCCTAAGTTTGCATTTACCTGCATTCATCTATACAGGTTAAGTTTCGTTTTGCCGATTTTTTATAGACAATGCTGAAAATTGATAATCTGTATCATGGCATACATAGAACTTATTTAGGTAATTATCTGATAAATTACATGATTTGACAAGATATACACTCATTTGTTTCCCAGCTACGGTCCCGATGACTTAATTAATTGTTTTTCATTAGGTGACCCGGATTCAATCCTCGAAATAACTAAAGTCTCTTTCTCTTTAAATTTATCATAAAATTGACGAAATGCAATTTTTTACGTTTTAATTTTGTAAAAAGAAATAAGTAAACAAATATAATTCGTACGTTCAAATGTTTCTCGGAGATGGTTAAATTGAATTAAAAGAAACTTTATATTTCATTTAAAACATTATTAATTTTTATCTCTTTAGGAAATAATTGATTTAAACCACGTATTCCGTGTTATCCACGAAACTTAAAACGTGAAATTCCACGTATAAAGGACCTTCTGTAGTAGTTGTTTCTTAGGTAATTTTCTTGTATGCATTCTTGTCTTTGTATACATTGTTATACATGTAAATATAAGTAATGGTATATATCTGATAATTTTATTTGTTGAAAAAAATTAGAACAAAATACTTTTCCCAGTATATGAAATGTAATGAGTTGTCTAGTTGAAATGAATTTCACAATCTGAAATTTCATTTGATTTAAAACCCAATCAAGCGAAGTAAAAAAAATAGTTTCTCATCAAATCACTGCACCCGATCTCCCATTAGATTATAATCTAGAAGTAAAGATTTATGATTACATTTAAGATCATCAATTCTAAATGTATTCACTTAAAATCAATAGCCGTTGGAGACAAAGAGGGTAATAAATTTTCACTCCTAAATCCCTTTGAAAGATGTAGTCAAGATTTATCGGTTATTTTCTTAGAAAGAAGCATGGCAAAATCTGTACCACACCCCATATCAACCCGAGACTCCAATATCAGCCGGAGAACGAAGGCCATGGGACTGATATTGGTTGGGAGTTGATTCGAGTGTGATACAGATTTTGCCAAGTATTGTTGTTTTTATCATATTTTTGATAAACAACTCGTTTATGTTTTCAGATGAAAAACTTTATCCAGCATTATCGTAGTTCTCCCATCTCAAAACCGGCACACTTTTGACGCTCAAACGTATTGTGACGTCTTCTAAAAAATTATGTCCATGTTATAACGTCATAGTCCACACCGTAAAAATGCATCGATTAAAACAAAAATATCCGCGGTATTTCAAAATCAGAATAAAAGGAGCAAACGTGTTTCAAAAATTCATAACAAAGGGTGAAATAAAGGGTGATGATACAGAAATGAGATAAAAACGTGCCTTCGTTCATATCAGGGATGAAAAAAACCTGAATTTTATAATATGTATTAATTAATGCATAAACCTATTACCCTATTAACCTATTTCCCTAAATTATGAGTAATCAAATGAATATCATCTCAGATATTGCAAACTATTGCCACGAATGGTCCGCCATAAACATCAGTGGCGGATTCAAGGGGGGGCGCACCCGGCGCGCGCCCCCCCCCCCCCCTAAATTTGTCAAAGTAAGGTTAAATCATACTCCTATTGGCAAAGAAAATGAACAATTTGCGAGTCTTAATTATTAACTTTTTGGAAACTTAATGAATTTCTCTAGACTACATTAGACTGATTTCAACGGTGTAGTATGAAGAAAAAGGTTCAACAACGTACGTACATAAAAAGCCCATTTTAGTTGGGTTCAAATTTGACCATTCACCCACCTTTACGTTATTAATTATACTAGCTTGTGTTTTAACAACTCTTCCATGTTTATGCTTATACAAGCTGGGATGGTTATCTTTTTTAAAACTTCACAGAATTATAAATAATTTCATTACTTTAAAGTATAATCACGAGAAGAAATATCACAAAAGTCTAAATATGAAACTTCATCTTTAAACTACAAAACTCTAGAACCCAGGAGCTTCCGGGGGCTTCGCCCCCTGGACCCCCATAAAAATAAAGGAAATGTTTCTTATATTTCTGCATGGCAGAGGGTTTTGATGGGATTACTGCAGGTCTTAATTAAATCTACAAACCTTTAAAAAATGTAAATAATTGTATTACTTTTAAGTATAATCACGAGAAGAAATATTAGAAAAGTCTTAATTTGACTGGCTTTGCCCTGGACCCACTGGGGACCTCAGGGCGGCCCCCAGACCCCCTGCCTAAAACTGGCGCCCCCTCTAACTTCAAATCCTGGATCCGCCCCTGAACATGACCGGAATGTAAAACAGGAGGGAAATTTACTATATAGTAGGTTTTCCGTGGGGGTAATCTGGCTATAAAAAGGGAGAAAAATCACTATGTAGCCGGCTTTCCGTGGGGGAAGATCTACTATATATTCATTTTTCCGGGGGGGGGGGGGGGGGGGGGGGGGTGTGGGGGAAGAGGGCTAGGGGGAAAAGGCACTATGTAACACCGGTATTGGTTTCTGTCTTTACAAAAAACATATCGATTTCCGTTCCACTTCTTGATTTTAGGCCAAAAACAGTAAAATCTTCGGTTCTAGTTCTCATAATGTATAGTGATTGAAAAAAAAGTTTCACAGTCGTTGTCAGAGCAGTATGAGTTATAAACAGGTTTTTTTTTTAAATTTTGATTCAGTTTACATTCTTCAATATATGTTTTTTAAATGCGTTTATTTGCAACCAATGACATATCGAAAGTCTTTCGTGACGCGATTTCAAATGTCGCAAACCCTTTGACTCTTTGTGACAAATAATGCACGTCGCCATAGTTTTTCTAACAAAAATAACAGGAAGAGTGATGTTTTTAGATGTAGAAGGATTTTTACGAGGCATTCGAACACTATCATCATTCACTGCACATTCAGCTGAATTCTTTTCCATATTAACAGCTGCATCCTTTGTATAAGGGGACGAACCTGATGCCGGAATGGCAATAAGACTATGATGGGAAACTCTAACTGACCCATCTCCATTTGTTTTTATCTATAAACTTTCCTCCTGCATTTTTGGCTTAAAATGTCACCAATGCACACGTTCTTTGTAAAAAACGAATTGTATCTACTTTGCAGTACTTCTCCCACAATTGTACCATTTCCTATAGATGTTCTTAAAAGGCAAACGAAACAATTTTTGCTCGGCATGATTTTTTCTTACGTGGCACCTGTCTCAAATAACACAGAGTGAATGGTTCTTGTCCTCAAACAAAGCGTGCTTACACTATAGGGTATAGTTCCGGTTGATTGCTTTTACATTTAGTGAAGTTCTAAAGAACACTGTGGTTTCATTTATATTCAAGGGTATCAATTTTCGTGGATAAAGTGAAAATCACAGTTTCAAGGATACGTAATTTCGTATTTTGGCCAATGACCCTATCAATACAAAATGTTGATAGAAATTGCATTTCAATGAACACTTAATTTCGTGGATCAACTTAATAACGAAATCCACGAAAATTGGTATTCAACGAATACTGATGAAACCACAGTATACTTTTTCCATCGATATCTTTAATTCAAAAAGCAAATGTGCATTTAAGGACGAAGATTGAAGTTTAATATATAAAATGCACAATTCTGCATAAAAAAAAATAAATCGGTGTTAATAAATGCCGTTAATTTAAAAAAAAGTATGCCCACTGATGGAATCGAACCAGGGCACAAAAATTTCAGGTTTAACATAGCCAGCTTTATTCTACTGAGCTATCCAGGACTTATTCTATTTCATGTAAAAATACACAAGTATGATAGAAATCAGTTTTCAAAATTTTTGTCGGTTCTTTGCAAAATTTGACCCCAGGGCGGGGTGCCCCTAAGAAAATTCTATCTTAATTTATTCCTTTGAACAAAACATATCAAAATATCTAAGATTTTTTAAGGGGCAGTCCGGTCCTGAAGGATATCTAGGCCAAAAAACATGCAGAAATATACCATTTTACTGAGAAAATGCTGTTTTAGCCCACTTTGAAGATTAATTATAGAATTGGAAGAGCAATATGATAGGTTTAAAATGCAAATTCGAAAAAAAATAGAAATATGTACGATAGAAAACAACAAATAAACTTTGATTTCCAAAAGTGATTTTTTCCGGGAAATCCATCTCTCCTATAGGTTAATTCAATTGTTATTCGCAATAGATTCTTTGCTGAGTGAAAATTTACATCACATACAATTATGAAAATGCCTTTGATTCTTTGTTAAATAAATATAATCAAAAGTTATTTAAAGAGTAAATGGTATCAGATATTCTGGGACACCCTGTATAAGGACAAAGAAATAAAAAAAATAGGACCGACGATGTCTTTTGCTCGTTGTGTTTAACTTAAACCGTAGTTTCTTTTGAATATTTTAATTTTTTATGACGCCAGATCAAAGAACGGTATCAAACAGAAATAACTGGATAGTAAAAAAAGAGTGTTCATTCAATCTCACGAAAATTGTTTTATATCTTGTTACATACTTGCTATTATATGATTATATATACATATGCTAAATTTATGAATGCCAAATCGACCGTTTTGCTATGATATGTTAATGCTATGATATGTTTCAATGTTATGTTTAAGATTTGTATGTTATGCTATTGTAAATGTGTTGTAGAATATTTGCTTCTGTTGGCTTGTAAGGCGTTTGCAGATACATTGAATTAGTTTCCATTTCGAATGCAAAGGTCACAGTAGAGCCTTGTGAACAAATCATTGTCCGAAATTTATTAATTTTGCCATAAACTACACCAATAGACTACTTATTGAATAAATATGTACAATGATAGGTCTACAGTCAAAAGGAGCAGGTCAAAGCAAAGTCCTTCTAAACTGGTTTTCATCCTTATGTCTTTATCAAAACAAGACCTTTGGATAGTTACTATTTCAATGATGTCTTGTTTCTATTCATTTTCTAATTTATTACATCAAACAAACATAAGTTTAAAAAATAAAAAATATTGTGCATAGGATAAGTTCATAACACACACACGAGCACGTTTTCGTTGGGTTTTTTTTTTTTTTTTTTTTTTGGTTTTTTTTGTTTTTTGTTTTTTTTTTATAAAATAAATATATTCATGTTCTAATAGTAGGAATTAAATTGTACCGTACGACATAACGTAAATTATATATATTTTTTAAATTCTTTAATGTATATTTATTATAATTCATTGGATAAGCTGGCATTTACGAGATATATATACTTGGATGATAAAGAAAATTATTATAATAATGATCAAATGATATTCTTACTATAATTTGAATACCTGAATACCAAAACAGTCGCTAAAACGACACACAATGCGTTATTCCTATTTACGAATTGGTTTTCAGCTATTGTGACATAACGCAATATAATGGTTTAAGGAGGATGTGCGGCCATCTTGAACATTTGAGAATAAAAACATCTTTTTTTGTATTGGCTTGTGTCTGCCCAAAACTGGCCAAAACTGTTGTAAAGAGATAAAAAAGCAATAAATATGAGGTTCTACATGTTGTTTTGTATGCAAATAACGCATACAAGAACAGAAAAATGCATTTTTAATCATTTAGAACAGCTGTAGAACTGCGCAGCTGCAGACTTATATTGAAGGTTTAAAAATCCGAAAAAAAGGGTTTGATTGGTGTCCTCTCTACAACCATTTGTTTAGAAAAAGGTTAAATCTTGCACATTAATGTAGTAACTTTGCCTCAAAATGAGGTACCCTACTTTTATCAGTCGAATTGGGACCTATTTTTAGAACAAGAAAAATCCCGTCTATACTAAGAACTCCTGTGTCTATGGAGGCACATTGACGTTATATTTTCATTTAAAAAAAAATTAATGTCAATATGTTGAATGTGACAGACATCTCTATACCAG
This sequence comes from Magallana hongkongensis, assembly GCA_016163765.1. Taxonomy (NCBI): domain Eukaryota; kingdom Metazoa; phylum Mollusca; class Bivalvia; order Ostreida; family Ostreidae; genus Magallana; species Magallana hongkongensis. The sequence goes on from WFKH01011925.1 coordinate 75,136,773, forward strand.
TTCCAAGTTTTTTTTTCAGTTTAATTAGCATAAATTAAGTTTAATTCTTTTTAGAAGTAGAGTAGGGATCTAAAAAATCAATTGTCTTACATAAAAAATAAACACATGTTTTCAATGAAAATATAACTTCAATATGTATTCCCATAGACACAGGCAAAAATATCTCTTGCTAATTGATGATTTTTAAGACCCATTTTAAGAATAGAGTACCCTCTCTTGAGACAAAAGTACAACTGAGATAAGCAAGTTTACACCTTTTTCTCAACAAATGGTCGTAGAGTGGACACTAATGACTTCCTTTCATATTTTTTCAGATTTTAAAATCTTGTATTTAAGCCTGTAGCTGCGCAGTTCTAAGTGATTAAAAAAGGCATTGTTCTGCTCTTGTATGTGTAATTTGCATACAAACCAACATGTAGAACCTCATATTTATTGCTTCTTAGGTCACCTGAGTCACTCAGGTGACCTATTACAATTGGTCTTCGTCCGTCGTCGTGTGTCGTGTGTTAACAATTTTACATTTTTAACTTCTTCTTGAAAACTACAGGACCAATTGTTACCATTTTTGGTGTGAAGCATTTTTTATGGTAAGAGGAATCTAAATTGTGAAATTCATGACTCTATCACCCCCGGGGCGCCACGGGCGGGGCCAAATATGCAAAAAAAGCCAAATTTTCAAAAATCTTCTTCTCTACTCCCACACATGTGAGGAAAAACCTGAATGCATGGTTATGAAGCCCTCTACCAAAATTGTGAAATTCACGGCCCCTGGGTCAGGGGTTCAGGCTCTAGGGTGGGGCCAATATGGCCATATAGTAAAAATGTATTCAATCTTAGAAAATCTTCTTCTCTACTCCCATGTATATTTGTTAAAAACTAAATGCATGGTTATGATGCCCATGAAGTCTTCTACCTAAATAGTGAAATTCATGACACCTGGGACAGGGGTTAAGGCCCTAGGGCGAGGCCATTATAGCCATATAGTGAAAATGTATTAAATCTTAGAAAATCTTCTTCTTTACTCCCATACATGTGGGGGAAACTGAATTCATGGTTATGATGTCCACGAACTCCTGTTCCTAAATTGTGAAATTCATGGCTCCTGGGTCAGAGGTTCAGGCCCTTGGTGGGGGGGGGGGGGGGGCGCAATATTGACATATAATGTTAATGCATATAATGTTTAAAAATCTTTTTCTCTACTCTCACACGTCTGTAAGAAAAACTGACTTCGTAATCATTTTAACCAGGAAGTCCTCTACTAAACTTGTAAATTTCATGTCGCCTGGAGTATGGGTTTTGACTCTAGGGCGGGGCCAAAATGGATGTATAGTGTTAATGCATATAATGTTTAAAAATTATCTTCTCTACTCCCACACACCTGTAAGGAAAACTGAATTCATAATTTTGTAGACCAGGAAGCCCTCTACCAAAATTATAAATTTCATGTACCCTAAGGTAGGGATTCTGACTCTAGGGCGGGACCAAAATGGTCATATTGTGTTAATGCAATTAATGTTTAAAAAATCGTTTTCTTTACTTCTGCTGATACTGAATAAAAACTGACTGCATATAAAGAAAAAAAAATAAAGCCATCTATCAAAATTTTAAATTTCATGTCTTCCAATGTAGGGATTTGAATCTAGGGTGGGGCCAAAACACTCATAGTGTATAGGGTAGGGGTTCTTAATGCAGGGTGTGGCCAATATGGTCATTTAGTTGATAATGTACATGTATATAAAATGTTTAAAAAACGTCTACAGACACAGAATAAAAACTGGCTGCATATTTAGAAAAAAAATTAAGCTGTCATATTTAATAGTATTTCATGTCACCTACATGTAAGGCAAGGGTTATGGCTGGGAAGGGGGGGATATATATTTGTCTTATTATTTTATTCTACTTAGGAATTTCAATGAAAGAGATGAGTAAATTCACATATTTAGAACAGAGAAAGAATAAAGCTGTTTATCAAAGTTAAGGTGGAATAACACATCATCACAAAATGGCTGACCTCTGATCGAAATGACATTTCGTTTTATTAAAAGGATTTTATCGACGGCAATTTGTAACTTACTCCATAGCCGAGTGGATAAAGTGTCGGGCTTGTGATCCGTACATCCCGAGTTCGAATCCCACAGTCGTTTTTGTTGTTACTTACTGAATTGAATTTTGTAGATATTCATTTTGTATCCCCAAACTAGAAATTTTTCGCTTAGGCCATCCTTAAAAAAATGTTTGTTTGGAATTGCCGCCTTGAGGTTTCTAGACCCAGGAGGGAGGAAGGTAATTTTTTTTTATTTTTCGAACTTGAAGTTTAACTAATTAAAAATTGGTA
>WFKH01011925.1:75147804-75163768 GCA_016163765.1 Magallana hongkongensis
TGTAAAAATTCGACCCCCAATTTTGGCCCCACCGTACCCCCGGGGATCATGATTTGAACAAACTTGAATCTACACTACCTGAGTATTCTTTCATGCAAGTTACAGCTTTTCTGGCCAATTGGTTCTAGAGAAGAAGATTTTTAAAGATATTTTTCTATATATTCCTATGTAAAAATTCGACCCCCAATTGTGGCCCCACTGTACCCCCGGGGATGATGATTTGAACAAACTTGAATCTACACCACCTGAGGATGCTTCCACGCAAGTTACAGCTTTTCTGGCCAATTGGTTCTAGAGAAGAAGATTTTTAAAATACACCATTACTTTTTCACTAATTCCTAATTATCTCCCCTTGAAAGAGGGCATGGCTCTTCATTTGAACAAAACTGAATCCCCTTTACCTAAGGATACTTTATGGCAAGTTTGGTTGAAATTGGCTCAGTGGTTCTTGAGAAGAAGATGAAAATGTGAAAAGTTTACAACGACAACGACGCCAACGACGACGACGACGACAACGACAGACAACGGACAAATTGTGATCAGAAAAGATCACTTGAGCCTTTGGCTCAGGTGATCTAAAAATTACATTTGTATCGTTTGTATTACCTTTGAGATACTTTAAATGTAATGTTTTGATATCCTGGCATTTTTTTGACGTTATCATTCAAACAGTGGCCTCTTCCAGATCGCTGTTTAAGATGTTCGGTGGCACATGTGTGACACATGGGCTCAGGTTCATCGCAATCTTTGCAAAAATGAGTTGCAGCTCTCTCAATTTTTTCAAATGAACAAGGCTCACATAAGATGAATTTTGTAAGTTGTAGTATGTCAAAGCTAATTTCGTGATTACGAAATTTTCTTTGTTTCAAATGTAATTTTATACAATCTTCACATGTTAGTTCAGGCTGCTCACATGTAAGACAGAAAGCCACGGCAACACGAGTGACTCCATTCATATTGCAATTCTCACAAAGCTCATTGCTTAGTGTTGGCTTCATGAGCCTCTGCAAATCCCAGCAAATTTCATGACCACGAGTTTTACGTTCCCGGATGTGCTGTCCAGCACAGTTGTCACACATTGGTTCAGGTTCAGGGCACGTTAAACAAAAACTTGTTGCATCAGTGACTTCTTCAACAAACGTGCAAGGTGTGCATTTTATGGTTGTATCTTGCACTAACTTAGCTTCTTCTTCTGTTTTGTTAACTCTCTCCTCGTCATTAAAACTCATCATATCAAAACATAGAGCATGGCTTTCAAACTCTTGCAAATGTTGTTTAGAACAGTCATCGCATAATGGTGACTCAGATTGACATGAAATGCAATATGAAGTGGCAAGCACATGTACATGCTCTTCAACAAGACATTTGCAACATGAAGGTAATGAAACATCCCTTAGGATGAAGGCATGAGATACTATATCTATCCATTCATGATCCAGTAAGCCATTTGCCTGATGATCTACTCTACACTCATCACAGTAGTCCGAATTGCAAGAATGACAGTGAAAGGAGGCATTCAAATTGCAAGTAAGACATGGAAATTTGTTACCCAAGAATTCTTCAATTGGTATTACATTATGTTCTTCAGATTGGTGTGTAGGGAAGCAGTCAGTGCATAGTCTCATCTTGCATGAATTGCATACATACTTGACAAAGTGCTCTTCTTGATGGCAATTGGAGCACGTCTCCTTTGGAAATATAACTTTCTGAATAGAATAAATAATAATGATAACAAGTGGCCCATAAACAATCTAATTAACAATGTCCAATGGAAGCTCAGTTGGTTGAACAAGAGGCCACATTTTTGCCTTTGCAATGCTTTGCAACATTAACGAAGAGCATTTCAGGCAGAACACTTGTGTATACTTTTCTATTACAAGTACAAAATATGTATTTCTATGATCTCGCCATGCCCCCTTCCCCCTCCTTCCAGGTCATACAATAGTTGAACATTGACATAAATTTACTTTTACAATAAATTATTTAAACTAACCAAATGGTTTTGAAAACTTCCTTTTTTAACATAATTCTTTAATCTAGCTATACTTGAATGCTCTTAAATTAAGAATGATTGGCCCATAATATAAACTGCTATGACTTTTGAGCATTAAATGATCTTTATCATGCCAGCACCATGCTTGACATTAGACCACGTTTTAAGGTCATGTCTGAAAAACTTTAAAAATTAAGATCCTAGAACTTGGCAAAGGAGCAATTGCAAAATGTCTTTATGACTAAAATCTCTAGCATGCATATTCCAGTTAAAACAAATTATGTGTGGCAATGTACGTGTATTGACACTTTAAAACAAAAGATCAGAAATTAATCTAAACAATTTATTCTCATAATGATTCCCAAAGCAAACTTTAAGATCTAAAGTACAAGAGACATTGAGGAAAAGATAGGCTCTTATGTATGTAAATGTAACAACACTATTTTTTTTTTCATACACAAAATTACAATTGTATTGGGTTTTTTTTTCATGGCTGGCAAAATTTTCAATGTGTGGTATCTACCTGAGGTTCATTTGTAGCACTGGATTCCACTTGTTCATCTTGGCTTCTTTTCAAAGCATCTTCTTCTGACCTGTTATAGAGCTCTTACATTGATATCTCAAAAAGAAAAATTAATTCCATTTCAGTTCAATAAAAACCTTTATTTTTACAAATAAATATTCAAATCTTACCTTCCACCTTTTTTCATCACATCCAAATTTGTACATATTGTATGGTTGGCAAATTCTTCACTTCCACTATGTCTTTTAGAACATGGTAAACAGAGAACTTCAGGATGTTCACAATCGAGGCAAAAGCCATAACCAGGTATTGAGGAGTCTAGACAAAGGTCACAAATCATCTTGTCATCTTGAAGTCTTGCTATCTCATGATGTTTAGTGGCGTCGTCTAGCTTATGGTGCCTTCCACATTCATTACAAAGAAATATGTTTTCACTTTTGCAAATCAATGTTGCATCCCTTTCACTGCTAGATTCAGCACATATCATACACTTGACCTTTTCTTTATCTTGGTCCTAAAAATACCATAATTTGCAATAGAAGAATTTAATGTAAGGCATGCAATATTAAAAAAGAAAGGTATAAGAAACATATATGGCTATGACAATGACTATGGAGCATATAAGGAAACATATACACACATGTACATGTACACTTCCCTTGCAATATTGTAAAGGAGACAAAAAGGAAATAAGAATCTATTCATCTTTCCTGGCCAAGGGTGCAGTGTTTTCCCCAGAAAATTTTTGATGCATGGGGGGAAGTTTGGCAGAGTTGGTGCGCGGTGCGATGTAACAGCGCTCCAGCCAGCGCGAAATCACTGCGCGTTATAATAATATAACCATTTGATGAAATGTACTACATGTTATATACTATAACTGATGCATTCTCATGAAATCTACATCAACAAGTATTATTTTATTTTATTTGTAATTCATATATTTATCCATATTTTTGGTAATCTACTCATCATCTCTTTTTTCCTTGGCTGATTGAGTCAACTTCAGCAAGTTGAAATAAAGAATATAAGGACAGGGATGCGAATAGTAGAAGAAGAAAAAAAGAGGAAATGATTCAATCATGGGTCTGTACTAATCTCTAAAGTTACAGGGCAGTTTGATATCCAAATATACTGAAATCAGCTGATCCGCTGAAAAAATCTCATCTCTTAAAGGAACAGGTCCTTGTATAGCAAATAGGGGTTCTGTGGTTTTAGGCCAGACCGTTCAGAGAAGTTTGACCCATGACTTGACAGACACTAAATACTTTGTTGGGGATACGTACCTGTAAACTAAGTTTGTATTCGAAAGTAAATTCTCAAGATACTGAAAGTATAACATCTCTCTACGTACAAAGAGGTTTGGACCTGACTTTGACATTAATTCAATAGTCATTATCTACTCATTGTGACAATCTCATTACGCTTAAAATTATAATCATATATTTAATAATACATATTCTAGTTTCTCAATACAGTAAAATTCATTTTATTTATTTCCACACAAGTTTTTCAATTAAAAAATCTGATTGTTGTAGGTTTCCAAAAAAGGTATTTAAAAAATTTTAATTAATGCCTCAATAAACACAAATTGTAGTCATGTGGAAGGAATCATCCTATTGTATATAATGAATTTGCTATGCTAATCATTACAAACTCGTTATACAAATCTAAGTAACGATTAACAGATATAGCAACCCTGAAAGTAAATCCAGTGGCCCCAGCTTGGAATTCATTTAAAGAGTTTAAATGTAATTTAAATTTATTATGAAATATTCCATAAATTATGGAATTAAAAAACTTACACTTAATTCATCATTTTCTTCCTCATCTTTATTTTTTGACACAATAATATCTGAAGATCTGAAAAATAAAAAAATTTCAGTGAAATATTTTATCAATAATTAATTTACTAATATTTAAATGAAAACAGAGTTTACAACTAAATTGAAAAAGTCCTAAATAGTTGCTCATTTTTTTTATTCTTTGCATTCCGAGTTCAATAATTATTCAGTGTTAAAATAATTCCTTGTTATGTATGCATGCTGATAATGCAGGAATAAATCTGATGTTTTCAAATTTTGTAAAAATTCCTAAAATAATCTTATAATATGTTAATTAAAAACAATTACATCAACGATTGCTGTAAAACAACTTTTGTAAAACGACTAATTTTCGCGTTTTACTTCCGATAAACTGGTTTGCGACGACTAATGTTCGCGAGCAACCCTTATCCAGACTCATAATTATATTGTTATAACAACCATACGACTAAGACTGGTTCGCGGCGAGAAATATTCGCGATGATGAGGCTCTCGCGAACCTCGCAAAAATTTCTCACTCTTGAATAAAAGTTAGTTTACAGTACCAAAATGTTTGACAGTTATGAAGATGTGAATGGCATCATTTATGTTACCTTGCATTATGTACTGTACAAATGCTTAGTTACAGAATAAGAAAATAAATATTACTTTGAAAAAATTTATTAATCATTTGCATTTAATGTTATCCAGTTGCAGCATTCCTCAAATAATTAATTCTCACTTTTAAATAGAACATTTATAATGCAGCAACAAAGATACACATTGGAAATGCTGTAAACCAATTTAAATATTATATATGTATATCGAGATATCAATGAACCTTGCAAGAGATTCTATCAATTGTTTCCGACCAATAGTGTTCATTACTGTACCTTAAGGTCCTATGAAATAGATTACATGACTATTAAACCCTAACATTTCATAACTTTCATTTTGATTTTTAAGCACAAACTTGACAAACATATGAATATAATTGTTGTGCATGTTTATATCTTGTAGCCTCTATTTGCAAAGTTTAACATTTATTATGAATTAGGAAAATTAAAGAAAAATTCCAACCTTTCAACGGAATCAACATTTTCTGGTTTATCTTCACTGGATAAAGTAATGTCTACATAAGCAACTGCTCCCAAATCAGCATCATCCATTTTTGCTGGTTCTCAATTTCTAGTAAGATCTCCTCAAAGCTTGCAACCCTGTTAAAGTAATTGAAAAAGGTGCAAATTTTATTATTTATCAACTGATCACATGAAACACTGGTAATCATTACCTGTACAAATTTTTGAAGTGTATTCCGCATAGAATATAGGTGGATTCTAGAGGGAATCTGTAAATTCCTGGCGTATTTGGGACAGAGACGAAATTTTGAAAAGTTACGCCTGAGTAGAAGAGGCGGTTTCCAGGCGTCATTTTAAATTTCCAGGCGTCACTTCAAATTTATAGGCGTCATTTGGCAAGTTCAAATTTTCCTGGCGTAAAATGCCAAGAAAATTGAAACAAAATTCCAACTGAAAATTTAAGCAGGAGTAAAATCCTCTGATTGGTCAATATCAATTAATGTGTTAGGCCACATAAAATTAATTTTTAGATTTTCATCCCCGCCCGCCCCTCTGAAAGTGGCCTGCCCAGATGCATTTTATTTTGTTTTGAAAAAAAAAATTGTGGAAAAGAAAAATTTCGGGAAAAAAAGTCGGGCTCGGTATACAAAAATGCAAAACATTTTAATGGCTGCCTAAACATGTGGATTATCGTTTGGATTCCAGTCATGTTTGTTATCATAAAGATACAAATGTCTTCATGCATTAACAGTTAAGTACAAATAAAATGGAATTCAAAGATTATAACTGGGTTTGTGTACTCATATTACATGTAGCATTAACAACTTAAAAGAATAGAGCAGTTGTTATTTATAGAACATGAACAGTGAAAAAGGTGTTTTTATAAAAATAAAAAATAATAAATAAAATCCGCCCACCCGCCCCATATTTTTTGCAAATGGGGATGAGAATCTAAATATTAATTTTATATGGCCTCCCTTACCAAAATATTGACCTTCTGGCAACACATTCTGGCATTATTGCAGCAATATTGCAGCAACATTCTGGCAATACATTGCGGCAATGTTGCTGCAGTATCGTTTTTCGTATGCAAATGAGATTGCGGCAATATTGCCAGAAAGATGTTGCCGCAAAAGTTTTGCTGCAACATATTGTTGCGACACCTTTCTGGCAATACATTGCGGCAATATTGCTGCTGTATCGTTTTTCGTATGCAAATGAGATTGCGGCAATATTGCCAGAAAGATGTTGCCGCAAAAGTTTTGCCGCAACACATTGTTGCGACAACACCTTTCTGGCAATACTTGAGATTGCAGCAATATTGCCAGAAAAATGTTTCGGCAAAAATTTTGCTGCAACACCTTTCTGGCAATACATTTACATAAGAAAAATGACATTGCAGAAACATTGGTTCAATGCATTTTCTGTGCTCTGGCATCAGTGGTACAATATATGCAATATTTATAAATAATAAATGTATACAGTAAAGCAATCATGTATTATATTAATCTACAACCAAAATGAAAAAAAATTCTTTAATTGCCATTACAGTTTTATTTTTTTAACAGATGCAAAAAGGTTACAACAAGACAAACATTTTGCATTAAATTTGGACTTTTTTAAAATGAAAAAGACAGTTTGTGATTACACAATATTAAAGAAGTCAAAAAATTATATTATTCAACATAATATGCACAAAATAAGTATTAAATTAAAAATATAATGTATAATATTAGAGATCTAAAAGTCTGAAACTGTAATTTCAACATGCTTATAAAGGACACCAGTTAAAATTAATAATCTTTAAATTTAACACATTTTAATATGTTTTACGGTGCTACCGTTGTGGCGAGCGCAGCAAGAATTACACATACCTTGAATCATTGTCGTCTTAGTGTTATTTAGTTATCAACGAGCGTTAAATAATTTTTTGAGAGAGAGAAAAAAAGAGAGAGATTATTATATAATATTTCTAAGTTTAAATAAATTCTTACAAAATACATAGACTTGCTTCCCTAAAACCGTTCTTTACTTTTGGAGATCTGTAAAATATAGTTTTTGTTTAATTTGGTCAAAAGTGTTAACGATAAATGCAGTATTTTTTTTTGTTCCTTTTTTTTTCCTGTTCATTATTTTTTTTTAAAATTCGTTTATTTTTGCATTCTAATTACATACATTATCCGTGCCCCCGGTCCCTGTTTGTAGGTGTGTAATTTCCCATTTTCTAATTTAATGGTTTGACTATATGCAGTATCTGCATAATTTTTTTAACTGTTTATTTTTTCTCTTTATTTTTTTTTAATTTAGTTCAAAATGTCCTATTTTTTTTATTTCCTCCCTACTCATACTTACTGTACATGCATGCAAAATTAGCTTAAAATTGGATCGATATGACAGTAAAGTGTGGCTCTTGCTAGTATATATATATAATCTCTCTATCAAAAAAAAATTAAAAACAAATCATATGTCAATAAGGCAGGTATCGCAGTCTATACTGAAATAGCTAGTGCAAGCGTTACACATGTTTGATCCACCTCTAAATTTATCGCGGGAAATATAGCGCGAGATCACTGTGACGTCATACGTTAAATTCCATAATCATTTGTTTACGTATCTCAACTCAATACGATGGAATGGAAGCATGTGAAAAATCTCTTGGGTCTCACCAAAGCTTGTGTGGTACTCAAAACGTGTCTTCAAACCTCAAGGCACCGTAAATTACGAGTTAAATGTCAGCCATTTTTGGCATAGCACCACGGGTGAAAATATTAGAGAGCATTATGGGACCGAGACAAAAAATTTTGTTTGATGAATCTGTAGGTTTAGCTCGTTCTTTTTCCCGCGCACACTGGTTCTTAGAGCTCGCTACGCGTGCGGCGCTTTGCGCCGCTCGCTGCGCTCGCTATAAATACAATAAACACAAATATGATGAACAAATTATGATGAAACTTGACTAAAAGTACTCAGCCGATCAGTGACAATTTGTTGCTGCAGATAAACGTGTATTGCAGTTTGATTGACACAATGCGCACAGATGGATATGGACAAAAGTTAACTGTTCACCGTAAGCAAAGCTCAAACCATATAGTTCACAAGTCCTGCACGACCACTTGCTGTATTTTGATTGATCGAGGCATTCATCCTAGGCATTCCAAATGTCCTTTTGACAGTCTCGTGGGCATTCTGATTTCACACATAAACAATCACAAAAAAAGCTATCAGAATATCACAACAATATCCACATTGGAATTCAGCACTGTTGTGTATATGTTCCTCTCCATAATCTTAAACAAATTACGTCATCACTCTTTTTTGGTTGCCAGTTGCACCATTCATTTAATCAGTGAGGTGACAGCTTTTTTCATGGTTTTCTTCAGGTCTGTATAACCCAGGGCAGACCTATTGGGAAGATAAATGGATTTCATATAAGCACATAGACAATTGTTTTCATATTTTAAGCAGTTTCTAAGAAAAACAACTTAATTATTAAAGCTACAATTAAATTGCTCTACTATAACTCTGAGAGGAACATGAATTCTTTTTTGTTTATGTCATATAAATGTAAATTTTATAAAATGCAATTACCTGTATAGTCATACATTTTCAAATTATAATTTTCTAAATTTGAAATTGTTAAAATAAAGTTTTTTAGATCATTTGTTCATACAAGTAAATTGTAAAAAAAAATTTAAAAAAATAACGGGCGTTTTGTTCGATCCGAAACTCGGTATTGTCTTAGGATTGGTCTCATGCGCGGATCTAGAGGGGGGTCAGGGGATCCAGAACCACCCTGCAAAATTCAAATTTCTATAAATTACATTATAAAATTACCAAAAATATGCCTCGGACCCCCTTCCCCTGGCAAACTCAAATAACCGTCGGACCCCCCCCCCCCCCGGAAAAATTTTCTGGATCCGCGCATGGTCTTAAACAGTGTTAAACGGTTAACCCATTAGTATAAAGGTATATCACAGTCTTTCGGCTTATATTCTTATAAAAAAAATATTTAAACTGCCATTCAATGAATATATTTTTATTGCTAAACTTACTTTTTCAAAAACGTGCTCATGGTGCATGGTGCAGGGGGTGTCGACACTCGATTCATTCACTCAGATTCGTCCTCAGTTCAGCCGTTGATTTTTTCACAGTTAAACAATCCATTGACTGTATTTTTTAACCTTGTTTACAGATAATTTCCGTATTTCATTCATTTCACCATCTCCAGTGATGGCAGGAGGCTCGATAGCAGACAACATGGCAGCATCGAATGTGAAAATTGGCGCTAGCGATTTGATCGACCAATCAGCGCGCGCGTAACTTAACATTGAAACAAAAGTAAAAGTGGAAACAAACGGCATACGAAAATTCTTAATTCAACATGCATCGAGCAGTTTATATACTCAAATCTAAGTAGACTGATATTTGAACTTAATAAAAAAGAATATACCGTTACAAAAGAACAGACAGGTCGGTATTTACGTAAAACATGAGTGGGAGGGGGGGGGTTGTTGATTCAAACAGTCTTTTGAAACATCGTAACGATGCATAACAGTTACATGTATATGCGATTGAAGGGATATCTGAACACATATCATTGGAACTTTTAATTGAGACTATCTAAGAATAAGACTTTAATCATAAAATATTTATTAGATTTAACTTTTTCGACTGATTGTTTTTTTTTTGGGGGGGGGGGGGGGGGAAAAAAAATTGACAGTTTTAGACTTGTGCTGAATATGTAAAATTTTTTAAGTCTAAATTCTGGTAAAGCCTTGGCAAGCTCAGTAAGTATAATCAATCAGAGAAAAAACAAAAGTTTCTGGTAAACTTGTGGCAAATTTTAAGGTGTTATAATTTAAATCATATCTAAATAATTGACAATATGTTAACCCTCTCCAGTCTCCTTTAATCAAAATGTTTATTATTGTTAGAATAAATGCATTAAGGTTTCTCCACCCTCGATGTTTTTATGGTTTAATCCGTGTAATTTTTGTTTAATTTTGAAGATTAATATGTAAACATTCAAATTGAACTTAAATATTGGTATGTTGCAAATATTTTGTTCATGCTGTAGGAGCTAACACAGGTACACTATCATGGCAATTAAAGCGACGACTGCTCTCCATTCTAACATCACATTCTGTTTTACAGACTTCTATATAATAAAGCAATTTTTTTAAAAGAAATTAATCACAATCCTTTATTTTATGTATTTTAACATTTTAAAGCCATTTAAACTTCCCAGTTTGAAAGCTGTCACATTTACAGTACATTTTAATACAATTTTCCAACCATGACTAAGTACAGTTTAGCAACATAAACAGTCTATCACTTTTAAAATAATGGTTCAAACTCACTGAAAATTGGTACATTTGTAATTCATTATATATCCTATCGAAATCTGCAAAGAAATGTTTACCTTGCCAGGTAAAAAATTATGAATTGTGGTCTCTGTCAAGTTTGCCTATGTACGGTTTTATCAGTTTTTCATTGAATTCAGCGATTTCAACTCATACTACTCTCTATAAATTGTTAAACATTAGTGTCATATCACTTTACATAGCTTAAAAAGTGTTCAACACTAGTATAAATCAAGAAATATTGGCAAAACCATGCATCACATAACACTAATATTATAACCGATAACGGTAAAATATTCCGGAATGCTCACAATGACGTCATGCGACAATCGAAAGACCTTCTTTAATGCAGAAATTAAATATGATGCCTAGCAGCCAGAATTATATATTATGTATAAATTAATTAGTTCATGATTTAAATGATCAAATACATGCATGCATGTAGATGTTACCAGAAAATTATTTCTGGCAGTATGATACTGAGTATAGCCAGAATATTACCAGAAGTTGTTGCAGCTAGTGGCAATATTCTAGGTGCATGTTAATATAATTTTTTACAGAAATAACTCTAATAGTATTGCCAGAATGTTGCCAGAAGTTATTGCCGCTAGCGGCAACACTCCAGCAGTATTGCCACAATGTTACCAGAAGTTGTTGCAGCTAGCGGCAACATTTCACTAGTCTCAAAATCTGGTTTCTGGTAACAAAAATGTGTTGCTGCAATATTGCCGCAATATTGCCGCATTGTTGCAGCAATAATTTTACTTTGGTACGGGCTTAGGGTCATTCCACTATTAAGGCTATAAGTTGTAATTCAGTTAGGAAAGAGGGAAGTTGTGGTGCGAGTGAAATGGTTAACACAGACAGGCTTTTTACTCCTACTGTCCTTGCTGGATCATACAATATGCTGTACAATGTATGCTGGTATGTTAGATGATCAGTTTAATACCTATTGAAAGTGTTACTGCATGAATTTGTGTATTTTACTTAAAAGATAAAGTTTTCTTGAACTAGCTGGTTCTTAGGTGTGAGGCAATGAGACTAAATGTAGATCGATCGAGTTCACTGTATGATTTTTAGTAGTGTATCAAATTCAGAATGTTGTTAAAACGTTAATTCAAAGTGATCAAAATTTTAAAGCATTTCAAAACTTTATCATGTTCTTTGGAAATTAGTTTACACTCGTGACAGTACGTATTTGAAAATCCTAGAAATGGCCATTCAGGGTTGTAGGTCACTTGATATTGTATAACAATGTATAATAAATGGGACTTTCCAAGCGTAAACCTTTTCCAAAATCTCCATCACATCATCTTTCAGGGGAAATTAAATAATGTGGAAAATCATCCGGGGGTCAGAGCCCTGCTATGGGACCCAGAGGGATGAAATCCCCAGCTTAAAATTGCATGAATCTCAGCATTTTTATGAGTATTTACAGTGCATAAAATACTCACACAGTTCAAAATTTCACACAATTTACATATTTAACCCCATTTGGAGTAGCTATAAGCAAAATAAAAAGAAAACTTTTAATTATTCAAAGAAAACCTTTTACTCATCAAAAGGGGAAAATGGGATATTACGGGGAATTTTTCTCTAAATGGGGAAAAATACCAAATATCGGTAGTAAATTTGCTCTAGATTAATCCCTGGTATCTAAAACTTTTTACTACTTAGTCTAATATATTACATATTAATCATGTCAATAGTTATATCTTAACTGTGCATATCTGAACGGGATATGCCTAGTATTTACTATATGTCTCTAATCCACCTTGAGTTGCTCTTAATATTTTAACCTTGTCAATGAGTTGCTTAAATTTTTAAACCTGCTCAAGCATCTGAGTAATCAAAAAATTACTCTCTGTATGAGGATCCAAAGTGACCTCTGTATTAAGGGGGAACAGTCGACTTTCATTGTAATGATGCTTTGATGTGCTAACTCTATTATGACGTCATAATTGATTTGATTGTATGCTGCTATGATGTCATTTATCCATTATGAGGTCAAACATGATTTGATAGATCATTTCCCCTACTTTACGGCTCTAAAGTAGTCATTTTCACAACATGAGTTGGGAAGAATTTAACATTTTCAATTTTAAAAATGTAAATGTACAAAATCATGCTATTAGCGGTTAAGATAATCATATACACAGTACCAATCAGACCCAACCTAACACCAGAGTAAACCCCAACTAAACCCCGGGTTTACTTTTGGGGTTTACTTTTTAGAAATTTGGGTCCACTCAATTAAGGTTTACTTTGGGTTTACTTTGGGTTTACTCGGGATTTGCTTTTGGGGTCAACTGTATGCACTGAAGTGTGAAGCAGACCCGTCTTTTATCTTACCATCTTACTGCCTGTAATTCCTCACGCCCCTTGCATGTATATTCCAAATACACATGTAGTGTCTGCTTTCAGGTGTATACTTCTGATCGGGGTTTACTCTCTGTGTCCACTCTGGGTTTACTTTGGGTTTACTCTGGATACACTCTAGTAAACCCGGAGTAAACCCAGAAAGTAAACCCAGGGTTTAGTTGGGGTTAATACAGGTGAATCTCGATAACTCGAACTTCAGGGGACCATGACTAAAGTTCGAGAGATCAAGAGTTCGAGAGATCGAAAGTTTTAAAAAATCTGGAAATTTTTGTTCCGGTCATTTTGGTTCTAAAATTATAGTAGCCGGAAGTTTATATTTATAACATGGAAAGATAGTCTAACATGATTTCATTCATATTTTCTGCTACAATACTTCAATTTAAACAGTACAGAACTTAGTTATGTGTTTATTAAGTGTTCTTTTCACTTAAAAAAAAACTTTGAAGTATTTTATGTTTTCTTAATCACAGAATATTTTAAATAAAGAGCGGTTTACCGTAATTTTCACAAGTTGTTGAAATAAATAGATTAGTAACAAATTACCTATCTTACTTTTGATGGAAGCAAGGGGTAGTGTCACTTACGTAATCAACCAATTAACACTACCGCGCTAGCCCCAGGCGTTCAGTTGACCATCCAGGTAAGGTATATGTGGAGCTATAATTACACGCTTGATCGGTCGCATGTGTACACAGCAACCACTTCGAGTTATCAAGAGTGAAAAACAATGAAATATGTATAACGGGACCCAGGTTTTACTTCGAGAGATCAAGAACTTCGAGAGATCGGAGTTCGAGAGATCAAGAGTAAATTTGCTTACTTATATAGAGAAAAAAAATCGGGACCATGATTTCGCTTCGAGAGATCAAGAACTTCGAGAGATCGAAGTTCGAGCCATCGAGTGTCACCTGTACTTTCTGTTAGGTTGGGTCTGATCGGTACTGTATATTCTGATTATTATTCTGTTCATGTTAATTAAAAAATCTAAAGAATGTATTACTGTAACAGTACTATTTTGATGGTTCAAAACAGAAATTGTCACAAAAAGTCATAATTCCAGAATAAGGCCAAGGGATAGGGGTGATTCCTATTGTAGTATCTCCCTTGAATGCCAAGAAAGTGGCCATAAAAATTTTATAAGTTATAAAGCAGATGTTAAGGTTGATATATAAATTTTTATTTTTTAATTTCATTGAAAAATTGTTTATGTGCCATCACATTTTGTTAAAATTTAGAATAAAAAACTACAAAACTTGAATTGCTGATTTCAGCAATATTTTGATAAAATTATGATATTGCTATGTAAAATACCCAATTATGTAAATAATTTTGAAGTTTGTTTCTGTTCTTAAAATCAATGAATATAATTTGCAAACAAATTCCATCAAATAAAATAAATATTGCAGAAAATTGTAATTGTCAAAAAAAATCATAATGCCTGCAGAAAAGGGGGACAATTCCTATCAAAATATATCCCTTGCAAGGTAAGAAAGTAGTCATGAAAATGATATATGCTGTAGAGGACATCTTAATTTTAATGTGTTTAAAAAAGCAAAAAAATTCATTCACAAATAATTTTACACTGCAACGCCCTGTTCCCCCTTAACTATATGAACTTCATATATATATTGATCACAGGCACCTGACGTTATAAATTTTTCTCATAATAAAAATATATACCCTATACCTAATAATAGTCTATTATTAGGTATAGGGTATTTATTTTTATTATGAGAAAAATTTATAACATCAGGTGATAATAGTCTATTATTAGGTATAGGGTATTTATTTTTATTATGAGAAAAATTTATAACGTCAGGAGCCTGTGATATTGATATAGTTAAATCAACCATTCAAGTCGGAATAAGTTTGGACCAGTATAACCGGTAGTTATGTGACCTGGTGGTCCAAATACTTAAACAATATGGCTCCAAAAACCTTAACATCCAGCATCCAAAACCTATGGCTCAGATTCAGCATCCAAGCTAGCCAGTTATATCAAGTGCCTTAAACAGTTATATAAACTTAAAAGTATAACATGCATCATTCATCAAAGTTTGGCTAAGATAGGACCTATCTGGCATTAGTAACTTAGATATGGCCATCAAAGAGCACTGTAATTAACCTGCTCCAATAACCTTAATCTCCAGCATCTGAAATTTAATTATGGCTCAGATTCAGCATCCTAGATTTTTAGGTTCTAAGTATCCCCAGATGCACTATCCAAGCAAGTTTGGTGGTTTGGTGGAGTTGGGAGTGGACTAGTACCAACTTAGATATGGGACCTGCTCCAAAAACTGTAACGCCAACGCCATGGGTATAGCATAAGCTGCCCCCAATCTAATCATTATTTATTAATAATGTTTTGTTCTGTGATAAAAAATTTCCAAGATATCTTCATTGACACATTATCATTTTTCACACGAAAAAAAAAGAAAACAGATTTCCTACGGAGATTTATAATAAATGTTTACAAATTCTTTTCTCCATTCAGAAGTCACTCAAAATACCTCGCACAATTTTTCAACGTTATCATCCGTGCTTGTTGCAATACAAAATCCTATTCTCTTTTGAGAAGTGGATGTAGGCTAATTCCTGTCCACTTCTCAAAAGAGAATATACAAAATCCCTGTAGACATCACATTTTTTAGCCATGTATTGAAACCTGATAAGCTAACAGGGGTGTTTCAACTGAGAAATCTTGGAAATTTCTCATACTTTTGAATGCATGAACATCGTTTGAACCCCGAGGTATTTACAAATATCGAGTAATTAAGCAAAATGTGATTCAAGGATATCATGGGACAGAGTATAGTTTTTGGCAATCA
>WFKH01011925.1:75213436-75234050 GCA_016163765.1 Magallana hongkongensis
ATAACTACCCAAGGTGTGAAATGTAGAGAGGTTCCTATCGTTAAATGTTTAATGTTAAAGACAGGTTCTTATGTACCTATTTCTGCCGATACGATTTTCACCTTGGGTAGTTATCGTGATCTGCCATTGGATGCAAAACATTACATTTTGGATTTTATCTTATATGTCTTATTATTGATAATTTATTTAAGTGCTGTGAAAGGTTATTGTTACGATATGAGCTGAATTGTTTTCAACTTTTTAAATTCCACTTTTGATGTCTACAAAGTTACATTAAGAAACTTGAAACAGTGAGCCAAAACGTGGCATACTCAAAAGTAGTAATAAACATGAAGAACTGGTTAATTGTGTGCATACCATATTAAAAAAAGAAATGAAGCTTTCCCAGTTTGCACAATTTATGCAAACAAAAATATGGCTTCAACATTGTTTGCATAACACTGAACTTCGATGTGTATATGTATTGTGCTTTAGACCTGCATAAAAGCGTTGAAATTTAGCTGACCATTTGAAATACCTTAGTGAATGCTAGATTTCCATTGTCGTGCGAGCTGTCACGAACACCACGGTTGACAATGCGTAGCTGGTTGTGGAACTTCTTTATAATCTTATGCTTGGATACAAGGTGATGCTGGTTGATACGTTGTTAGGCGTTTCGTTGAGGCTTGATATGTTAAGGTCACGATTAACATATTTCAGGTGACAAGATCTGCCGAGATCTCATTTCCCTCTGAGACACGATTATCATAACATAATTAGTTCTGATAAGATTGTTCAGAAAGAATTCTCGGATAGATCTCGCTCTGATAAGAACATCGCAACTTTAGTCTCTGGTTTGGGACGCTTGCGTAGGTTCAGATACGTGTGTATACGTTCAGATTTATTCATCACGAACCGATGTGCTCTGTTATGATAAGGCAAGCTAATGATGGCTATTTTGTTTAAGATAATGTTAGAAGGTTATCATATTTTGAGCTACAAATGGACCCCCCGACGGATATAACTATATTGCCCGACGAACCATATTATCGCATAACGCCTTAAAGCAGCGAAGCTTGATATATGTCTCTTCCAAGACATTCATGTCCAATACATATTTTTTTTTCGGTATCGTCAACATCTCGATGTATAAAATATTGATACGATATCGATTTTACATTGTCAACATTGCCGATATATCCTTGCCGTTAACATCGTCGACATTGTCGACATTGCAACGTTGACGATGTTGAACCGATATCGAGTTTATATCGTCCACATAGCCGATATTTCTTTAACGTTAACATCGTTGAAATCGTCGACATCGCAACATCGACGATGTTGAATCGATATTGAGTTTACATCGTCGACATTGCCGATGTTTCTTAAACGTTAACATCGTCGACATCTCAACGTCAACGATGTTGAACCAATATCAAATTTACATTGTCTACTTTACGGATATTACTTTAACGTTTACATCGTCGACATTGTCGACATTGCAATGTCGACGATGTTGAACCAATATCGAGTTAACATTGTCCACATTGACGAAATTTCTTCGACGTTGACATCGTCGACACCGTTAACATCGCAATGTATACGACATTCTACCGATATTGAGTTTACATTGTCTACTTTGCGGATATTACTTTTACGTTGTCCCTTGCAATGCAATGTTGACGATGTCGACGATGTAAGCAAGATATAAGAGGTACGATGTACACACGATGTTGACTCGATGTCGACGTTGTAAACAAGAAAGAAGGCACACGATGTAGACACAATTTCTACTCGATGTTGGTCAACAATGAGATGTC
Organism: Magallana hongkongensis; assembly: GCA_016163765.1. Taxonomy (NCBI): domain Eukaryota; kingdom Metazoa; phylum Mollusca; class Bivalvia; order Ostreida; family Ostreidae; genus Magallana; species Magallana hongkongensis. The sequence goes on from WFKH01011925.1 coordinate 75,215,236, forward strand.
GACAATGTCGACAATGTAAACAGAATATAAGAGGTACGATGTAGACACGATGTTAACTCGATGTCTATCAACATTGTGATGCCAACGATGTAAACAAGTGTAGACACAATGTCGACTCGATATCGATCAACATTGCGATGTCAAGGATATAACAAGAAAGAAGGCACACGATGTAAACACAATGTCGACTCGATGTTGGTCAACATTACGATATCAACAATGTAAACAGGATATAGTGGGTACGCTGCAAACGCTAATTTAATAATTATGCTAAATGCTAATTTAATAATCATGCTAATATGATGTTAACACAATGTCGACTCGATGTTGGCCAACATTGGGATGCCGACAATATTAATAAAACATCGTGCATTGGACATACCTCTTCCGACATTGACCCTAATCATCACAATTAAAGTGGCACGATTAAATTCGACATGTTGCGCATTGTAAAAATAAAGTACTATCTGATAAGATGATAAGTATTGATCTCGATTGAAAATTATTTGTGTTGATTGTAGAGACGTTTTGACAGTCAAACCTTTTTCTACGATCAACACTGTTGCCGCGACAACCCTCAAGATCTAGAGGTCAAGATCTACTGAAACTTGATACGATAACTACGATTAATCTACAATTTAAACTGCGATATCAATCATAAGTGGATAAACATTACAGACAAATATTAGAAATTAAAACAGTTTTATCTCATATAATGACCTTGCTCCTTTAAACATTGTATACATCTAAGACAAGATCCAGCATTAGAAACCTTTGTATGCCCACATTTTTCCATTTTACTAGATTAACTAATTTTTAATAAGTATAAAATCTTTGAGGATTGAACTAGGTTAAAAACGCTATAGGGTCATGACCAATTTTATACAAAAATAATCTTTTTAGATCAAAAGCTCTGTATGAAATACAGAAAACTCGAACAAAGCTCGTTGCAAAGCAACGAGTAGGTCTTCCGTTTATGTCGAAAGTAAAGCTAGAAGTTCTCTAAGAAGCAGAGTTCTCAAACAAATAAACATGAGTAACTAAAACAAAAAGAAAAACAATCTAATTATTTTTGGTAAGAGTTAACAAAATTCAAATGATTCTAAGTACGAATGAACAAAAGTTTATCAATTTCAAGAACAACTTAGCAAAAACAAATCCGAATGTGTTTAAGTAGGATTTAACAATTATCGAATTATTTTTGGTACGAGTTTATTTAACTTTGAACATAACACTATTTTCTTAAGCAAGAAAGTGAAATCAAAATTTCCGGAAAAATCAATTTTTAAACCCCAATCTCTTTGTAATGCATCGTTCGATTTTAAAACAGATTTCAGGTCTAAATTAAGCTTAATATGCTCTTATTTTTTGCTTTTATGATTAATAACAAATTATCGCTCAAATAAGAGTTATTATAAAAAGACTTTGTACCCTCCTGGCCCCTAATTTGATAAATTAAATTAAATTCTTTCTTGATATCAAACAAAAGGACTCGCAAATATAAACATATTTTGTACAACAAGTGTTCACGAATTGTTGACCATTCTAAAGATATCTGAACAAATGTATTTTAGGGGCCGACCCTTTAACTCCTTACCCGGGCCACCAACAAAAAAATTTAGGTATCATATTGTTAAGAACATTGTTTTGAGCAACTTTTCTTATACAATGCTTTTCAAAATATTTCTCCTTTTCTAGATATTATTGATCAAAGTTTTAGACTTCTGGCCCCTTGAAACCCTTAATTAAGAAACATATGATTTAGGTATGGAACTGCATAGATAAACAGCTGTACAATGACCATTTTTACTATAATAATTAATAAGAAATTATTGTTCAGTAAAGAGTTATTATAAAAAGATTTCAGAGACCTCTTGGTCCCTAATTTGAGGTGCCAGCCCTTTCTCCTTGATATCAAATGAAAGGTCTCGTAAATATAAACACATTTTGTTCAACAAGTGTTCAGAAATTGTTGACAGTTCTAAAGATATCTGAAGAAATGTGTTTTAGGGGCCGACCCTTAAACTCCTTACTGGGGCCACAAACAAATTTTTTTTAGGTAGCATATTGTTGAGAACATTGTTTTGAGCAACTTTTCTTCTACAATGCTTTTCAAAATATTTCTCCTTTTCTACATTTTAATGATCAAAGTTTTACTGGCCCCTTTAAACCCCTAATTACGTAAATATGACTTAGATATGGTACTGTACAGATAAACAGTTGTACACTGAACATTTTTGCTTCTATAATTGATTACAAATTATTGTTCAGAAAAGAGTTATTGCAAAAAGACTTTAGAGCCCTCTTGGCCCCTTATTTGAGGTGCCAGCCCCTTTTTCTTGATATCAAATGAAAGCCCGTAAAAAATTAAAACAACTTTTATTTACATGTTTTAACAAAATATTTATACATCAGAAGATATTACAGAAAATGTGCGAAAATTTCGTGCTAATTTTCAGGTTCAGGCGAGCTTCGAGCCTTGCGCAATTTTCATAGTTAAAAGCATGGGGGTACAACTTCAGACATTTATCTACAATCCTTAAAAAAATTCAAGCTTCTATCTTGATAAGTTTCGGAGGAGATGCGTGGACAAAATGACCTTTAACAATTTACTAAATCGTCAATATCTGAAACCGGAAGTGACGTCATCATTTGAAAATTCAATAATACGTAGCGACGATAATTCTCTATTCGTTCTGAAAATTTCGTGCAAATCAGTTAAACAGTTTTTGAGAAATAACGCTCCAAAAAGTCAGAAAAAGAAAAAAAAAGAACTAGAGCAAAGCTCGTTGCAAAGCAACGAATTGATATTCTGTTAAAGTTGGAAGTGAAGCTAAAAGTTCCTGTAAGAAGCAGATTTCAAAAATCAATAACAAGTGTAACTGAAACAAAACGATAAAAAGAAATGAAATACTCCTTGGTACGACTTAAATCAATCCGAATGATTCTAAGTACGAATTAACAAAAAATCTTGACAATTCTAAGAACAGCTTTACAAAAAAAAATCAGAATATGTTTATGAACGACTTAACTTTTATCGAATTATTTTTAGTACGACTTAATTTATGTTTGAACTTTAAACTAGTTTCTTAACCGAAAACGCGGAATGAAATTTTTCGAAAAAATCAATTTTTCAACCCCAATATCTCTGTAACGCATCCTCCGATTTTTATACAAATTTCAGTTTTACATTCAGCATAAAAAGCTCTTTTTTTGCCTTTATGATTAATAACTGTTGCTCAGGAAAGAGTAAACATTAAAAGACTTTGTAGCAATTTCGGCCCCTAATTTGAGGGGCCAGTCCCTTTTTTCTTGATATCAAATGAAAAGTCTTGCAAATATAAGTATATTTCAACAAGTGGTCAAGAATTCTTGACCGTTCTAGAGATATCTTGACAAATGTGTTTTGGGGGCCGACCCTTAAACTCCTTACAGGGGCCACAAACAAACATTTTTTAGGTAGCATATTGTAAAGAACATTATTCTAAACAACTTTTGTTTTACAATGCTTTTCAAATATTTCTCCTTTTCTAGCTATTAATGATCAGCTGTACAATAAACATTTTTGCTTCTATAATTAATAACAAATTATTGTTCAGTAAAGAGTTACAGTAAAAAACTTTAGAGCCTACCCGGCCGCTAATTTAAGGGGCAAGCCCCTTTTTCTTGACATCATATGAAAGGTCTCGTAAATAAACATATATTTTGTTCAACACATGCTCAGGAATTGTTAACCGTTTAAGAGATATCTGAACAACAGTGTTTTAGGGGCCGACCCTTTAACTCCTTTCCGGGGCCTTAAATCGAAAATTGTTAGGTAGCATATTGTTGAAAACAATATTCTTAGGAACTTTTGTTCTACATTGATTTCCAAAATATTCCTCCTTTTCTAGATATGAATGATCAAAGTAATGTACTTCTGGTCCCTTAAAAACCACTAATTACGTAACATATTAATAAAGTAAGGTAATGTATAGATAGGCAGCTGTACAAAAAACATTTTTCTTCAATAATAAGTAACAAATTATTGCTCAGTAAAGAGTTATAATAAAAAGACTTTTGGGCCCTTCTGGTCCCTAATTAAGGGGGCCAGCCCCTTTTTTCTGATATCGAATTGCAGCCCGTGTAAGTTTGAGCAACTTTTATTTTGCATGTTTTAACAAAATATTTGTACATTAAAAGATATTACAGGAAATGTGTAAAAATTTCGTAACGAAATTTTGTGCTAATTTTCAGGTTCAGGCGAGCTTCGAGACCTTGTGCAATTTTCATAATTAGAAGCATGGGGTACATTTACTGACATTCATCTACAATCCCTGAAAATTTCAAGCTTCTATCTTGATTAGTTTCGGAGAAGATGCGTAAACAAAATGACCCTTTAAAATTTACAAAATCGTCAATATCTGAAACCGGAAGTGACGTCATCATTTGAAAATATAACAATGCATAGCGACGATAATGCTCTATCAGTCCTAAAAATTTCGTGCAAATCGGTTGAATAGTTTTTAGGAAATAACGCTCCAAAAAAGTCAGAAAAAGTAAAAAAAAAAAAAAGAACTAAAGCAATGTTCGTTGCACAGCAACGAGTGGGTCTTCTGTTCATGTCGAAAGTAAATTCCTATAAAGCTAGAAGTTCTTAAACCAAAAAACATAAGTAGCTAAAAAAAGGGGAAAAATTGAATAACCCTTGGTACGAGTTAACGAAATCCGAATGATTTTAAGTACGAATTAACAAAAACCTTTTCGATTTCAAGAACAACTTAGCAAATAAAAAATCCGAGTGTGTTGAAGTACGATTTAACAATTATCGAATTACTTTTGGTACGAGTTAATTTAACTTTGAACATAACACCATTTTCTTAACCAAGAATACGGAACCAATATCTCTGTCATGCATCGTCCAATTTTAAAACAGATTTCAGTTTTAAATCAAGCTTAGTAAACGCTCTTTTGAGGCATTATGATAATTGATAAATTATTGCTCAAAAATAGTTATTATAAAAAGACTTTGTAGCCCTTCGGCCCCTTATTTGAGGGGTCAGCCCCTTTTTCTTGATATCAAATAAAAGGTCTTGCAAATATAAACATATTTTGTTTAACAATGGTTCACGAATTAATTACCGTTTTAGAGATATCCGAAATATTGTGTTTTACGGGCCGACCATTTAATTACTTACCGGAGCCACCAACAAAAAAATTTTAGGTATCATATTGTGAAGAACATTATTTTGAGCAACTTTTCTTATACAATGCTTTTTCAAAAAAATCTAGATATTTATGATCAGAGTTTTGGACTTCTGGCCCCTTGAAACCCCTAATTACGTAACATATGACTTCGGTATTGTGATGTATAGATAAACAGTTGTACAATGAACATTTTTGCTTATATAATTAATAACAAATTATTTATCAGTAAAGAGTTATTATAAAAAGACTTTAGAGCCTTCTTGGCCCCTTATTTGAGGTGTCATCCCCTTTTTCATGATATCAAATGAATGCCCATGTATCTTGAAACAACTTTTGTTTTACATGATTTAACAAAATATTTGTACATTAAAAGATATTACAGAAAATGTGCGAAAATTTCGTAACGAAATTTGGTGCTAATTTTCAGGTACAGGCGAGCTTCGAGGCCTTGCGCATTTTTCATAATTGGAAGCATGGGGTACATTTACTGACATTCATCTACGAGCCCTGAAAATTTCAAGCTTCTATCTTGATTAGTTTTGGAGAAGATGCGTGGACAAAATGACCCTTTAAAATTTACAAAATCGTCAATATCTGAAACCGGAAGTGACGTCATCATTTAAAATTTTAATAATCTGTAGCGACGATGGTGCTCTATAAGTCCTTAAAAATTGGTGTAAATCTGTTCAATAGTGTCTTAGAAATAACGCTCCAAAAAAGTCAGAAAAAGAAAAAAAGTATAATTAGATGCGATCTCGTTGCGAGCAACGAGTGGGTCTTCCGTCCGATTTTTCATCAGATGAGATGAGATGAAATTTTGACTGAGGTTTAAATCAAGCTGGTGTCATGTTAACTTGATTTAAATGACTTTGAAAAATTTCGGAAATCTTATATTAAAATAATTCATCCAATGATTTTGAAAAAGATGTCATCAAACCCAGAAATGCAAGAGCATTACAAAAATCATGTTTTAAAATTAGTCTAACACGATTATATGAATTTAATTTTTTTGAAAAATTAAAATTTCATCCAAGCAATTCGAGAAAGATGTCATCAGACGCAGAATTGCAAGCGCAACTTAGATATCATGTTTTAAAATTAGTCTGCGGTCATTTTGACACGATTTAGATAAATTTAAAATTAAAAAAAAATTAATTTCATCCAATGAATTCGAAAAAGATATCATCGAACGCAGAATTGCAAGCGCATTTTTGAAAAATTTAAATATCATCCAATCAATTCGGGAAAGATGTCATCAGACGCATAATAGCAAGCGCAACTTAAATATCATGTTTAAAAATGAGTCTGAGGTCATTTTAACGCGATTTAAATAATTTTAAATGTTTTTTCAAAATTTAAATTTTATCCAATCAATTCGAAAAAGATGTCATCAGACGCTAAATGCAAGCGCAAGTTAGATATAATGTTTAAAAATTAGTTATAGGTCATCTAACACGATTTAAATGAGTTTAAAATTTTTGAAAAATTTAAATTTCATCCAATCAATTTGAAAAAGATGTCATCAAACGCAAAATTGCAAACGCAACTTAGATATCATGTTTTAAAATAAGTCTGAGGTCATTTTAACACGATTAAAATTAGTTTAAAATTTTAAAAAAATATAAATTTCATCCAATCAACTCAAAAAAGATGTCATCAGACGCAGAATTGCAAGCGCAACTTATATATCATGTTTAAAAATTAGTCCGAAGTCATTTTAACACAACTTAAATGAGTTAAAAAAACTTAAAAATTAAAATTTCATCCAATCAATTCGAGAAAGATGTCAACAGACGCAGAATTTATTATTCCTCAAATATTCAGTATTATATCTTTTATCGTTTTTAAGGAGATGCGTTAAGTAAGAAAAATTCGTTGCAAATTTTTGACCTATATTTTGATCACAGCTAGCTTCCGTCCTCGGAATTTCCGGATAATAATATTTGCTGTAGCGACTAGACTAGCGTGTCCTCTATCATTCCTGAAAATTTTAGCTTTCTATCTTCACTCGTTTCTGAGGAGTTGCGTGGACAAGAAGTCAAGAAAAAAAGACAAAATGGCGGATAAGTCCGAACCGGAAGTGATTTTTGCAAAATCGAAAATCATTATAAACTTCAAATGATAATAGATCGATGCTGAAAATTTGACGAAAATCGGACGACCCATCTCCGAGAAATCTTCTGCACAAAAATCGCAAGCGAAACTTAGATACATGTATCACCATTTAAAATTAGTCTTTGTTCATTTTAACACGATTTAAATGAGTTTAAATTTTTTTTTAAAAATTTTAATTTCGTCCAATCAACTCGAAAAAGATGTCATCAGACGCAGAATTGCAAGCGCAACTTTGATATCATGTTTTAAAATAAGTCTAAGGTCATTTTCACACGATTTAAATGAGTTTAAATTTTTTGAAAAAAAATTAAATTTCATCCAATCAACTCGAAAGAGATGTCATGAGACGCAGAATTGCAAGTGCAACTTAGATATCATGTTTTAAAATAAATCTAAGGTCATTTTAACACGATTTAAATGAGTTTAATTTTTTTTTTAAATTTAAATTTAATCCAATCAATTCGAAAAAGATGTCATCAGATGCAGAATTGCAAGTGCAACTTAGATATCATGTTTTGAAATTAGTCTGGGGTCATTTTAATACGATTTAAATGAGTTTAAAATTTTCAAAAAATTTAAATTTCATCCAATCAATTCGAGAAGGATGTCATCAGACGCAGAATTGCAAGCGCAAGTTAGATATCATGTTTTGAAATTAGGCTGAGGTCATTTTAACACAACTTAAATGAGTTTAAAAAAAATTAAACAAAATTCCGTCCAATCAACTCGAAAAAGATGTCATCAGACCCAGAATTTAACATTCCTCAAATATTCAGTATTATATCTTTTATCGTTTTTTAGGAGATGCGTTGAGTTAAGAAAATTCGTTGCAAATTTTTGACCTATATTTTGATCACAGCTAGCTTCCGTACCCGGAATTTCTGGAAAAAATTTTTATCAGAAGCGACTAGACTAGCATGTCCTCTATCATTCCTGAAAATTTCAGCTTTCTATCTTCACTCGTTTCTGAGGAGTTGCGAGGACAAGAAGTCAAGAAAAAAAGACAAAATGGCGGATAAGACCGAACAGGAAGTGATTTTTACAAAATCAAAAATAGGGTACAAACTTCAAATAATAACAGATCGATGCTGAAAATTTGACGAAAATCGGAAGACCCATCTCCGAGAAATCTTCTGCACAAAAATTGTAAAGAAAAAGAAAGAAAAAAAAAAGAAACCTGAAAAAGAAACAATAGAATAATAGAAGGGTCTTCCGCTGAGACGGAAGACCCTAATAAACCTGAAATAGAAACAATAGAATAATAGAAGGGTCTTCCGCTGAGACGGAAGACCCAAATAATAAAGAAAAAGAAACCGTATAATAACAAGAGGGTCTTCCGTTGGAGACGGAAGACCCTAATAATAAAGAAAAAGAAACCGTAGAATAACAATAGGGTCTTCCGTTGGAGACGGAAGACCTAATTAAAAGAAACAATAGAATAACAAGAGGGTCTTCCGTTGGAAACAGAAGACCCTAATAATAATTAAGAAAAAGAAACCGTAGAATAACAAGAAATATATAAAATTTTAAAGTTAATGAATTTGGATATTTTTACTTATAAATACTTAAGGCAAATATCATCATATTTAAGATTGTAAGGCAGATTTGGTGGGTAATTGTATTGACCATCCATGCAGACTCCCATACTCAAACTGCACGCGTTATTTTCGCAACAACAACAAATTATTAGGGTAAAGAGGGTCCTTAAATGCTTATATAATTAATGTCTAATTAATGTCTATAAGTCTGAACTATAGAAGCGTTTGTCATAAAGTAAAAAACGTAAATTTCTTAGTTGATTCAATTTTTTTTTCAAAACTTAACATTTGATTTTGGAACATAAGCCAGTTTTTACACTTTGTTAATCACATTGTTTATCAGTCCTTCTAAATTTTAATTTCTTTTTTTATTCTGGAAATGCGAATAGAATGCAATGTTGGTTTTTATGGGCCCAACTGTTCAAAGCCATGTCGATATCCTAGCTTTGGTCCTCTTTGTCAAAACAAGTGTGATTGCAACGAAACAGACTGTAGCAATGTAATTGGATGCCTCTTGGATATCTCCACCAAATTTGTAACAGAAGCGGAACAATTAGGTACTATGATATATTCCATAAAATTCTTTAAGAATTAAGCAAATCTTTATGATTGGAAAATAGGAACTAATATTACAAAAAAATACGTATTCAATTCAAATTATCTATTTCAAAGGAAAAGGAGAACTTGAAAATTCTTCGATGGATTCTACGATGGATTCTCCAATATATATGAATATTGGGATATTAACAACAGTAATAACCGGATCTCTACTTGTTATCATAATTGTGACCCAATTGATAAGAAAACAATGTGGCCGAAGAAGGCCTTCTATTGAAAGAAACTATAACACTGATATCTGATTACCATACGCCGAGCTTCTTTGGATTCTTATGAATCAATGTAACTACAAAAATGTACATGTACGAGGGTTGTCCAAAAATCGTAAACAAGTGGCGTTATTCAGTTAATCAAAGACACAGAAAGATGATACTTGCGCCACAAAGGGTTCAACGAAAAATTAAAATTAACATTATGGAATGCAAATTGCGGGGGAAAGTACTTTTCGAATGAAAAAAAATTCAAATAAAAAATACATTAAAATTTCATAATAATTCTATTTTTTACATAAAAAATGTTTTGGCTATAACAAAACTTTTAAAGATTTTATAGCGCGTTTTGTGAAGAGTTGAAGTGTTAACTCGTAAAAAAATGACGACGTCAGCGTTCTAGGCGGCGCAGCGGTAACGGATAAAATTTTGGAAGGACCTTGAAACAAATCCTAAGCGGCTTTTGAAGTAAATAAAATTAAAAAAATTGCTTAGAAATGCATTTTGTGAATTGCATTTTGTAGTCTAACAACATTGAAAATATTCGGACAAGTATGAGGACAATAATAGACCACAAGTAATACAAGGGCAAGTTTGGAGCCGACAGATCGTTTGTACTTAGAACATATTTAAAAAACAAAACTAAAAATGTATATTCAATGTGTACTCAGCGTACATATTGAAAGAAAATATTTTTTCCAAGACATTTTCGGAAATAAAACATAATTGTTATCGTAAACGATGTGAAGGTTTTAGCAACAACGTAAAGACTGGGATTTGTCGACGTCGCACATTGCGCCGCCTGGCAAAACTTACTAATTATTCATTTTTAAAATAATAAATAAAGTACGGATTTGACTTTTTCAGTATTGTTTGTCAAATGTTCAATAAAGAAAACATTGAAGTCTAATGAAATTCAAGTCAATAAATTTTAAGTTAAGTGTTCTGTCTACGCTATATTGGGACAACCCTCGTAGCTGTTGTAGTTCAATGTTACTCGATGGCTCTGAACAAATTTTTATTTTCAAACCTCTTAACGTAGTTTACGGTAATACTTTGTGTTTCATTTTTTGCAAAACGACGCGGAATTGATTTTTCAAGTATTTGTTCAAACATAATTATTTTAAGGAAATGTTTAAGTAATTAAAAAGTGCTGATAGCTTGATGAAATTTATATAATGATTGAATAAATGTGTAAAATACAAGCAAAGGTCGTGACAAACAGTTTGAGCTTATTTTGTTAAATAAAGTTTAAAAAAAAAATGGCATTAAAGCAGCAGCATTTGCCAAGATATAACAAATAGTTAAATTTAATTATCATGAGAATTTTCTTATAATTAGGAGTATATTCTTATGAAATTGATTATTGTTTATGACCTCCTTTTAGGATATTAATTTACATATAATATGGGACGTTAAAATCTGGGGCTCATTAGGTGTAGCACGATGTGGCTATTACAATGCTGTTTCATTTAATATCAAATGTATATAATGATACAATAGCTTAACAGAAATATGATTGTATGAAGATGCATTGTTTTTGTTTGTTTAAGTCAGCTGAATTTTTTAAAGAACATCCTAATAGTACTGTGCAATTATGGATATAAACTCTGTGTTCAATGTCAGAATTCGTAGAGAAAGAAGTTCTTTATGCTGTACTTATTTTAAAGATTAATGCCACAATTACCACCTTTGATTTAATTTGTGTCGTTTGAGAATCTTTGATATGTAAAGAACTGTCACATGTTATTTTTTTCCAACAGTGATCTGTGCGGTTTAATTGTTAACCATCTTTTTAATTCCTTCCTAACGTTGGTCAGTCCATCCCTCTGATAGTTTAAGTATTATACTATTCAACCCCCATTTAAAACACTCATGGAGTAACATATGATATCTTCTGGTATTTACGGGCGAAAATGTCATGATATGCTATATCGCTTCTAAATGTTTATTTTCAATTAAGAGGCAAAAAACTAATCATATTTTTTCCAAAAAAAAACTTCCTTCCAGAATCGTATCTTACGTTTAATCGCGTGTCAAATTATCATTCTGAAATAGACAGTATAATCATGTGTAACGAGTATGTAGTTAATTCAATAAAAAGAAAATAAAAGAAATATGTTTCGAGTGCATTGTTTTAGGCAGTCTGTATGCACTAAAATATATGACTGCAAATAATATTATATATGTAAGATCCTTTCAAAGTATTTCTTGATGAAGTTTATCTTTTCTAGTTTGTGTTACAGCGCATTAACTTCAACTTAAAAAGAGCATTTGTACTGCAACCTTTGTATTCATATTTTAAATCGAAGCCATTGGTGCATTCTTTTAAAGAAATACATGTATAAGCTGTATTTTCAAAGATTTCTTTTGGTAGAACCTAAAATCTGCTATTATGATAACTTTTTATTTAACATTAACCGTTATGATATATACATATAAGATGAAAAAAAAATCAGTAAATATTATCAGGAAAATTTTGACTACTAAGAAAAATTTAGCAATTCAATTTTTGTATAGAACAACAATGATGCTATTTTGCCTCAAAAAGGGATTCTTAACAGCTTTCCCCAAAGCTTCCATTCATTTTTTTTCATTTGAGCAATACTTTGATAGCTATTTTACAATAAACATTTCCAACAACAAAATTGCAGCTCATGTTTAATGTTATTTCTTTGAGAAAATAAAATATCTTTTTTTTTGACATTTATTTGATAAATACTTCCAAAATGGTGTCATTCAGTATTAATTTGTAATTTATTGTATACTCTAAAATGATAATAAAAAGTTTGTAACATTTATCTGTTCAATAATATAAAAACTATAAAAAAAAATGATATGATATATGATTATTCATGTTGAGCGACGACTTTATCACAGTTGATTATGTTCATTTTAGAGAGATTAAAATGTTAGCATATTAAACTCCAAAATATTCAATAACTAAAAGGTGTTTTTATTGTGTTTGTTTTTAATTTTTTGAGCTTTATATGTTTGATATAATATTAATTTCTAAAAAAAAAAATCTGTTTTTAATTTTATATATCACAATTCCAGTGGGTGACTTGAGAGTGTTAAAATTTCTCGTTCTATTACAGAACATATATAGTTACGTGTATAATACTCTATACAATTTTAATGATTCAAACGAGTAACAAAGATCATACAGAAAAAATATATGTTGTTCATTTCCTTTATGCGTCCTTGTCAATTGAACTGAGTAACTGCCAGTTAGACAATTTACTCCACAAAATATTCATACGAATGGATTAGTTTCAAATGTATATCTCTAAATTTTCCCTTCGATTTATCTGTATGGTTATGGTGATATCATATCATAAACACGGTAAATTGATCAACACAAGTGACGTTATTTAAATACATATATGGAATATGGACTTTTTTGCCGTTAAACGCACTTTGGTACCAGGATCACAATTCTAACAGGAATAAGACCAATCTAATTTTAATCACCAGGATAAATGAAACAAGAAGTAATCAGTATGTGGTATATAGTGGTATGCATATATGGTAATGCTTACAGGAGGGTTGTTAGAAAAGTTCGCGGACACATTAATTTTCGGAGAAATTACTGTGTACTTTAAAGGATGGCGTATGTTTTATTAAATGACTATCATTTGACGATAAGTATGCCAAAAATCAGATGACTTTAATATTTTTGTCAAAATAGACAGCGATTTTTACTATGAATTAATTAGATTTACGGAGCACCATTTCATATTTCCACGACGTCAGGTGACGTCAAGCAACTGGAAGGCAAACCTGTCACTCTTTTCCAAAGTAAACACCTTTCAGTTCCATACACTTTCATGTCTTTTAACCAATTATAAAATGTATCTTCATACCAAGATTTGTCAAGTTTTTGTGTAATGTCTTTTGTGGCAAATCGTAGATCATTTAGGTCCAAAAATCCCTTTGCACGCAGTTTAGAATTTAGTCATCAAAAATATCAGTCCTTCCATCTTTAAACCTCTGATGCCATTTGTAAACCATTGTCCTAGACACATGAGGGCCCTTTCAAGCAGCATCAAAGAACCTATTGTCTCTTCCTTCTTCCACACAAGATTTAATGACGGCCGGGTGCTCCAAGCTGTACATTTTTTGACTCAATTCTAAAGCGTTGGTCGTCCATATTCGGCGATAAAACAGTCAGATGTTTTTTGATTTAATTGAAACCTTCACAATATGACGTTTATAAGTTATTGTAATGTTATATGAAATATCGTGCATATTTATGGTATAATTACTCAATAAGGAAAAAAGCGTACAAAATATAAAATAATGAAAAAACTGACATGCTCCGTGAAGCTTATCTTATCATAATAATTTAGCTGTATATTTTTTATGGTGCATTTAAAAAAAACAAATCTTTACATATTTATTAGAAATACGTCAAGTTTAAATCTGAAAAGTTTCGCTGGTATCATGCGAATAGTCTGCTCACAATAGAACTTGTCCGCGAACGTTTCTAACAACCTTCGTACGTCAAATTCTATTGTGACGTTAGCAAACCTTAAAGTTTGCTACCTTAAACATTAATAGCTGATTTATATAATGATTTAGAGTAATATGTGTTCAAAGATTTAAAACTAGACTGGACATTTCTACTCAATTAAAGATAAAATGCATGCGCACGCGATTTAATGACAACCATTATAATTATTGAACATTATTTAACAACCATTGTTAATTAATCACTAATCTTTAATCTGGGTCAATTTAAGTTCACATTGTTGTGTCGTTTTAACTGGTCAACAAAAATAAAAAGAAAACAGTATTCTTAAGATGACTATTCAACAAGTTTAACATTTTATTAATATTTTCATGTTTTATTTAATGTAACCAATATCTAAAAAAAAAAAGGCCCTGAAAAGGATGAAGAGGAAGAGTGTGAGTTTTTCCTGTTGATTATGCGTAACAATATAGATGTGAGTTTACGTTCGCCTCATGTGTTCTTTTAAAATGTTGTTGCTAGTTATCTTTATTCGTCCGCATGATATTAGACAAAGTATACCGAGTAGCTACATTCAAATATATACGCAAAGCCAATTCCAGACAGTTTTATTCTGTCTTAAAACAATAAGAAAATAGTGCATACGACTTGCTGCGTCACCCAAAAATCTATTATCACGGCAGAAGTGAAAACTTAAAACATTAAGCACAAACAAATATACTCCGCATGCATACCACAATGAGTTGAGGGCAAGTCAACGCGTATATGAACTAAACATCAAAAAGAATAAACAACAATTATTAAGATAAAATAAAAAAAAAATCAAAGGATCTTTTTAAAAAATAATGGATAACATCCTTAAAAACACTGATTCGTTTTCTCTGAACACTCAGTAAACTTACGTTATGTACAGTAACTCGGTTGCTAGGAGAAACAGCAGTTGACTGCTGTCCTGTTTCTACTAAGAAATACGAAAATACAAAATACTTCTGAATTACCGTATAACGGGTAATTTTTACTGCTGTGATTTTTTACGAATTAGTCTTAAAATAGGGCGATTTGAATTTTTACGCGTAATTTTTTTACGAATTGGACATGTCCGTAAAAATTAAAATCATCTGTGGTAAAATGGGGAAAATTTCACCGTGACTTTGTTACAGTTAACACACATACAAATCAGAAAATCGTTTTCCGGTTAAGGAGTCCTTAATTATTATGATTGTGTTTATTCATTTACCTTTATTTCATATGTGATATACACTTTACTTATTCCTATCATAATGGAAATTCTATAGAAATTGGTTAAAGTACATGCGTTATATAGATAGCGTATGTTTATTTATGTTCATGGAGAAATGTGTAAATAAGTCCAGTGATGAGCCTGTCGACGCCGGGTCAGAAATATAAATGAAATGCTACCACTGACCACGGTGCGTCAGATCATTAGTATGCACTTGATCGCATTTACTTATTAGGAGGAGAATGTTGTAGCGCAGTGTCCGTGCGTATAAAATGGGGATGCGGGAAGCTGTCTTTCTGCCTCTTCTTTTTATACAGGTAAGATGAATTATTACACTTGCGCGCATTCTCAAAAGAAAAGTTAATAGATTCAGGGGGTTCAACTAATATTTTATTTTCAGAGATTTTCGTAATGAATATTAATGTTGATAAATTTCATTGTAATTAATATTAATATTTATTGGTAAAATGTCATATTAATATTGTTATACCTAAATAAAAGAGTAGTCATCTGGAAGCTGTCTTTCTGCCTCCTCTTTTTATACAGATTAGGACACGGGCTACTCGCCATGTAGAGGAGGAGACTTTCCAGTAGCACCTTGGATAGGGCACCCGCCAGGCGTGGCATGTTTGGAATAAGATCTCGAGGATCAAATTAAATAGAATGTAAGGGGGATTTTAAGTTTGATGATACAAATACGTGAGTCACTGGGATACCATATTAAAAGTTAAAACAAATGAACTTGATTAGTGATGAAAATTGCAGGTATAAGGTACAAATCTCCCACAGGACAACTTCGGTCATTCTTATTTGGTGAACAAAAATTTGTTTCATGTGATTAGAATGTTTGAGACTATTTGGACATAAAGTTTATGCATATAACTGATATCTGAAACAATTAAACATTCATGGAGGCAGTATAATTTAGAAAATGAAGACAAATAAAATTGGAAATGAAGGAAAAGGGGCATTAAATTGATACCAGTAAACATGTAATTATACACAAGTAATTGGGTGATGTGTGGAAATTAAACGTACGTTTCTGTGAATTTTTTTTACACTCATTAATATACTTATTAATATACGAGGGTCAATTAAAAAATATGAAGAAATGAAGACAATATGGCTTATATCACATGATTTTTCATAAAGGTCATAGGTTAACAAATTAATTTATGCACACAACATATATTTTTTAAAATCCGGTTGATTGGTAGGTTTCCCCCAGCATGATTCATGATTGAGGTACATGTACATGTAACAGAAATTATTAAATAAATATTATTCAAATATGTAATAACTTGGTTTCCTTATGAGAATATTTTAGTCTACCTTTTGGAGTTATATCAGTTGTAAAGCAGCCGATTTTTGCATCACATTCTTCTTTTTCACAGTGAGAACAGTCTTGTTGGCAATTTCTTCCATTATTTGGATACCTGCATTGCACCGAACAGTTGTTTCCAAAATAACCAATTTGACAGTCTATAAAATTAAACTTTTGTTAAAGACAATATGAGTTACACTGCAAAGATTTGTACCTAATCCATAGTAGATATTTTTTTGATAAGTTTTAACGCATCGTTTCAGTCCTTTTTAACATAGCTCACCTTGCTTTAAGAAATTATCGTAATTACATGCTGTTATTTAATTTTTATTTTTATTTTCCGTCTTACTTTTAAATTTGATTGTAGCAACATCATGACATTTCATTGACAATTTCTAGGGGCAAGGGGGATACAAATAACTGTTAAAAAATAGTTTGACAACAAATAAACAATGGTCATAAGAAGCATTTACTTTATTTCATTTGGTATTAAAACCAACCAATACCGAAAACTCATTTTGTCATGAGTTATCTTAAATTATTTTTTTTTATTCCAATGACATACTCCATTTTAAAAAAGGTAACTTTTAACAAAAAATATATCAATAAATATGTAAACTAAGATTTTTAATTACTAACCATATAAACGAGTTAAACGTACAATTAGCAGTAATAGAACAACCTGGGCGCTTCACATAAAATGTAGAAATGGAAAACTAAATCAAATTCATTTCATTAGGGGGATTACGTTCCCAAACGTCTTGATAAAAATATATTTATGTGGCCTACCTTTCGATTTTACAGAGCTGAAAATCAGAAAAACTGCCATGAAAAATTGATTTTTCATTTTAATGATCTTTGGTTTGAAATCCTTAAGTGTTAGTCGACATTTCCCTTTTACTTCCATTTTTGGTGCTTGCAATTATTAAAATCAAATTATATGTGTGAAATAATTTTGTTGTTTGTTGTTGTGTAAGTATTACATGGCAGAAGTCAAAGAAGGCTTGGTATGTGGATACTTATGGTGGATTTGTTTCCTGTTATTGCATATGGAAGCAATTGTGGGTGTTCATAGTAAGCTAAATTTAGAAATACCCAATTTGTTTAGATATTCTAAACTTTTAAATTCATACTCACATATAGAAAGAACAAATAAACAAGAAAAAAAAAACAAAAACAAAAAAAAACAACAACAAAAAAAACCAAGCAAACAAATGAAAAAAATGACAATAACAAACCGTCAACCATCGCAAAAATCCATAAAACGAAATACAAATTCAAAGCAGAGCAACACGGACCTCCAAGATAGAGGTAGGGTCAGGTGCCATGGAGGAGTGAGCATCCTCTGCTGACCGGTCACACCCGCCGTGTGCTCTTTGTCGTAATCGTGAAAATAAAAGCCGCAAAAGTCCGTAGACAATTAGGTAATTAATTATGGTCTAACAATTAGTATGAAAAACGTCAGTCAGCATGCGACTCAGTGGAAGATTGTATTTGCTGACAAGGTCGTTGTATCGACCATAGAACTTACGAAAAGATGACTTTAATCGAGACTGTTGATAGTCCTGTTTTATCAACTTGTTTGTCAGTAGCTTGCCTCGTCTTAGAAACTGTTCATACAAAGAGCATGTCCTTGCGTATCGAATTAACTGAGAGACAAAAACACCATATGCAGGTGATGAAGGTATATTGCTACATAAGTAAGGAAAGTTGACTATAGAAAAATTGAAGTCATCGCGTTTATCATAAAGTTTTGTTGTTAGGTTACCATCAGTTTCCATTTCTAGTAAAATATCCAAATATGAAACAGATGACGTTGACTCTGTGGTATCTTTTATTTCAAGTTCACTGGGATATATCGAGTCGACGTAAGTATGGAAATAACAATTGTTAATTGATAATACGTCGTCGATATACCTAAATGTTGAGTTGAAGGCCACAGCGAGTGATTTCTTTTTTCACATACAAGTTTTTGAATAAATTCTGCTTCATAAGAATACAAAAATAGGTCTTCTAACAATGGGGCACGATTGGTACCCATGGGAATTCCTAAGATTGTTGGAAGACTTGATTTCCAAAAACTACATAGATGTTGTCTATCAGAAATTCA
>WFKH01011925.1:75244729-75263288 GCA_016163765.1 Magallana hongkongensis
TTTTTTTATGATAAACACTTTTTGTCATCTTTTGGTGGTAAACTATCATTTTTTTTTCTATTTTCAACTGATTGATAATTCCGTCTGTTTTTCCGGGCGGTGTGTATTTGTTATGAAGGTAGTACATTTATAAATAGTCGCAAATATTCTCTCTGTACTAATTTGTTTGTTGTCATTATTTTATTTATTTTTTCAAGAGTACAATTTTTAAAAAATTGTTTGCGTTTCTCTAATGCAGTTGCGCTGCAGTATTAAATAATTAGCTCTCAAAGTAAAGTATAGATATTCAAAATGTCTACAATTTGTCCAAGCTAGGAAATATGCTTTAATTGTTCAAAATAAATTAACTACTTGCAGGAATTAGCAACAAAATACTCAACGAAGATTATAATCAAATAAACATCAAAATTTATTCTGATAGTACAAGGAGAAAGTAAAAATATTATTTTGTTACTAACGATAGTTTTGGTTGTCATTTCTTATATGTGGTTGCATGCATATAATGGAAGATTGGTAAATAGTAAGTTTTGATGTTTGATAAAATGGTGGAATATGTACGTTAAATGTTTTCATAATACACCATTCGATACATGTTAGATACATCCGTCATCACCTTTACATGTCAATCATATGTTTCTTTTAGAACTCCTACGCTTTAAATTTGCGTTATAAAGTGCCATTCGGTGTTTTTAACAGATAAATTAGATTTTACAAAAATATTTGAAATCAACTGGCAAATCTGAAATATATACAATGACAATATATACAAACATTTGACATATTTCAGCGAGTCTCCTATGAAAAAAAGTTATATATCTGAGTACAGGGTTTCATAGCCAAAATGTGGTACATAATTAGCTGCACTCTCACGCGATGAAGCCCTGTCCTCACGCATGATGCATTCAACCACAAAGGAGTCATTATTTCTCTCAGTTGTCAAGATCCTTCTGGAAAAGTGTCTTTTGAGGAGCGAAGTAACAACTATGATCGAGACAATGACAAGCAAAAACCCTGTTGTCAACGTTGCCACAATCACAATGGTGTTATTTCCAGACGTTTTTCTACTTTTGTCATCTGTATTTGAAAAATAATATAAAAACAAAACATGCTTTTGCTTTAAAATTTAAAAATTTGAATTCAAAACAGTTTTTTGAAGGTTGTTACCTATCTAAAGTGGATTGAATAAATTATATAATTTTCAACAACTATGAATATGCCAAAAAAAAAAAAAAAAACATACCTCCTTGTGAAGATTCCGTTATCGCATTTACGATTTCTATCGGACATCCAATCTTATGGTTGCAGGCACTTTGAGAGCAATTACACTGGTTTTGACACTCATGGCCATAATTTGGATACCGACATGTCTCTGAACAGTTGATTCCATAAAATCCAGCATCACACTCTTAAAAAAACAAAATGAATTGATAATTTTACTCTAAGAGCAACCTAAGTATTGCTTATTTACATGAGAACAACAACATAAAATGAATTAACGTAAAGATAGGTTTCTAATCATTACTAATCTTGATATTTCTATGAAATATCTTGTTGGAAATTATTTACTAGAATGTTGCAATCTGTGAAACGCCAATTATAAGACTTGGTCATTATATCACAGCTAAATATAATTAAAAGTTGTCCCCCCCCCCCCCGTGCCATGAAGGCACATAAGGGCCCAAGCGTAAGCCGGTGTTGTAGAGCAGTTTTTCCCCCATAGTAACTTTTCCCCCCGGAAAACCTGCTATATAGTAGCTTTTTCCCCCGAGGGAAAAGCTAATATATAGTAGTTTTTCCCCCATAGTAAGGTTTCTCATTCACGTTTTCGGTTCAGATTTTATGAAAATTATTATTGGAGACCCAGTTACCCTACAAGTATATTAAAAAAATGACATTTATCAAATGGTTTTAATCAAAGTAGGCAAGAAATATTCTTTGTTAATAACTAAGATTTGATAAGAATTATTCCTTTGATATTTTGGACTTACAAATGCAACTATGCGCACATATGCGAAATTCGAAATCAAATGAATCGTCATTTTATTTTAATCCTTGTTTCGTATGAATTTCCCTAAACAATAAAGTGCTTTCTTTGGTGATTCATGCGGGATATGAAGGTGGTGCGTTGCAGAAAAAATACATAACCCGCGTTCTTCTGTGCATTTCTATGAATTAATAATAAGTTTCCGTACGAAATTGAGGGAATCATACTTGGTAGATGTAAATATATTGAATTGAACAAACAGGCACGTAGTATCTTTTTTGAAAGTGAAAGTGAAGGGGGGGGGGCAGACTCAACCAAAAAACTCCTGACAACCAAAATTTAAAAGGAACTCTCCAAATTCGTGAAAGTCCTAACTCGTGGAAGGGGGGTCGAAGTATACCTGTTTTCTATACATTTCCTTATTTTCAATTCAAATTTTATACGAAAATTTAAGAAAAATCTGCAGCGTTGTGTTTAATATATTATACTTTAATTGTTACCTTTGCACGCCGATTTCTTTAAATCCCAATATTGATCCTGAGAACACAATACAGTGGTTTCTCTACAAGAATTTCAAATAAAGAATAAAAGCAAAGTTTCTAAATGATATTTATGTCAAATAAAAATGAATACTCACAATATTGGCAAAAATTCTAAGCCCAACGAAAATGGAAAATAAATTATCAGAATGAGATGAGGCATTATTGACAATTATATAACAAAATCACTACATATGGATATAATAGCTCCAGTATAGTTTGACGAAAGTTTAATGAGGAAATTTTTCAAGGGGAAGCAAGGAGCCAAATAAATAATAAAGCACGTGCAATGAAATATAAAGCTCACTCACCTTATCACCATAATCAGATGCAGGCTATCTGTGAATATATTTATAGTGTATAAGGAAAGTGATCTAAAAAATTGTTGATTAAATGTTAAAACCATTAAACTTTTATAAATACATAATGAGAAAAGGGTTTACCGTTAAGAAACTATTTTATAAGTAGATTACAATTTATTGAATTTACGTTCGAGTTAACGGGCCTCAAAAATTGTGTTTCTTTTCACTTCTTTTTGTATCTGCTCTAAAGAAACATAAATTTGCCCATTTCAAAACATTGCTAAATCAATTTTTTTTGGAAACATGATTTAAATATATTTACTTCCACTGGTAAATAATTAAATAAAGCTATGGTTAAAGCACTGTGCTTTATAATTATTTCCGGTATTTGAGGATATGTCTCGCAGAATTGGTGTGTAGACGACTACGTTCATGGGTAAACTTTCCATAGCATGTTCTCTTCCTGTATAAAAATTAAAAATAAGATGCATACGATAGATAACTGCAAATACGTTGCATTAGAAACATGTAAATTCAATTTCCAAGGAGGACCTTGCTGTTATTGTTTTGTTTCTTTTTTCTATTATAATTATTTTTTTCTGACACGTTTCCTCAAATTCGCTTCCGCCGATTTCGATGAAACTTTCAAATCTTATTCATGACAAAATTTATTAAAGATTTAATGTTTTTGCATGTTCACAATTTTTCTCAAAAAGTATCAAAGATAGAACGTTCAAACTTTCAGCGAGGGTAGTGAGTCTTCAGCCGCAGTGCCCTTTGCATATCTGAACGTCCGCCGTCACTTCCGATCGTCATCGGAAGAAAATAAAAAAAAATTTAAATATTTTTCTTTTATTTTTTGATAGAAATGCTTAAATTAATACAGAATATGAAATTTGTTTCAAAATCGGTCCACGCATTCTCGAGATTTTGGAATTCAATGTCCTGAAGCGAGAGTCCGTTTAGCTCATTCGTTAGAGCGTGGACTTGTGTACAGGCGACCCGGGTTAAGTCCCCGAGTGCGGACTGTTCTTTTCTTTCTTAATTGTGTTTCAATTTACGATTTTATCTTGGAAATGATGGATTTTACTAATTTCCGATTTAATTTTATGAAAATCACAACAATAGCGCTTTTTTACAGCATAAATGTATATATGTATATTGAAATATTTTTAAAGGGTTTTTTTGACGAAGTGTTAAGAAATGATAGAAAAGAAAAACCATCCCTATAGCTTTTTTTAAGGCTGATTCGAACGGAAGACCTCTCGTTCCGAGCAAATAGGATGCAGGCATGACGCATACCATTACCTTACACGTTTTATGCAGTGAATCTGAAAATCTGATCATTAGGCTCCGACTATTGTAAATAAACGATGGATAGAACAAAACTAACCACAATACTTTTTAAATTTGTATTTTGGGGTAATAATTGAATTCGAATGTTTTTATTAACTATGCATTTTATTATCTTATTTAAATTTGTTTTAGCAAATAAATAATTAACTGCATACAATGGTTTGTAAACATTAGTCTTATTTCCACGAAGGAAACAAATCATTTTTGTATGAATGTATTTCTTGTGTCTGTGATTGGGGTAAGGGTCTAAGAAAAACGATTTAAAATCAACATTGCTTTTAAAAAGGAAAACAGAAGCGAAATCGATATTAAATATATTATAATTCTTGACAGTATTAGCACATAATCAAAAACGTTTTATATATTTGCAGCAATACAATTTTTTCAAGCAAATAACGTTTGAATGTTACTCAGATGTATGCGTTAACAATATCTTATCTTTTGCATTCAATTTCTCCTCACAGATTTCTAATTTATTGTTGACATTTAATAACCATTTTATGGAGATCAGGAAGACCAACCATGATACAAGTATCTACTAGTACTACTTATTTTACGAGTATATAGAATTATAAACAGATTACTTTATATAACTGTAAGCATTTTTTATTGTTATTTCTAATTACCACAGGACGACGCTTTACAATTTAATCAACTGAAATTCGACTGAAAGGTACCTATGGCGTTCCTCTGCCATTCAGTCTAGTTTTTTTGTAACGTGTCCTTTATGTCGTTTAATGATGTTGTTTGGGCATTATGTAAAAGACTGTCAGTCAATTCTATTAGATGCTCATTAATCAAGTGAAGCAAATAACGTAGACGTACAGACTTGAAAAAGAGTTTTCATTTTTTTTTTCGAACATGTAGCAAAATATTTGTTGTTGTTTTATTATTTGAAAGTACATTTTTTCTATTTAATTTTTAACGTCTACAAGATAGCAAGATCCCTTGTACACTTCTTTAAACCGCAAACATATTGATCCGCTCCATTTATGAAAATTGGAATAATTAAGTTAGGTACAATATTTATAATATCTAAAACAAATGACAGTTCTCTCTCGATTTACCGGTAGTAAAGCACAAAAACTCGAGTCCATAAATTTTATATAGTACTATAGAGGTTAAAGAATATGCACATCTGTTCTCATTACAAATTCAAGTGGAGTTTTAATGTGAAAAAACTTCATTGCTTGAATTTTCGAGATTTAAAGGGGTTTATATAAAAATATACTACAAAGCATAATAAAATTTGCCTCATTATTTAAGAAATAAACAGCAATTTAAAAAGTTCACCGGGATATGAAGTTGGTTGGTCACGTGATCAAATCCTGTGAAGCCCGAGGGGCTTCTCAGTAGATTTGATCACGTACCAACCAACTTCATATCCCGGTGAACCTTTTAACATTGCTGTTTATTACTTATATTTACGTTTGAGATTGGCAAATTGTTCAGAAATGTTAAAATTACCGAAATTTTATGTTTACAATAATCAAAGCGACAAGCGATAAGTGCGTGCTATAAACATTGTGACGTCACGAAAAAGTTCATGCAGAATTGAACGTTTTCGCTATTCTATAGGTTCACATAAGGAAATGTATTTGCAAATGTAAATATAGTCTATTAAATTTTGTACCCAAATTAGTGGATTTGTTTTATTTCAACTTGATTATGGCACTTGGACGTATGATTATAAAATATGCATTGCAAAAAATTTGGAAAATAAAAATTAGTTTTTAAGGTGGTATGAGACATCTGTCGATATTAACTTGAATAAAAGTACATTATAAACTAAATACTTTCACCGGTTTAGAATTTTCAAATTATACAATAGTTGTCCAAAAAGATACGTTTAATTTTTTTTTCGGAAAGATAAAAATTATAAAAGCCCCAGCTGGATTCGAACTCAAGACTTCCAGATTCGTATGGAACTCTCTAAACCATTGCGCTACGCTGTTTGGTAACAATTTTGGGAAATGAAATGTCTATAAAATTATACTTGATTTTATTGTTTATTTCGATAGGAAGTACGTCACAACATGGAGGTGCCCCATACCACCTTAAAAGATAATCATGCAAAAAACAAATAGAATGGAAAAAAGGTGAGACAAAAACAAAGAGGGTAATGATTGTTTCAATCGAACTTTATTCTATCTATAAATTAAAAATACAATGAAAACACTTATTATAAAATATATTATCTGATTGAAAAGGCATTTTGGCTGGTGGTGTATGTTCAGTGTTGTTCAGTGGAGTACAAAAAAACAGTGCCTATGTTAAGTACAACACATAGAGTATTAAATTCTGCTGTTTGGAGGCTTTAACAATAGAATAATATGATTTAACTGCATATTTAAGAAAAAACAATTTGATTTTTTTTATTCTATCAGTAGATCCCGACGTCAGAAGTACATAAATGTGATATAAACATCAGTTTAATGTAGAATACATAGAGCCATTTATTTAAATTGTGCTCATTTAAAATAACCTAAGATCCATCTTATCAATCAACTTTAAAATGTTTTTATAGTACATGAATCTGATCTGTGGAATAAAACTTTTGCTTCAATTTCTGCAAAGGCGGCACTTGTGAAGTAAGACATTTATTACATGACATGTGACATCTATAAGTATTGTTAATTTCATAAACTTTAAAAATCAATATTTTTACCCTACGTTATAACTTAAAATTTGAAATAAAGAATCATATATTCAAGTGTAAGATATCATAACGTCCACGACGAACGTTATTTGCACTTTCACGCGATGTAGAGGTGTTTCCACTCATGATGCACTCGACAACGAAAGAGTCAATGTTTTTTCAGTTGTAAGAATTCTCCGAGAAAAGTGTCTTTTGAGAAGCATAGTTACGACTATGATGGATACGATGACAACAAAAAATCCGGTTATCAGCGTTGCTATGATCACAATAGTTTTATCCGAAGTTGAATGTCCATTTACATCATCTGGATAAAAACAAAAGTCATATCTTTATCTGTAATTGTTTGTCATATTTTAAAAGAATGTTCAATAACTTTACGTCGTA
Source organism: Magallana hongkongensis (assembly GCA_016163765.1). Classification (NCBI taxonomy): domain Eukaryota; kingdom Metazoa; phylum Mollusca; class Bivalvia; order Ostreida; family Ostreidae; genus Magallana; species Magallana hongkongensis. The sequence goes on from WFKH01011925.1 coordinate 75,251,954, forward strand.
GCATATGCTATTTATTTATTAGGCTAAAGACAATTTTGTGATTCAAAGTTAAAATGATAAGAAAATATTAAGCATTACCGTATTGTGTAGATTCTGTCACCACTTTCGAAATATACTCCTGGCATCCCAATTTATTGTTGCAGTGCGTTTTACTGCAATCACATTTGTGTTGACATTGGAAACCATAATTCGGATAACGACATGGCTTGGAGCACTTAAATCCATAAAATCCAACACCACATGCTACAAAGAAGACGTATGTGATAAATTATCATATTAAAGTTTCATAATAGCAATGTATACATTATGTGTGGTATTTAAACAGGAAAATGTTTAATTTCGTTTCTTACTGATATATCTTTCGTAGACATAACAATTGCTTTAATTTATCATTCACCATTAATAAGGCTGAAAGTGCAAAAATTATAATAATGCCAGTACTCATGAGTTATAAATATTTGGTCATAATATAACTTGTCTTATTAATTTTAGCAAATTGTAGAATTATTCTGATTTTATCAAATTTATATAATTGCATGTGTGTTGTAATTCTTTGATAGATAACTTTTTATGCGGAAATACTGGGCAAAGTTTAAAATATCAGATTACTCAAAATTCCAGATTATGCATATAAGAGGTTTCTATACTTTTTGATATGTGTACTGTTCTTAATCTTGCATGACTATAACATAAATGTGTTTTTTTTTTCTATATGCAAGTCGCTTTTTAAAAGTCTAATAATGATCCTTCTCTATAGTTTAACCAATTTACAATACGAATGTTAATTCAACTGGTCTAAAAAATTCAATATCGGACGGTCTACCGGTCCAATATAAAAATTGTTAGAACGCTATGTCACAGCTCATTGATACTTTCTCCAATTTTGAAGGAACAGATACAGTCGAAGGGCATTGCGACATGAATGGCCGGTTGCTATTTGAAATCATACTTTCTTCTTTGATGAAGGTTAAAACAAACTGTTGTTGACTGAGATTTGTAAAACATAGAATTTGTTAGACCTTCATACAAAATAAACAAATATCAGATGTAGATCAGTCTACAAAATTGTATCCTCGGGCAACAATTGGGTCTCTATTTTCAATACCATATGTTTATAAACGCATACCTAGTTAATAACTGAATAATATGCCTTATAATTTAAAAAAGAAAGTTAAAACTATTCAAATAAAAAAATAGGAATTTCCTTCCTGTTTATGTAATCGTCAAATCTGCAAACAATATATTAATAGCATAACATTTAAATAGCAGCTAGTTACTTTTGCAATTGCTTGTCGTATCATCCCAGTACTTATCCTCAGGACAATCAGTCTCATTCCTGAAAAGAAATAACAGACTGAGAACAATTGTATAAAGTAAGTTTAAACGGTATCAAATAACAAATCGTACTTACAAGGATTGTAGAAAAACAAAATCCTTCGAGTAAGAAAACGAAAAATAAATCAAAATCAAAAATTCTAAGAACTTTATCATTTTAATGAAGAATCCAGTTTGATGACAGGCATAATACATTTGGAAATTGAATTATTTCCCGAATTATGTGAACACAAATTTCCTAATATTTTAAGTGTGTTTGCGTTAAGCAGAAAATCAAAACCAGGATGAATTATCATTTTCAAAAACACCATAATAATAGAAACAAAAAATAAAAAAGAAAAGTGAAATTATTTTCAAATAAAATTTCGAATTGATAAGGATAGAAAAAAACATCGGAAGTATTGCGTTTATGATCTGCATCACATGCATTACAAATATTAACTTAAAATATAATTACTAGGGTATTTTTTATATCAAATTATCTATTTAAACCTTTTTCTTTGCTGGGTTCTTTTTTTTTCATTGTTACCTCTCATTTCTTCAAAATAAAACTGTTTCAAAGGAAGGCACGAAGTTGTCATGCAGTGCTTGCCCGATACAAATGTGTTTCAATCATTCGTTTCGAATTGTCTTTGTTTCTTGAATAATTGATTAAATTCATCAATGTAGGATTGTTAGAATTCGTTATTATATGAACAGGTATGTGCCAATTTTATTTAATTAATCAATTCTTCCTATTGAAAATGACTTGTAAATGCATTAATATTGTCTATCTTTATTTTGGACAATTAAGCAGAGACGCTATGCTTACAAGAGTGAAAGCATGAGGGAACCAAAACTATTCATATTGCTATTCCAAACATTTCATATATTAATTGTTTATTCAATTGTGGGATTATGGTCTACCATTTTGTGTTGAATTTTTGTTTTTAGGAACACTATTCGTTCATTTAGAAGAATCAAAATTCCGAAAATTGATATCTGGTCGAAAGATTGATTTTAAAACGAATTAATCACTGTAAACGTATTATATTTGGTGTGTACGATATTTGGCGGAAATTAAATTAGTTTTTGAACAATTTAGCGTTTTCCTGAATGTGACTATTCTTATACATATATGCATGGCATTCAGCGATGTACTTGATTTAGCAGAAGCCGCATTCCGCCAAAAGCGCTAAACAGAATACACAGCCAAATGCAGTACGTTTACAGTATAAACTTGGCTGAAAATTTCATTTCCTCCTTGGTCATATAATATCATGATTTCCTTTTTAATAACGTTGAATTTTGATCTTTTGAAATCAATGTTTATTTGAATTTTCACTTTAACTTTTTTTCATACAAACACAAATGACAGTCATATGGTAAAATTGTCATTACATCTTAATGTGTGTTATTGAGATAACTATAATTTCATGCATTGGGATACTGAAATTGATCAGCAATGGCTTAAAATTGCCTAAAAGCCATAGTGGTATATAATAATTGACACCCTTTACAGTGTTATAAGATACAATTTTGTTTTATGTAACTTAATAATTTTACTACTAATAAAGAGAACCTAATAGTATTCATAATGGTAGACGAAATTGACTAATAAAAATACATTTGAAAGAAATCTCAATTGAGAAATTATTTTCTTTAGGGTTTGAACATACGTGCCATAATTGTTTGTTTCATCTTTGATGTTATTCCTTTTTGGTTAATATTTGAATGAAACATTTCTTCTAAGGAAGCCCACTACATCAATGTTTAGACGTTTTTAAACAACATCAGAAGATGGTGATTAAAATGTTTTGGAAAGTGTTTGTTTCTTTCGATTTGGTCAGATATCAACATAGCTCAGTAGTAAAAGTATTTGGCTTGTGAATTGCAGATCTCGAGTTCAAATCCCCCTAAGTTGTTTTTCATATTTACTGAATCAACAGAAATTATATTTTCTACCCAAAATTGCTTTTTTGTCCTTTTGACTTATATACTTCTAATAAGAGTGACAAATCAACGTCAGGAAAGTGTATTTTTATATAGAAGAATATAGCTGTTCTTGGTATACTACGGTGTAATTTAGAAAGAAACATGATAAGAAAATATAAATCATTTTAATACAGTTTATTCAATTGCTTGTGTTCGCATTTGCCAATAAGTATTGTGAGCAGAAAAATAATAAACAATGTAGAATTCTATATGTCATTGTTGTGTAAAAAATAATAAATGACATGCACCCCGATCTAGAGACAAAATTTTGGCATTATTCTTTAAACTTAACTACATTTTAAAATTTATGACAATGCATTATTTCTCTAAGAGTGATAACACTATTGGTTTCGTTTTGTTAAGGATACAAAACTCCCACAAAGGATAAGGCTCTTCTATTCAGTCAACTTAGATGTGACTGAAAGGAACCAAAAAGGTGCCTGAATGGCAAAACCCTGCCATTCAGTTATTTTTCTAGGATTTCCAGCTAACATTTGGTTAAATGAATGGCCGATTGTCATCCTCTGCCATTTACATTCATTACATGTATAAAAAGGTAAAGGTATGGGTTTATAGTCTTGCTCGCAAAGTAAATTGCCTCACACGACTTCTACATATTACCCCCTGGCGGGACCCGTACAATCCATAGTATCTTCAACTCCATGAGGAGCATCCAAGCAGAGCTGCCAAATTACGGCGTTAATGCTTTTTAATCACATAGGCAGCTCGTTTTATGGGCCAGGTACCCATTTTAACCCCTGGGTGGAGAGAGTGCACTAGTAGAGTAAAGTAACTTGCCCAAGGTTACAATGTTACCGTGATAGCGACAGACTGGACTAAACCCGGGGCTATCGTGTCCAAATCAGTAGACGCTATCAAATGTGCCACCACCAAAGGTTGCTCTCAAGAAACCAATAACGCCGGAACAAATATGTTTGTCAAATCATAAATTATTTTCATAGAAAATATGTTCGTACCTTGACAAGCAGAGTAGCTGCTATGTTGCACAAGACAGGTTAAGCCGAACACCAAATTGTAAACGTGTTCATAAATTTGATTTTTCTTATATAGTTTTTACAACGTATTAAATGAAAGGATATTGCCTTGCTTAATTTACTTATATACTAATTTGAGGTAAACTCACAATCTCTCTGAGATATATCTGTATTTTATTACTTTTTAAATAGAAATCAGAATAATTTTTATGAAGTGTTAAAGGCAGTTTCAGTCAGAGCGTTTATTGTGTTAAAAAGGGAATAAAAAAAATCTTTCATTGAAAACACGTCATATACCGTAATTTGTCATTATATTTCAGTAGATTTTTTATGATATTATATAGTAATTAGAGTTATCGTTCATCCCAAAGGATTATCATACTTATGCAACACGGAGAGAGGAAAATCATTTGAAAATTGCGTTAAATCTTTCATACAAGAAAATTCAGGCAATAACAGATCAAATCAAAATACATTAAAATTATCTGCATTGTCCATTTAATGGTTACATTAAATTTGGTTGTTTTTTTTACTTTCGATAGACGAATGAAAAAAAATTACAAAATGCCCCATACATTTTAAATTTGAGATTCAAAATTGAAACACATTAAGGAATTCCGGTAACATAAAATGCACACATTTGTGAAAAATTATATATATAAAGTTATATTTTCGGAGCTATTAAACCATCAAGTTCAGGAAAGAGGAAATTATACATGTAAATTTGTGAACATGATAAAGTTCTTTTGAATGGTTAATTAACTATCTATATTGCAATTCCCATTTGTAAAAATTTCCGTCATACTTTGTTATTATTCTCATGTTTCGCATTGTTTTGCCGATAAAAGTTTATATCTATCCCATGTGAGATTACAAAACAGCTACAATCTAGTTATGCCCTAGACATTTCAAACATATGTATATTACAATTGCAATTCAGAGTGTACAACTCTCTTTCTCTCTCTCTCTCTCTCTCTCTCTCTCTATATATATATATTGTATAAAACATGTATAAATACTACAAGAGTTTGTCCACAGAACCAAAATAGCATTTAACAATGCTACTGGTATTTGGATTTAAAGTCAACGTCATGTTCATGATACCGGTATAAAATCGTTCAAGACTGTCGGTAACGGATGATTTATTCGAGATTTATATGTTCATATCGAAGTGTCCCTGCTAACATGTACACACCACTATCCGAAGCTTCACTTTCACTGCAATGACGAGAATATGACTCCGAGGGGTTATACATACTAGTTGTCATGCTATGTTCTGTCACCACTGATCCTATGAAATGGGCATTTTCTCTGATATGCCTAGTGTAGAATCTTCTGTTTACTACAGTTATGACAACGAAAGCAGCAATTACCAGTACAACTCCAAACCCTACAGGAAGACCGATAATCAATTGGAGGTCCTTATCATTGTCATGTCCTAGAAATAAAAAAAGCGTATTTTATAAAGAATAAACATTAAAACGATAAATACATATGTATTAGTAAGATTATATGAAGATAAATTTTCTTCATGAAGTATGAGTGGAGCGGAGTGTAGCCCATTCCTCATGACAAACATTTTCCCTTTATATGATCTTACTGTCTTAGAACACAACCCAAACCAATAAAATGAAAGATGAAAGGAACCTGCCGACGATTCTGTCCAAATAAAGTGACGTGCCTTAAATGACATAAGTCCGGTATACCTATTCAAGTAAGAAAATGTGGAATTCTAACCGAGTCAGATTAGATTTAATATAATTTAAAGGATATTTGTTTTAATTAAATGGAATATTGGAATGGTGTTAAAGTTTTTAAGCCACGCAGTTAAATTAAAACATTCTTTTAATATGTAAAAGGCGACAAGTAATTGTGAATGCTGCCCAAACGGTCTAAAAAAACTTCACTGGTATCTAATAATAGCATAATGTTTTAAATGAATTTAGAAGAATTGAAATGTGTTTATTTTTCAGATTTCTGTAGTTATCTTCAATGATTACAGATTTTATAGTCTTTCTTTCACATAAATGACCCCATATTGTGACGTACTTCGTTTCGAAATAAATAATAAAATCAAGTTTTTTAAAATAATTTTGTTCGTTCTCAAAATTATTATCTATCAACTTAATACGTAGAGCAGTACTTCGAATATGTAATTCATTAATTCTATTCCCGCTGGGGCTTTTATAATTTTTACCTTTCCCAACAAATTGTAAAACATCTTTTTTTTTTGTTCAAGTATTGTAAAATTTAAACATTCTGAACCGGTAAAACTATTTTGTTTATAATGTAATTCTATCCACAATAATAAGGACAGGTGTCCCATATCACTTTAACTTCAGCATCTAACTTTAATATTTTTTTAAAACCCGAAATAAAAAATTAAGTTTGTTCAGAACCGAAATAAATCTCAAGACTGTGTGACCCTTCGATTTAGTCTAGGCATTTTAAATACTTGAAACAAATATTCCTCTTTCTATCTTTTTTCTCTTACTTATTTTACCATCTAACTTGTAGTCTAAACATCCAAAGACGTGATGGCATGCTTTCTCTGGGCAATGACATTCTTGTTGACACTCCAAACCGTAGCTAGGATATCGGCAAGAATCCGAGCAGTTTGTTCTATAGTATCCCGGGAGACAGTCTACAAATATAGGTACACTGAAATGGATTCACGTCCATTACAAACGTCTGAAAAACATGCTATTGGTTCGTTTACAGAGCAAATCTTATCGAAGAGAATCTAATTTGCATTTGAACAATATGAATGGTAAGACTTTAAAATTTATTTATTTGATTCGTTAAATATACTAAAACTTATATATGTCTTGTATTTACCTTTTCCTTACTTAAATAAATGTATTGCAGTTATTAAATTGCATGATAATTTGGATAAAGATAAATATTACAGTATTGCTTATATTTTGATTTAAAGAATTTTTATTTCCAGGACTTGATTTAACTTGATTTAATTACGATTGTTTTGAAAGTGTTTGATACATATACGTTTTAGAAATATTAAATAATATAGGGAGGTTCATCAGGAAACGTCTTTCCTATTGTGGGAGGTATGTTAGAAAGAAAACATCACTTGAAATTTGCTTTTAGGTAAAGAAATTGTCATAATGTAAACTATTCTAGGTGAATTGTCAATTTATTTAACTTTATTTGAGCATGCGTATAGTTGATCGTTACCAACGTATCTTAATACATACCAGTACAATTTTGTATATTTGGATTGTAGTATTTATCCGTCTTGCACTGTATGGCTTTGCTAGAAGACAAAGAATATTATTGACGCATTTTAAATAGCCTTTAATGTGTTTAACAAGCAGTTATCTACTAAAATGCATAAATGTAAAAAAAAAAAAAATGAAACACCAAAGGTAACTTAAAACCAAAATCTTACCTCGAGCAGAATACCCCTGCACTTAAATAGAAGAGTTGAAATATACAAATGCTCGTAATTTGATTGAACATAGTTAACCATCTATAAACTCAAGATAAGCAATAGGTTGAACACGCATGTGATGTGCATTACATATTGTCAAGCACTAATACACGGAAAGGAAATCGTTTGAGGACATGTTTTATTATTAGAACTTTAAAGGGAAGTCATTCAAACCAAATTGATAATTACAGTATACGATTCCCTTGTATGAATCAATCATAAAGATTTTAAAAAAAGCACTATTTATGGCGTTATTTGAGGCTCAGAACCTGTCCTACCTTATCTTGGAACCCAGTATTAGAATCTTACAATTCTGAGAATTGTTTAATTGATTAACATAACTCCCCCAATATGTTTAGTGAACATGTTAAAAGATGATTGCAATCGAAATCCGCGTAAATTCATGCTAACATTGACACGTTTTCGCGATGCAAGAAAAGCTTACATAGTTTTATCAATCATTATACATAATCTATTGTCACTTTTCAGAAATGTTCCGGAAAGAAATTTGCTTATAGGAATAATAGTTGTTAGTCCAAAAGCATGTCAATCTAATATCATATATGTTAAACCCCTTTTAAACCCATCAAGACAACACTGAAAAACTCGTTTGTTTCCATTTGCTCGTCAACGTAAATAAAAGTAACACCTCGTGATATTTAAGTTATTGTGATTTATTTAAAAATGACGCAAAAAATATAGAACATTATAAACATACATAAAAGTGACTAGAAAACAAATTACAGAGAATAGAACAAAAGGGGTCCCCCAGCCACAAAATTGCTATAACTACTACACATGCTAAAGAACTACAAAAATGAAATACAATGGAAACAAAAGTGATGCATAAAAAAGGCTATCTGCAAAATTTGTATAGTTTGCTCATATAAATTAAAAGTGGTGGACGGATGAGGAGGTTGGAGGTGTCTTAAACGATCAAAAATACAGATTCCCCTAGTGTAAACAAAAGAATGTAAAAATAGCCCAAGATTGTGCGGTTCTCTGATTGGCAGATCGCTTATTAAATTTGCATAATAGGAAATCTTTAAGACCGGATAAAAACGGCAATGTACAACAGTGTAGAATTTACGTAAGACTTCATAAAAATTAAACAAGAAAATTAAAGATAGTATGCATATAAGAACACACAACAATAACATATCGAGGATTAACAGAAATTGATTTATGTACAAAACAAACACTATTTTATGAGTGTCGAAGAGCAAGGCTTACATTTATTTTCACCATTATAACATTAAATGATAGCTTTTTTGTTTTCCACACCCTTCCCAATGTTTTAATAATTACAATTTTTTTAATGAGGGAAATATTACAAAAGTACCAATTAACAAAATGAAAGTTAAGATGCACGGACTATATTTAAATTGTTGATGTAAATAATTTTATAAGGTTCTTTTGTGTTTATTAGATGCCTTAAACTGTTGAAATGAGCAAATAACCATTTACTATTAGGCAGTTAAATGTAATCTAAATGTAAAGGTACATGTTAACTGAATTAACACAATCATTGCCTTGAATTTACATCTAGCAATATTATAAGCCAACAAATGTTGTAAAACAATGTAAATAATAGAGTGTAGCAAACTTAACCAAGGTTTAAAACAGGATACAATATAAGTTTTAAAAAAAAAATTGCATAGGATTTCAGAAAAGTAAACTTAACTCGACGAAGTTATTATTTACTTTTTTCTGATTTGTTTCCAACCTGAAAACCATTTCTTCACAAAGCAACGCTACTGATGCTCTTAGTCATTAAGGTATTTTTAAGTGACGTTAAATTGCGAATATTTCATACACGCCTACAGGTTTTTGATAAATAAATAAACGTAATTAAAGTCAATAGTGAAACAAAAACTCTTCATAATAATTATATCACAATTTATAACACGATTATGGCAACAGGCAAATACAACATTTTTTCAAAACAAAATCACATTGACAATGGAAAAGGGATTGCCATCTTTTTATTATAAATATTTTTGAGAGACATATATATTAGAAGAGCCTTCCATATGAATATTTTTTAATAAATGAATCATGCGCATCACAAAACTTGTTTAACTCCCTATTCTTAATAAAACTTATAAAATATACCAGGGACACAAATTTTTCCTACGTTTTCTAAGAATTATTTTCAAATGGTCTCAAATTTGTATACAGTTGAAAATAAATTAATTTATGAATTAATTGATATAGAGACGACGATACGGATGAGGAAAGAAAATACTAGTAAAAAACCCTTTTCAACAGAATTGTCCTTATCATAACAACACAACAACACATTTTATTAAGCATAAATGACTAGCCTTATCTAAATAATTGCAGCTAAATGTTTTTGCATATATTTCCTTAGAACAATTTGTACAAATGACGACGTCGAACAAGATAAAGATGGCTTACTCCTCGATTTCTAATGTGTATATGTATTGGATGGTTTAACAAAGTTTTTTTTTTTTTCAAAGTCAAATGACAAAAAATAGTTTGACATTCTTTAAAGGCAACATTATCATTTGATGGCTTATAATTTGATTTTACAATTGTATTTATAATATAAAAACTGTAAATTTACTCAAGCAACATCAAAACGGGAATATGAATACATCCATACGTATAAATAAAAATTTAAACAATAATAAGATGGGTTAATGACAACTGATCGCAATCTTTATTATGATTTACAATATTTTAAATATATTGAAAAACTTCATCTTTTTTAATAATCAATTCGAAGTTCAATAGTCTTTTACAGTCTGTTTCAGAATCAAAGCATAAAAAACCAATTTCAAACATTTGTTCAGAAAATGTACCAGAATTTCATTCATCTTTATAATACAATTGGTCCGATTGAAAAAAAATGTAACAGATTTTACATTTTACTTGGACTCACATATAGAAAATTAGGAACAACTGCTTGTATCGTTCAATTATCAAATATAATATATGTTATTACGGTTTTCAGTAGTAAAAACTCCCCGTCTAAATCGCCTTTTTATTAAAACAGTTACCACTGTAATTGACAGTATGGTGAGCAAGGCACCGGTTATTGTTGATGCTAATATCATAATTCTCACCACCATCGAGAAATTTTCAGACCGCTCCCCTTTAAAAAAAAACATATATAGTACGGTTTTCGGCTGTGAAAAGTATATAATTATATTAATTTGGGTAAAATGTGCCATTAATCATAAAGCTCTTTTTTTAAGCATAAACAATAAGTTTTTTCATCCTCGGTGGAGGTTGCGGACAATAACGAACACATATTAAGTTATTCAACGTATGATGAAGAAAAAAGGGACAATTGTGAATCTTTTTAAACTAGTTAAAAATTTCAAGATCACCATGACAGTGAAGTGAACGATATTCACATGACTATTACAACATATGAAACCGACAAATTTGCATTTTAAACTTTTTAAAAAATTCATCTTTCCTTGAAGAAAGGTAAAACATTTTTATTTTGTCAAATATAGATGATTTATTTTATTTAGTTTTTTTCATAAACAAAGAGTGAATGCACACGTTATCTTATTAATAAATGCGTTCTTCAATTACTTCAATG
>WFKH01011925.1:75295271-75307899 GCA_016163765.1 Magallana hongkongensis
ATAGTTTCCAAAAAAGATAATGTTTTGTAATAATTAATGAATAACGATTTACATGTATGACGATTGATAAAATTCTCATAAAAATGGCACATAAACAATTTGCTGAAGGTAGAGAAAAGGAAGACAGACATACAGAGGAACTTGTTGTTTTTTTCTTTTATTATTATTACATATATTGAGGTATGAAACAAAAGTAGATTTTTTCATAAACAGGAGTTTTGTAAATTGTATATTCGTCAGTATCTATCTATCCTGTTCTTATAAAAGACCTTGTTAGAGAAATTCTTGATTTATTTATCACTATTTAAAAAATATAGACTAGCAAGTCAAAATGAGAGTAAAAAGAAAAATAACGTAATATATTCAGGCTGTAGTATCCAGAACATTGTGTTTTTTATACCATTAAATATATACATTTCCCAGTGTCTTTGCCTATGATAACCCTACATATCAATTTTGTTCTATACAGTCCAATAAATTCAAATGACGCATTGTTTGGGCGCTAGCGGGGCTTGCATAATTAATATTCTATAGTCTGTCCCAAGTTATCAATTCCATCACTTTTTGATGATTTTTTATAAATATACACATACATGTGAAAGAAGTACAGTTGAAATCCATGAAATGAAAAATATCTAAGATATCTTCATTGACAAATTATCCCTTTTCACCCTTAAAAGTTTACAGAAACGAAAACAAGTTTATTACGGAGATTTATAATGGTAAATGTTTGCATCTTTTCTCCATTCAGAAGTACTCGGGACACCTCGCGCAATTTTTCAACGTTATTATCCGGGCTTAATTATGGCTGATTCAATGCAAAATCTCCGTAGACTTTCTATTTTGGGATGTGTATTGAAACCTGAAGCTGTAGAGGGGACGTTTCAAAACAGATAATCTGGACATTTTTCATATTAGTGGATGAACGTAGTTTGAGCACAAAGGTATTCATTATTATCGAAATATCAAGCAAAAAGTGGTGGCACCAAAAAATCGGGACAGAGTATAATATTTAATCGTACGCGTACAACTGCTGAAAATTATATAAATATAAGTAAATGGAATCATTATTTGAATATTATGAGGTGATAATTTCGGTCGGGGCATGATCAAATCTATCATAAAGCCCTTCGGGCTTTTTTTTATTTGATCATGCCCCGACCGAAATTATCACCTCATAATACTCAAAGAATGATTCATTTTTTAAAAATTAAATAATTTATTTGTTTTTCTCAGATCAAGATTGCTATGATTTGGTCAGAGCATACGCCATTGTTCATCCATCATCTACAAGTTCTACATCAGTGAATACCAACAATTCAAACAACACATCTGAAGACAGGTGAGTTGTCACACATATTAACATCTTGGATGTACTTTGCTAGCTTAGTAGTATCTTGTTCTATTATTTCTCAGTCTAGTTAACGCAACAGAAATGAAGTATGGTATACACTTCATCGTTGGATAATATATATTCTTGTCCGTTCCTCTCTTTGAGAAGTGGAACGGGTTCACTTATTGGAATATCGACTAAAGAATAACTTAACGATTATCTACTGGACACAGTTTTGAAAGCTTCTTATCGCCACTATAAAGCAAGTTATTGATATGCGAAAAAGAAAAGAGGCGTTATTATGACAATTATGTGATTATGAGAATATGCTGAACGACACATATTCACCATTATTTCAAGATTTTTGAAACAATAAATATTTATTTTGTCCAGGTCTACGACAACAATTGCTATTATAGCGATTATGGTAGTACTGACAACAGTAAGTATTGTCATATTGATGATATTCATCAGACGAGGAAAATGTTCATTTCTAAAGAAGGACACTGAAACAGGAAACTTTCATGATATGTCAAACACAGGTTGTTTATTGCTCTTTTTTCTTTCTTATAGTAACGACAAATTAAAAAAAAATAGAAGTTAAGAAACTTTTTCACATAAAGTAATTTTACTCAATTAATAATTTATTACGACATTTTAAAAACAAGGGAAATAATTCTTGCTTTGATGTCATGCATTGCTTGCATTTGGGCACTACATAATTCTTAATTATGTAATTTGGTTAAGGCATGATGTGTAATTCAAATAAAAATCAAGGAAATCAATTTCTATTTCTATTTTGGCTACAAGGTGGAAATTTGGAGGAGAAAAAGAATCTACTAGGTAGGTTTTAAACGATAAATAATGTATGAATTGGATATTTAAATAACTTAGTAAACTATACTGTGTTCGATGAGGTACCTGATGTATAATAACACTGAAATTTATTTTTGCATCTCAGATGTACCAATCAATGTACCATCGAAATTTAAAGATGAGGCACCTGACTTCAGTGCTGAAACTTAAAGAGGAATGTTAGAATATTAATATCGCATCTGTTTCATTTCTGGATGAAGTAGAACCTGATTCTATATTTTAATAAACAAATCTTTATTGTGGTTGGAACATTTTTTTAGTGCTCTGATATATCTATTCTAGATGAAGCAAAATTAGCAGAAGTTAATAGAGAAATTGAAATTTTGAAAAGTCAAACTGAGAAGGATATAGACGATAAGGAAAAATTAAAGCGAAATTTAACTCTTAACAATAGGTTACAAGAAGAAAGGTGAATATCTAAATTTATTCAGACCAAACCATTTTTGATAATTTTTGCAGATTTACAGCATAAAAGTACAACACTTCTTAGTTATTCAAAGCTGAAACTTCTTAGAACTAAACGTTCTGATATATTTCATTAAAATGATGATCAACTTGTTTTGTTCAGGGAAACATTCGAGTACTTTGCCGCATTAGAAAAAGTGAAAGCATCAGTTGTCTATCATCCACAAAAACGAGGGTTACAATTGACAGGAGCTCAAGAAATCAAGACTCGCCGGTACTTTTATTATCAATGCTATCAAAATAGTTATTTGAACAATAATAATATTATTAATATCTATCTTAATAATTGTTGTTCATTAAAAAAATATTTCAATTGTAAAAAAAAAAGAAAAAAAATTAATTGTAATTATACGCTGTATTTTCAAAACTGATACAATGATAACATGTGTGTACACTGTTATAGAAAAAAATTCACATTTGAAAGAGTCTTCGATGCAAATAGTACCCAGGAAGTAGTTTATGAAGAAATTAGCGAATTGATAAGAGTAAGTTCAATCTGATATTTAATTAAAATTTAACATCATATCAAGGGTCTTGATTTTTTTAATCAACATGTTTTTACAATTCTCATGTCATATTATGATTGTCTGCATATTTAAAATAAATCTAAGGGACACAGAAAGACAAAAGCGTTGATCAAATTTTAGTGTCTTGATAAGGCGAACATACTTACTAGTAATTAGAAACCTTTGGTTGTTTTACATGTAATTTTATTTTGTAGAGTTTCCTGGATGGATACAATTTATGCATATTTGCCTATGGTCAAACGGGGTCTGGTAAAACGTACACTATGGAGGGGCCTCAAGGAAAAAATGAAGAAATGCAACATCAAGGAATCATACCCAGAGCAATGAAGCAAGTGTTTAGGAGTGTTGAAGACTTCAAAGTGTGTGGATGGACGGTACGTAGATCTTTTAGTAAGGTTAATTGAAAATAGGATATCATTAGGTGCCGTTTTTAATTATTTGAATGATCTCTTTATTTCTTCATTAGATGAATTCTCAGTTAATATTCTTTATAAGTAATTATTCGCATATGATGTGTTTTTAAAATACCAGCACCCATTACATTTATTAGAATGAATACAAACAAACTAGTTTGTAAGTTATACTAGTATGCGTTTTACGCTATTCATATACAATGTTCAATACACATACTGTATATAATCTTGTTTTCTGTGGAATTTAGTATCAATTTCGTGTATCATATTTTGAACTCTTCAATGAAGAAATACGAGACTTGGCGAAGAAATCGAATGGTGAAGGAAAGAATGCTACCAAGGACACAAACGAAAATGCTAGGACATCGAAACCAAATATTACTGAAAAGAAAGTTAAAACCACAGAAGAGGTGATAAAATCGTTGAAATATGAAGACGTTTTGACCGGAATGATCCATTTTTAAGTCATGATTTAAATTGTTATTTGTTTTTGAAAATCATAGAGTTTGCGAATAAAATTCCAAAAAATTGTCATGCTCAGGTAATGAAGTTCTAGAAAGAATCGTCAAAAAATAGAACATCTGCCAAAACAGCACGCAACGAGAGATCATCAAGAAGTTATGCAATTTTTCAGCTTGCAATGAATGGGAAAGTTAAATATAACGACAAAATGCAGGACACCTGTTCTGGTATATATATGTTTGGTTTTGTCATGTTGTGAATTTTGTATTTACTGCCACCCGGTAAATTTAAAATTCACAACGTGACAGTTTTACCAAGTACTCGTTAGTAAACAGAGCACACGCTTTGGCGTGTTTATCAATAGTAACATCAATAGTAACATGTGTTTTTGTATGAATCAAAACCTGTCTATGGTATTTTTCATACCTATGTCTTAAAATATTGTAATATATCTCATTACTCTCAAAATGCGTCTCAAGATATGTCCCACAGTGTGGTAATCCGGAAAATTGGATCACATTTAAATAATCAACAGTATCAAGAATGGAAAATTGATGGGTTTATAAATGTTTTCTTTTTAGGGTATTAGTTGTCTGTAATCATCTGAAGTATCTAATGTAGTTGTTTATTGAATGTATGCACTGTTGTTTTAAAATCATAGATTAAAACTTTCCTTTTTGGGACTATGACACTAGTAGATTTAGCCGGTAGTGAACGATTAAACGATTCTGCGAAAACTAGCACAAATACGGAAACGAAAAAGATAAACTTGAGTTTGTTAGAACTTACGAAAGTTCTCCGCTCTCTTCGGAGAAAGGTAATGGTATTAAAAACTAACGTGCTTTACGACTGCATATAATAATAGGTTTAATATCCCCAATTCAAAAAATTAAAATATCCACTCTACATTCCATTGTTCGAAATATTTATTCTTTTCCAGGAGCCAACAGTATATCGGAATTCAAAACTTACATATTTGCTACAGGATTATTTAGATGGAAACAGTAAAACACTGATGATCGTTAATGTTTCTCCTTCAGAAGGATGTCTAAAGGAGACAGGACGTTGGTTTTTGGAAGAGAGGTTCATTTTTCAAATTATCTCATTTTTTTAAAACTGATAGCATAACTATGCTTATTTTTATATCATATTTTCATTATCTCTTTTTTAAAGGTCAGCAAAGTAGTACTTGAAAACGTTCCACGGAAAAATAAATAATGCAGTGTTATTTAACCTGAGAACAGCTTAGAATATTTTAATATTGTGTCATTTCCTGAATTTAAAACTGAGTGGTTGTTGTATATTGCTTTGTAAATGAATACAATGCATATGATATAAAGACAAAAAAAAAAACCCAGGCAATTCTATTAAATTTAACTATATGTAAGTTTGCAAACATTTCGAGTTTACGTATTCTGTAATCGGTTTATTTTATACACTGTATCCAGTTACTAAATGTATTCAGTTACTAAATGAAAGTTAAATGTAATAAATGCAGTTCTGTCATTTACTTACTATTCTAAAGTTTCCGATGATTTAAAACAGCTTACATAAAGAAATTTGAAATAAGAATATATAATGAACAACTATATTAAAGTCTAAATTTTTCTTACAATGTCAATTACAGTTTAAGAGAATATAGATACATTTTAATAAAGATATGTATATTTCGTGTGTTTCTGTAATGAATCCAAATAAGTCTATTTGTATTTTTTACGGCAATGCTCTAAGATTAGAATAACTCGAAATAAAAATCTTTTATATTTGCTTTTCGTCTCATTTTTGGACATCTCTTTGAATATTGCTCCATATTCAGCGCATATTTGCTGCTTTATAAGTATATCTCGCTAATGTATCCTTCTTATAAACTGGCAATTTTTTCCTGTGATTTCATATCTGACGTAAACATGTAAATAAGTGTTTTTGCGATGATTTTTAAATCGTGACAAACACCCTTTTAAGTTTATTTTGTGTGTCTCTTAAAACATAATGCTTGATTTTAGATACATCTTAAAATGCAATTAAAACTATCAACTCTGCAGCGATGAATTATTATACACATGATGATTACAAAGAATTTCACTTGATTAGGTTAAATATCACCGATCACCAATTCTTAAATGGTATCATATCAAACACTTTTCATCATTAGGCGTTTAAAAGAAAAAGTAAATAATAATCATCTTGTTATTAATGGTCATAATTGTCCATTACTGCCTAGTTATGACGTTAATAAAATGGCCAGTAAAGAAAACAGTTCTTAAGCAAGCATTCGCTCTTTTTTTTTTAGTCGAAAAGCAATCAGGAAACACTATCATAAATATAAAATAGTAAAAAAAAAAAACCCCAGTAATTGAGCAAGCATTCGCTCTGTTTTTTTTAGTGGAAAAGCAATCAAGAAACACTTATTTTTATCCAAAACATAACTTTTAAAAAAATAAGATAATTTTACGACGTAATAAATACATTTTATGTCATTAGGGTATTTAGTTTTAAACACTTGTTCTTTACAAGATTTAAACTGTTCGTTTATTCAGTCTTATTAGGTCTTTCCACTTTTTAGGTAAAAAATAACTTTTGTATTTCTTATATTTTTAGGTCTTTTCATTTTTCAGGTGAAAGACCTCTTGTATTCATTATGTTTCTTTTTCTTCTTCTCTTTTTTTCTAGGGACATTTTTTCAGTATTATATATATTGAAACAATTTTTTTGGTTATGTTATTTGTCAGTAAAAGTTATGGAACTCTCAAAAATTACAATGTTATTGCCCTTTTGTGTATGAAATACTTGTTTTCGCTACAAATCTAAAACCATAAGAGATATAGGCTTAAGGTTTTTACCAGTGTCTTTAGATTTCAATTTATTAATCCCGAAAGGGCCCGGAGCCGCCTTATAGCATGTATTTATTGCTCTTGAAAGTTTCTAAAGTTCAATAAAACACTAACAACTTTTAACTCATTTATGCATAGAGACATCAGACCACCTGGTATTAAAGCGTCTATATTGGCTGATCAAAATTACATAAAGCTCAAAGCTCAAGGTCAATTGAATTTCCGTGAATTATTGGTTTTTCATACCCCCTTTGTATAGGATGATATGGAAAAAGAAACTTTTTCATGAATGTAGTTGAATTACTTAAGATAATTCAAAATAAAACCATTCAGACCTCACCTTGAAATGTTTTAGAGTTATTGCCTCTATTATATGAATTGTTTTTTTATCTCTACTTTTCTGAAACCACACAAAATGGAAACTTGAAACTTTAACCATTATGTCTTTAGTTTACTTTTAGCATAATTCAATCTATTCAAAAGGATTATATGCCACTTTTAGGCAGTATTTGCCCCTGACAGTTTCTTAATTTCTTAAAAAAAATACTTACAACTTTTGAACCATACATTGTAGTTTGAACCCCCCAAAATAAATCGAGAGTATACTGGTTGTTGCCTCTTTAATTTTTACTCATTGACTTTGTTAATCAATTTTATATAAACATAGAAATACTTATTGTTTTTCAAAACCATTTTGAACCAATACATAAATAGAATGAAGTGTATTTATTTTAAAATAACTGATTACACGTGAAACGAGATTACATTGGAAAAGATATAAAATGTGTTTTACTAATTATTCAAACTTTTCTCTCAACATCTCCCGTCAATATCAGTGCCGATTTTGAATTTGAATTATTACATCACTCAAGCATCGGTTGTAAGCGTGCTTGAAAAATGAGTGTTTCCAAATTGAAACATAAAGTGTTCAATTATTAGGGAAGTAATAAAACAAAATTTTTACTATCTGACTATATATATACATAATAAAATTAAATTGACCTTAGATAGTGAAGTTCAATTGCTTGAGATAAATAGTTTTAAGGAAAAAATTGATTTTTATTTCCTGGTTTTGGTATTTGACTCACTTTGCCGCATATCATTTGCATGTATAATTAGTCTATAAATAGCATTAGACTCATGTATCAAGTGTCAATTTCGATTAAAATTTGCAATTGCTAATACATGCTATATAAATATCATTCCATGCATAATATGAAGTGATACAAATGGTTGATTTATTAATTACGTCAAACTATGAACCTGTGCATGATTCAACTGTTCCGCTTTCAGTTAAGGATTTTATGCTTAGTGTAACGTATCTTATCTATTTTTATCTTTCTATATTGTCTATAATTAGTATACACGTATATCTATTCTTTTAAAGTATTTCAAATATTTTCATTTCCATATTTAAATTAATTTCTTGTAACAAACCAGGACTATCACGCATTAGATCTAGTAGCTCGGAAATGCTGTGTCCAGATGATAACTACTTTCATCCCCAGACGAAAAACTGCACAGGTTTGAATTTTCAAATACATTGTAAATTAACCAATATAATGTTAAATTATCAGTCTGCTATTTTTGCCATAATTTAATTTAAAAACATTAATAATGCGAAAGGGGTTGCCATTTATTCCAAAGAAACGGCTAATATTATATGTAACAGAAATAATTAGAAGCAGACTGGAAACAGTTTAAAGTTCTTCACTATTTAATAGTCTGAAAAGGGGTTAGATATCTACGATTAAAACCTTAAGAACTCATTTTTGTTGCTTATTAATTACAATACAAACAAATCAATATTTGGATAAAATTAATTTTGTGTTTTAACAAACTACCGAATATATTGCAAACGTGTATGCTTATTTATTCATGTGATGATAAATGCATGTCTAAATAGTCAAATAATCCACATATTTGCAGGCATTAACATGTATGTGAAATAAAGATGATCCCATCCGTTTATCAAATATTTTAATGAAAAGTGATACTAAGATGAATTTAATCTTGGTTTAAATCAATGAAAAAATACAGAGGCTAAGTTTGATAACTTAAGGTCGTTAGCCCAACGTAAAATACAATATATATTTTAAAATATACATTATTGAATTTATATGGTTGTTAATAGGTGCATGTTTTCAGATAATTGTCACCCAATGACAATTATTTGATCTGGTGGATGAAACCACGTGTCAAATAGTTCATATAGTTCACAAACCCCACAGTACATACATATACTTCTTTGTATTGAAATGTTAGTTCTCTTACGAGTTAAAAAGGTTCATATTATTCCGTCGGATTGCTGGAAAATCAGGCGTTCGATAGAAATACCGATGTGCATGATGATACGTTTTGGATTTAAATACAGGCTTCAATATTAGAGAGGTTTAGCAGACCAACGCGTACGCGTACTTGTACGTGTAGGTTACAAGTTAGAGCTACGCGTACCCGTTCATATTACTTTTCCTGTTTAGCAGTTATAACGTGTACCTGTACGTGTAAATGTTTTAAATGTATTTTTATATATTTTCTCATACTTATCTGATAATTTTTAGTCACAATCGAAAATTGAGAATTGCATGTGTTAATTTTGTTAAACATCATTTTTTATATGTGTTTATTTTTATTTATACCAGTTGAATAAAATAACAGAGCCATATCGCATGTTTTGGAGGAAGAGATACGTGTGTCATATTCCAATTACATATTAAATTTCAATTTTTTTTTATGTTTATAGGTATCAGTATTCGCATTAAATATCCAACCTCAAGAGAATTACACATATTTGTTAAAATAAATAGCCAACAGGGAAACAGAAGCTACAAGTTCGACCTTACGGGTACTTTGCAATTTACACGTATGTTTATTAGGGTACATACGTGTAGAGATTCGTCATTACGCAAACTGATGACGTAATGCACATATTTTCCTTTCTACACGTACACGTACGCGTACACGTTGGTTTGCTAAACCTCTCTATTATCTCATGAAAACAAACGCAAATAATTTGTCTTTATCTGTTTCATTTATTTTTTGTTTAACTCTTAAATACTTTCTTGCATTGTCACGTTGTTTAGGTTGCAATGCATGCATGAACAAATTATCACAAGCCTCGTAATCTAAAAGTGTACAACTAATATTTATTGATCGCACAATTAAAAGCAGAGTTTACATTAAACATTGTTTAATAT
Organism: Magallana hongkongensis; assembly: GCA_016163765.1. NCBI lineage: Eukaryota > Metazoa > Mollusca > Bivalvia > Ostreida > Ostreidae > Magallana > Magallana hongkongensis. The sequence continues at coordinate 75,305,376 of WFKH01011925.1, forward strand.
GAAGGCAAAGCTACTTAATGTACATACTTTTAAGTAGGTCAGGCACATAACCTCGTTTTTAAAAGGGGCAAACAGAAATATATTTACAAGCACGTTAAAAGTGTTACCTACCACCAATCCGTATATTTATAATTCTTGAGGTGGGGGGATTTGCATTGGGTCTGAAAATTGAAAATGTAAAGTTCCGATCATTTTTGAAACGTTCAAAATTCATATTTCAACGTGCCTTCCATTGCTGCAAAAACAATCAAGTGTTTTTCGAGCACACACTTTACTCCTTCTTGTAGTTAGATCAACGATATTATCACGTTCTTGTTTGTCATTATTGTCATTGATTAAGATAATCTTTAAGGATATGAGAAATAATAGAACTGTCATAACGTTCCTGTAATATAACTGTATAACTATGAATTAAGAATATCAACAGCAAATTCTGTATATGAATTGAGGAATTTACATGTCGAAATTGCTTTCGGTATAATTAGCAATGAAATAATGTTGATCACAACAGATATCCCAGTCCATAAAATTTGATAAACATTCGAAAATACTTCAGTTTTATATCTCTCTTGTAGATTGTACGCCTGGTTATTATGGACCTAACTGCGTGAATCCCTGTCGTTATCCTGGATATGGGCCAGGGTGTCAAAAGGAATGTAGCTGTAATATGACAGTCTGCAATCACGTCAATGGATGTTTTGAATATGATTTAGATGGTACATATTTGAAATATAATAAAAAGGATGAAAGAGATACGCAAAATAAAATAGATCTAGATTTATTCCAACTGTAAGCATTGTGTATATCTATCTTCTAGTCGATGTTAAAAAAGTCTCTGAAGTTCGAGTAGTGTTTAACGATATATTTTTACTAAGGTAGGATTTGTAAAACTACCTTGTGATGGCTTATTTGTAGATATTCTTTTCTATCATTAGGACATGACGGTGCAACAATTAACAACCATGACCTTCCCATGATCATAGGTCTCTCTCTGGGGTTCGTCATTCTATTGATGATTGTTGCCTTCGTTGTTTTCACTGTAGCGAACCGAAAGTTCTACACCAGGCATATACGAGAAAATGCCCATTATGTTGGATCGGTCGTGACTGAACAAAGTATAGCAAGTACTTTGTATAGACCCGCTGATAAATGCACTGGTCATTGTAGTGCCGGGGATTCATCGGACAGCGGTATTTACATGTTAGCAAGTACTATTGGATATCAAAATGTGAGCCTATAATCAAAATTAAAACAATTTTGTGACATCATCTTTTGTTAAACCGAGTCCAGTTTATCTCTTATTGTCCTGCATCCCTCCAAATAAATTAGCTGTCCAATAAGTATCTACTTATTAGACGGCTAGAGGTGACTTACTGGACTGCTGATAATTGGGATGAACACAAACTCTCAGAAACACAATAGGAAAAAAAAAACTCAACTTTTGTTTCCTCCAATCTCAGGGGAATATATCAGTTTTCACGTGCAAACTGCAAAGAATATCCATGAGACATGCAATTATAGATCCAAAAACGAAGATAAAATTCTGGCAAAATCAAAATAACTTATTGAACGAATTTTAAAAACATAAATTTACTCAGTTGGAAGTGTTTGATTAAAGTCGTCTTTTTGTATGAAATTGGATCGGAAACGAATTTTAAATAAAATCGGACATTCATATAAGTATTAACAGTTTAATCCTATAGAATCACACTATCCTCTATCGTTGTTTGTACAAAAATGACCAATGAGCGGGAATTTTAACGCTCACCTTAATGCATGTTTTTTTCATGACGTAATGTGGACTAAAAGGACCAATACAAAAAAAAACTTTTTGTTTAGCTTAACATTGGTCATCGTCTTGACAAGTGCTACTTTATTCAATATTTAATTTATTTACATACTCAAACGCAAACTGATCTGTTTTGGCCTAATGCTTAATGTTTACTTATTGGATAGTGCCAGTTAAAACACCTCTGTGAGGTCGTTCCTTTGTTTCAGCAATCTAAAATTTTACCTGTGTGCTTCTTAATATCAGACCGTTACCAGTTGTTACAGTACTGATATCCTTCAAAATCGGACTGTCTCATGTAAATTAACATTGGAATTCAATGGCAGTGTTTTAAGTACGATATATGCCTCAAACACTTCTGTATGAAAAAAATATCAGACAGTTCTCGGCCCTAACGGGCCTCGAAACTGTCTGATATATTTTCATACAGAACTGTTTTCGGCATATATCCATTAGGTAAATGAAATGAAGCAGACCGATCGTAAAAACTGTTCACAAACAATAAAAAGATAAAATGTTTTAAGTAAGTTATAAGCCTCAAACTGCCCATACTGTCAGATATTGTACTGTCATCGGCGCTGACGCGCCTCGGACTGTACAATATCTGACAGAATGGACAGTTTTGGGCTTATAACCATTACGTAAAAGCGTTTTATCCAGAAACTACTTAATTTCAATATCATAACTAAATGAAGAAAAAAGGTACATATTCACACAGTAATGAAATTTTCAAAG
>WFKH01011925.1:75333644-75357085 GCA_016163765.1 Magallana hongkongensis
GGGGGGGGGGGGGGGGAAATCTTTTCTTTGCGTGGCTTTCCTAGCCAGATGGTAGACAGGAAGAGGAAGTTGCTAACTTAGATAACTCTTACTGATGCTGACTATCTTAAATTGAGTAACCTGTACCTAGTTAAGTCATCCACCATGAGACAATGCTATTCAATCAATTAAAAGAGATTATCTCATATTCATTTCAATAATCTGTATTAATTGAATATTGCAGCCAACTACATTCTTTGCCATTGCCATTTTCCCTTCCTGATTGACTTCCAGCCAATAGTAATTAATAACACCAAATGTATGTTTACATATTTATTACTGAAACAACCATAAAATCATACAATACATAAATGTTGGATTGAAATGGCCGCAAATTTTGCAGGAGTCAAGGGAGACGACTAGGATAACAAAAATGGGCAAGCTAGTGACCTCGCTTAAGCGAGTGCCATGAAACCCCACGCCTGACACGCATGGTGGCTAGGCATAATTGTAAGGACAAACAAGCCATAGCACGGAATATGGCAAACAAAAATTTCGTCGGTTTAGTGTTTCAGTGTCTTTTTGAATAAAAGAAAATACAATTCTAGATTAAACGTAAAATACATTAATTTTATCTTCTTCTATTTGTGCGATTCCCACGATCTTGTTGACTAACAACCTTATTTTCACTAATGAACAGTAGGTATGTAGTAAATGAAATAGGAAGTGGTTCCTTTGAACAAGAAAATATCGATAGACTAAAAGATAAACAGTAGTTGAAGCTTCGTTTTATTTATTTATCAAATATATTCCATGCATATAATAGTTATTGTTCTCATATATATATCATATAAATCTTTAGTTCAATGTTTTAAAACTATTTAATGTTTTGCAACATATTAAGGGTATATAAGAAACATCGCTTGATGGATATTTTATAAATGTACCTGATTTGAATATGGAGAGAAAACACAATTTAATTTAAAATCCTACTTAAAAAGAAATTAAGGTTATACGACTTGTTGTTCTCTATCGTAAAATGACCCCATGAAAACACTCAGAATGTTTCCGCATTTGTGGATGTATACATTATGGTACCATATAAATGTGTCTCCATTTTATGAACCCTTGTGAAGACTTCAGCTGAAAAAAACGTTTAAATTGGTAAAAGTATGATGAGAGATATTTTTCGAAAATATATTAGAATATGTGTATTTCCGATTACATATGCCTACTCATTGGCCTAAAACAACTTAAAACGACAAAAATTACACGTGACAGATCATTAACAAGTAAAACTGACGTATAGTTCGATGATAGGAATAATGTTGATAACGATTTATCAAAGACGTGTGCCGGTAATTTTATATTTGAAAATGTCTATTTTGAAGAAAAAAATATCATTCGAATTTAACATTTGAGATAGACAATCTACATTTTAGTCCCTCATCTACTAATTAAAATGTATTCGGCAAGAGCAGAAAGGACAAAATTTCAAAGAACAAATTGAACATAAAAGTAAACTAAGAAATACCTCTTGTCAAACAACACACCTTTGGTTGACACAAAAACGTTTCGTGAGATCATACAGTCATTTCTTTATCACAGTCATGCAAACTTTATGCCGTATGCTATGCGTTTATGTATATGTATTACATTTACGTACATTTCACTACTTTTTAAAATTAGAATTAGTTTGTTCCTTTTTCTGTAGAATGCAGATCTGGATTTGATTGTCTCAATTGTTCAAAGCCATGTCAATTTCCAAGCTATGGTTTTGAATGTAGAAACAAGTGAAACTGCAGTGAAAGATCTGTAGTAATATTATGGGATGCAACGTGGATTATGTCTCCAAGGTGAAAGACGAATCGGCAATATAGGTATATAAGAAACTTGTCTTTAATATTAAACATTTAACATTAGGACCCTCTCTACAGTTCACACCTTGGGTAGTTATTTTGATCTGACATTGGATGCAAAACATTACATTTTGGGTTTTATTTTATATGTCTTATTAATAATTATTTAGGTGCTGTGAAAAGTTATTGTTACGATATGAGGTCAGAATTTTTTCAACATCTTAAATTCCATTTTTGTGTCTAAAAGCTAAATTAAGATACTTGAAATAGTGAACCAAAACGTGGCATACTATACTCTGTCCCGAGTTTTTGCTTCCACCACTTTTCGCTTGATATTTCGATAATCATAAATACTTTTGTGCTCAAACTACGTTCATCCACTAAAATGAAAAATGTCCAGATTATCTGTTTTGAAACGCCCCTCTACCGCTTCAGGTTTAAATACACAAATCAAAATAGAAAGTCTACGGGGATTTTGCATTGCATCAGCCGTGAAATAGCCAGCCCGGATGATAACGTTGAAAAATTGTGCGAAGTATTCCGATTGAGTTCCGAATGATAAAAAGATGTAAACATTTCCCTTTATAAATCTCCGTAAGAAATTTATTTTCGTTCGTGTGAACTTTTATGAGTGAAAAATGATAATGTGTCAGTAAAGATATCTTGGATATTTTCCCTTTTATCAATTTTAACTGTATTTTCTTCACAGGTATGTGTATTTTAATTAAAAATCATCAAAAAGTGATGGAAGCAATAACTTGGGATAGACTTTACAAAGTAGTATTAATCATGAAGAACTGGTTAATTGTGTGCATATCATTTAAAAATGAAGCTTTCCCAGTATGCATAATTTATGCAAACAAAAATATGTCTTCAGCATTGTTTGCATAACAATGAATTTCAATGTGTTCATGTATCGTGCTTGAAACCTGAATAATAACGTTGAAATTTGGCTGACCATTTGAAATACATTAGTGAATGCTAGATTTTTACTGTCGTGCGAGCTGTTACGAACACCACAATTGACAATGCGTAGCTGGTCGTGGAACTTCTCTATTATCTTAGGCTTAGATACGAGGTGATGCTGGTTGATAGGTTCTTATGCGTTTCGTTGAGGTTTGAAATATTAAGGTCACGATTAACATATATCAGGTGACAAGATCTGTTACGATCTCATTTCCCGCTGAGATACGATAACATACGTTCTGATAAAATTGTTCAGAAAGAATTCTCGATTGGATCTCGATCTGATCCGAACATCGCAACTTTAGTCTCTGGTCTGGGACGCTTGCATAGGTGCAGATACGTTTGTATACGTTACGATTTATTCATCACGAACCAACGTGCTCTGTTGCGATAGGGCAAGATAATGATGGCGATTCTATTCAAGATTATGTTAGAAGGTTATCATGTTTTGAGCTACGAATGGACCCCCCGACGGGTATATTTATATTGCCCCACGAACCATATTATCGCATAACGGCTTAGCGGACCGAAGCTTGATATATGTCTCTTCCAAGATTGACCCTGATCATCACAATTACAGTGGCACGATTAAATGTGACATGTTGCGCTTTGTAAAGATAAAGTGCGATCTGATGAGATGATAAGTATTGATTTCGATTGAAAATTAATTGTGTTGATCGTAGAGAAGTTTTGACAGTCAAACATTTTTCTACGATCAACACGATTGCCGCGACAACCCTCAAGATCTAGTGAACTTTGATAGATAACTACGATTAATCTACAATTTAATCCGCGATATCAATCATAAGGTAGATAAACATTACAAACAGATATTTAAATTTAAACATTTTTAGCTCATATCATGACCTTGCTCCTTTAAACATGATATACATGTAATACAAGATCCAGTATTCGAAACCTTTGTATGCCCACATTTTTCCATTTTACAAGATTAACTATTTTTAATAAGTATAAAATCTTTGAGGATTGAACTAGATTAAGAACGCTATATGGTCATGACTAATTTTTATTTATACAAAAAGAATCTTTTTAGATCAAAAGCTCTGTATGAAGATATAGAAAAATATACAAGATTTTAAAGTTAATATATTTGGACATTTTTTACTTATAAATACTTATGGCAAATATTATCATATTTAAGACCGTAAGGCAGATCCGGTGGTAATTGACCATCCTTGCAGACTCCTTTACTCAAAATGCACGCGTTATTTTCGCAACAACAAAAAATCATAAGTGTAAAGAGGGTCCTTAAATGCTTATAGAATTTATTTTTAACATTTGATTTTGGAACATAAGCCATTTTTTAACTTTGTTAAGTACATTGTTTATCACTCCTTCTAAATTCTATTTTTTTTTTTTTATTTTGGAAATGCGAATATTATGCATTGTTGGTTTTTATGGGCCCAACTGTTCAAAGCCATGCCGATATCCTAGCTATGGTCCTCTTTGTTAAAACAAGTGTGATTGCAACGAAACAAACTGTAGCAATGTCATTGGATGCCTCTTGGATATATCCACCAAATTTGTAACAGAAGCTGAACAAATAGGTACTATGATATATTTTATAAAATTCTTCAAGAATTCAGCACATTTTATAATTGAAAAATTGGAACTAATATTACAAAAATACGTATTCAATTCAAATCGTCTATTTTAAAGGAAAATGAGAACTTGGAAATTCTTCGATGGGTTCTTCGATGTATTCTTCGATAGATATCAATATTGGGATATTAACAACAGTAATAACCGGATCTCTACTTGTCATCATAGTTGTGACCCAATTGATAAGAAAGCAATGTGGTCGAAGAACGCCTTCAATTGAAGGCAACTTCAACACTTATCATATCTGATTACCATACGACGAGCTTCTTTGGATTCTTATGAATAAATGTTTACATTCATTGTATATTTCTCCTTATGTTTGCATTGGAAATCTGCGACGTTCAATTTACTGTAAACACACTTAGCCTTTTCACGGCCCATGAACACAAATATAAACGTCATCACGTGTTTTAATATATTTATTATTGTAAGATTAAATAAAACATTCAAACTTACATAACCAATTTGATATGTACTTATAAAAATAATCGCTAAATCATATCTATTTCTTACTAAAAAAGATTTTTCCCTACAACATTTTTGGCACTATGTTTTTAGTCGCGGGAGCTAACTAAATATATGTTAGTATGGCTGTTCCATGTATGTTTCATATCCCTGACTAAGAGCGTATATAATGGCTTTAAAGCGACGATACACAAATACTTCATACAAATAAACAACAATAGGAATATTAATATAAGCAGTGAATGCTTATCATGCTAACGCGCGGTCTTCAATTTGTCTGCACCGCTTGGTGTGTTATAGAACCGACGACATCCAAAAATAAGCATTCAATGCTTAAATGAAGCAACAAAAATGTACATGTAACTAGTTTAGTTTAACATTACTCGATGCCTCTGAACAAAGCTTTACACATTTTTAATTTGAAACCTCTTAGCATAGTTTACGGTAATACTTAGTGCTTCATTTCTGGCAAAACGATCCTGATTTGATTTTTCAAGTATTTGTTCAAACACAATTATTATAAGGAAATGCGTAAGTAATTAAAACTGATGGCTTGATGAAATATATAGAATAATTGAAGAAATGCGTAAAATATAAGCAAAGGTCATGACAAACAAATTAAGCTTATTTCTGTGAATATAATTCTAAAATTGACATTGAAGCAGCAAATTTTTTTATATACCTAATAGTTAAAAATCAATTATCATTTGAATATTCATTTATTCAGGAGTATATTATTATGATAATATTGATGTTTGTTTGTGACCTCCTTTTAGGATATTAATCATTACGTGATCAGGGGCACATTAGGTGTATCACAGAGTGGCGTTTACTATGCTGTTTCATTTAAGGTCTCACACAAGGAACTAATTTCACTAAATGTTACTATATAGCTCTAATTAAGTTAATTGATAAACTATACTCTCAGCATACTATTCATGAAAGAGAAATTATTGTTAAATGCTTCAAGAAAAATTTGAGATCAGAAAAATAACGCCCTATGCGGCTTCTAAGAAAAATAATTGATAGTAAACATACCTACCCCAAATACACGTTGCTTTCACATGTTGACAAACAGACTCAACACCATCCAGGAAGTTGCATCATGCGCATCTAAAAATAGTTCCATTTAATTCAGTGTGACAATTCCAATTAAGTAATAATTTTCCTAGCAAATGAGTCCATATTCAATACTGTAGGCCTAAAATAAGGTGCCAAAAAAGGAAGAAAGAAAAGAAATTGTCTATATATATGGAACCACAATTGACTAAGTTCATTTTGATTAGATATTTCCTTGCGTAAGGCCTTTAATATCCGATGTATATAATAATACAATAGCTCAAGAGAAATATTTTTGTATAAATATGCATTGGGGTTTTTTTTGTTTTTGTTTTTTTGTTTTTTTTTTGTTGTTTTTTTTTTTTTTTTGTTTTTTTTTTTTTTGGGTCTGTTTTTGTTTTTGTTTTTTGTTTTTTGGAGTTTTGTTTGTTTGTTTGTTTTGTTTGTTTAAGTCAATTAATATTTTTAGTGCATATTAACACGCTGTTTATTATGAATATAAACTCTGTGTTTAATGTCAGAATTCGTAGAGAAAGAAGTTGAGTTTTTTTATGTTTTACTTATTCAAAGAGATTAATTCCACAATTTCCACCATTTGATTTAACTAATAAAGTTTAAAAATCTCTCATATGTAAAGGACTGATTTATATTATGTTTTTTGAACAGTGATCAGTGTTTTAATTGTTAACTATTTTTTTAATTCCTTCCTGACGTTGGTCAATCCATCCCTATTATATTCCTCAACCCCAATTTACAAACTTCATGGAGTAACATACAATCATCATTTGGAATTCACATGCGAACATGTCATGTAGATATGTCAAATCGCTTATAATACGTTTATTATACGTTTATTACAGCGGATAAAGGTTAATTGGTCGGATTTCTCCTTTTTCTACCAAGTTTTACAGCTCTTTTTACTATTTAAGCTGTGCCAAAATGCAAACATATTAGATTTTGCTGTGTATTATTTAGCTTTTTGGGAAAGCGGGTTCTATTTAATCAAGTGTATCGTTTAGTGGCTTTCATATTTTTAAGTAAGTATATATACATGTATTCAGAAATACACTAATTCAAATTCACAATAACATGTCAAAGAGCAAATTTCTGCCAAATATATTTTTAGTACACGCTTAATTTAGTTCTTTTTCAGTTTATCTCTTCGTGAAATGTGTACAAATGATATGGTGTTTTATATGTACTATAAGCTATTGGAATTTTCAATGCCAGTATAGGGACCAAGTACCTGATATGAAGAAAAATGACATGTGGTGATAACGAACAGTGTTCAAAATCAAAAGTCAGATGGAAAAATACAAAACAGGAGCAGAGCAAATACGGATCTCTAAAAAAAAATTAGAGGTAGGATCAGGTGCCATGGAGGAGTGAGCATCCTATGCTGACCGGTCACACCCGCCGTGCGCTCTTTGTCGTAATTGGGAAAAACGGAAAAGTCTGTAGACAATTAGGTGATAGTTTAACAATTAGTATGAAAAACGTCAGTCAGCATGCGACCCAGTGGAAGATTGTATTTGCTGACAAGGTCGTTGTATCGACCATAGAACTTACGAAAAGATGACTTCAATCGAGACGGTTGATAGTCCTGTTTTATGAACTTGTTTGTCAGTAGCTTGCCTCACCTTAGAAACTGTTTATACGTAGAGCATGCCCTTGCGTATCGAATTAACTGAGAGACAAAAAATCCATATGCAGGTGATGAAGGTATATTGCTACATAAGTAAGGAAAGTTGACTATAGAAAAATTGAAGTCATCACGTTTATCATAGAGTTTTGTTGTTAGTTTACCATCAATGTTCCTTTCCAGTAAAATATCTATGGAACGCCATAGCTTTCTTTTATATGATGGTGCTTTATTTTATAAAGATGGTGCTTTTTTATATGATGGTGCGTTTTTAAATGAAGGTGCTTTTTTATATGATGGTGCTTTTTTATATGGCGTTCCATAAATATCCAAATATGAAACAGATGACGCAGACTCTGTGGTATCTTTTTTTTCAAGTTCACTGGGATATATCGAGTCGACGATAGTATGGAAGTAGCAATTGTTGATTGATAATACGTCGTCGATATACCTGAATGTTGAGTTGAAGGCCACAGCGAGTGATTTATTTATTTTTTTCACAGACAAGTTTTTAAAAAAAATTCTGCTTCATATGAATACAAAAATGGGTCTGCTAAGAATGGGGCGCAATTGGTACATGTAACCATGAGAATTCCAACAGATTGTTGGAGGACGTGATTTCCAAAAACTACAAAGAGGTTGTCTATCAGAAACTCAAGCATCTTTTTAATATCCACTTCAGAGTACATGGGTGCACAATCCGAATAGTTTTTAACAAAGAACTTTTTTGATAAAAGCATAATTTTTGATTACAAAAATTATGATAAAACACTTAACACCTTTGTAACAAGCTATTTTAAATATGTAATATCAATTGATCATATAAGAGTCAAAGAATTACTTCTTTGTATAATCTAGCTAGAATCGCGGCATGCGACATATAGATTATAAATATTTATCGGTAGATATGCAATCATAAGGTTCACGATTTTCATTGTGTTCCCAAAGGATAAATAAGAAACATTAAATAATGTACTTATTAAGATGAAAATCGTAAATGCAAAGGCACAAAATATAGATTCATTTCAAATCAGTTGATTTTAATCTTAATCATTTACACATTATTTGCATCACAAAAACCGAAATGATATCTCTTTATCCTGACTAACAGATAATTTGATGAAGTGTATATATAGTTTATGTATTATCCACTTGACTATCATATAATTTAACAAACTAAAAAAATCGAAATTTCACCAAACATCATATTGCAAATCAATTTCCTTTGCACTGAGTATAAAAAAAATTAAAGAGAATATGTTTTGAGTGTATGATTTTATGCAGTTTTTATACACTAAAATATACCAGTACGAATAATATTATATCATTATATAAGACCCCATCCATGTATTTATTGTAATTTATTGTAATTTATTTACAGCGCGTGAAAAGATGGTGAAATTAGAATGTTCAAAAAAGAGCATTTTTACTGCAACTTTGAACTTATTTTTTAAAATAAAAGTCATTGTTACAATTTCTCAAAGCAGTATCAGCTAAATTCTTTAACAATTTTTATTTCGATGCAAAAATCTGATTATTTACAGTTGATTTTATTCATTTTTAGTGAGATTACAATGTTAGCATATTGAATTCCATTATATTCAATAATTCAAAAGTCTGCTTTATATTGTTTGTGATTCATACGTTTCATATTATATTCATTTCTAAAACATATTTTTATAGATCATAATTCCAGTGGATGAATTGAGAGTGTTAACTTTACTCGTTCTATTACAGGATATATCAACATTTATAATACCCTGATTAATTTGATGATTCAAATGAGTAACAAAGATCATATTGTTTATTTGCCTTGTGCGCCCTTGTCAATTACCCCGAGTAACAGCCATGACGTTGCTTGCGGTTTAAGTGTCAGGCAAACAATTTACCCCCAAAATAGTCATACACATGAAGATTGATTGGTTTCAAAGGTTCATCTCTGAATTTAAGCTGAAATTTGTTTGTGTATGTACATGTACGAGGATATCTTATTTTAAACACGAAAATCGACCGACACAAGTAACATTATTTCAAAAAGATATATGGACCATTAACATTTTTGCCGGTAAACGCATTTTGATATCACGCTCACAATTCTAACAGGAATAAGACAAATCTAATTTTTATCATCATAATAAATGAAATAAGAACAAATCAAAATGCGTTTTATAATTGTTTGTTTATGTGGTAATGTTCATACGTCAAAAATCCTATTTTAACGTAAACAAACCTTAAAGTTAGCTACCTTAAACATTAGTAACCGATTTATCGTTTTGACTGGTGAACAAAAATAAACAATACAGTATTCTCAAGATGACTATTAAACAAGTATGACATTTCAAAAAAATATCATGAAATTTCTATGTATTATTTAAAGTAGCCAAATATCTTTAAAAAGGTCCTGAAAAAGGATGAAGCGAAAGAGTTTTTTAATTGATCATGCGTAACAATATAAATGTGTCTTGAGAGTTCATGTTCGCTTCACGTGTTCTTTTATAATGATATTGCTAGCTATCTTTATTCATCCGCATGTTATTAGATTAATTATACTGAGTAGCTACATTCAAACATACACACAAAGCCAATTCCAGATAGGGAATACGTTTTATGATTCTTTAAAACAATAAGAAAATAGTGTACAATCAAAAAAGTCAAAGTTAAATTTTAGATTTTTTGTATAGAAGGGGATAAATCAAACATTTTCAAATAAGATTTCCATCTTACATCGAAGTAACCAGTCATTTATATTGTCGAAGAATTATTTCTATAAGTAAATTAATTTGTAATTATTATGCGCTTTAACTGTTTGATACTAAGCGCTGAAAAATAGTCATAAACATTTTATGTCTTTTTCGCAAGATAATTGACATTTTTTTTCGTTAGTCTTATTCAAAATCATCTTCAACAAATACGAGTTCTTAAGACTTTCATCTAAATCATGCTTGATGCGATCAAAGTTTCCATGGATGAAACATTTTAACATCGTCTAGCTACATGCAATTTTTCCTTATCATTTACATTATTGTGCTATACTTGGTAATTTTAGAGTTCTAAAGTGTAAACCGGAATAGGAAGATTTGAATATATTATATAATTATACAACATACACGATGGTAATTGAAAAGAATATGTCAGTTTTCCTATTTGTGATAAAAGTTTTTTTGATCATGTTCCATTGCAGCGTTTTTGCCAATGGTATATGTTTTGGGTGAGTTTCGTTATATCTATTTTTGTAAATGTTTGTTCATTCGAGTATAGTAGAATACATTTCATTCAAGAATTAATTAGCATTAAATAAGTATATTCGAATAAACATATAGATCAACGTCTCAGCCTTGCTGTGCTGATTACCTTTGGAATGAGGAAATAGGAAAATGTGTCCGTAAGTAATTCAATATTACATTATTTACTATGCACTTCTCATCTAATTAAAACTAATAATCAATAAAATGCTGTTTCTTTGGACATATGTCATTTGTCTATCTGTTGTAAACCGTTTTATTATTTACATCTTTTCCGGACCTCAATGCTTTTTTTTTCAATTGAACTGAACTCGATCCTTGAGTAAAGTATGTAAAAATGATATCTCTGACCTTTCAAAAAGAAGTGAGGAGTAAATAGTAAAATAGATATATTCTGTTCTTTTTAAAAATCTTTCTAATAACTAAAAAGTAAGTTATTCTTAGTAGTGATAATTTTTTTATATATTTGATAAAACAGTAAATATAAATTAAATAACATGGAACTTTCATTTCGAATGCACTACAACCTCCGACTACAGTAAAAGAAATTTGGAAAGAGAGCAGACACGAAACACGTCTGTAGTTAATAGAAAAAAATGTTTGCTTTTGTTTTAAAGAAGTAACCTAGTATAAATATTGTTGTAAAATTATTTACAGGACATCCCTAAAAGTCAGATATATGACAACGGAGTTAATGGAGGGGGAGAGGGCAAATATTAAACAATATAATATAATATACAATTAGGACTAAGAGTTCTTTTTAAATTGATTCTATAGAACATAACGATCAAACTACAACAACACCTGATCAATATTAGTGAGTTGGGATAGTTAATCATAAAGAGTGCTTGATATGAAACAGAAACATAGGCAAATCTGATGTTAGTCATGTCTTATCAATTAAATGTTTAAAAAGAAATGGCTTGGAAAGTGTTAAATTGACAATTGATGTAGAGGTATGTTTCAAGAAGTTTTAAGTTCAATTAACAGTAACAATGATGTGTTTGATATGAAATACACATTTTTGGAAGGTTTTAATTTAAAGTATTAAGCATAGAACATTACAAATAAGACATTTATGGAAGCAAACTCTAATATTCTTAAAATATGTATATAAGACTATGAGTCAAAAAGATGCTCAATTGAACGGAGGTTATTCAAGCCACCTGAAAACATGTATCTGTTTACTGTAATATTTAAAGAATCAACTTGCAAATGAGTATAAACAAGTCTAAATCACTTCAAACGCTATCCATTTCTACAACTTTACATTAAATTAACGTGCAATCAAAACACTTTATAATGTAGGGTATGTGATACTGTTAAATCATTAAGCTTTTAAGTAACAATTAGACAATTTTGGTTTGGTGGAAGGTGTATTCAATGGTTGTGATTTGTTGATTTTTAAAAAATTAATTTGTATATTAATTATAGCTTGCATGGCGGGTTTCTATGGTGTCAATTGTACAAAATCTTGTCGTTATCCAAGCTATGGCATCAATTGTCAACAACGATGTAATTGTGCTGAACAACAGTGTCATGTCATCAAAGGTTGCGTAAATATTGGTGAGAATTGTGTTAATTGAATTGCTATGCTTGTTTAATCGATTCAAAATAATGTTAATGAAATGTATATCGACATTCAATTGCACAGTTCATCAATCTGTCTAAGAATTCTGGTCGTCTTATTTACTCAAATTTAGAAACTTAAACTTTTTTTTAAAAAAACAGTACATGTATGTACACAGATTGTTTGTATACATGTGAATTTCTGAGCACGTTATAATGTGGGATATTTTTTCTTGCTTAACAGGTAGTGGTAAAATGACAGTGGGATTTACAACTTCTAATTTCTTATTGGGTTGTATCGTATGTCTTCTTGTTGTTCTTGTCATCTTCAAAGTCCTAAAATTGATACCGTCCTACAGGAGGTACATCGAATTTAGACAGAAATTTAACCGTCAGTCCACACAAAGAAGGTATGATTCTTTGGTTTTTGACGTCCGTTCATCGAACCATCCTGTTCTACAAAACGCATTAGATGAGCAAGGAAATATTGGTGACACTGTTTGAAAAAGTAGAATAACTGTTACAAAAGGACTATAGAAGTGAACGACAAATTGTTGTACCGACATTTATATGTCTAAAGGTTTGGTTGTCAACACAGTTTTTTCAATTGCTTTCACGAATATAAGATTTTAATGTACATATAGCTGCATAATGTAAGTGAATATCGTATTATGTATTTTGATTGCGATGCCTTTGTCAGTAGAAGTAAAATAAAATGGAGTGATCTGTTTCTCTATAAATGACTTTAAAGAATCCTAAGTTATGACCCTGATTATCAAACATTTTAATATGTCAAGATGAATTTTACTTTCATCAGGATTAAATATAATTGATACCTGATATTATCTTAATGATTCATCAGGTGCGTTTCTAATCGATTATTGTCCTAATTCTCTCAGATAATATGATTAAGATCTAAGCTTTTACATCGATAGGACTTATTCGGATAACACACTGGACAAATAGTGTGAACAAAACAAACATTGATTCCTCATCAATTCATGTGGCTACAAGGAAAGGCTGGATATTGACATATTCTTTCGTCAATCTGTTTCATTTGAACATATTGACAATTTTACCATGAAGTACCATGAAGTTTCGCGCCTTTTCTCTGTCTTTGTTCAGATAATCAAATGACGGATGTCAGCGGGTTTCAAACCATGAACCTTTTCACATACTTGTTACGAATTGCAATTTTTGCTAACAGAATCAAAGCAAATATAAAGAATGATGTAAAATATTGCCTGCAGTAAATTGACAAAAATATAACAAATTTCGGAAATTCTGTTTTGTTTTGTATGTACTTAATCTTTGATATATTTACCCTCACAGAATTCCTTTTTATCCACAGTGAAACAATCATTTGGAAGATATGTTTCATTATTCATGGTAGGGGCACATTATTTACATTAATTTCCCATCAATTTTAAAATATTTAAACTTTTTAAGGAAATTTTTATTTTTAAACGATTTTGCCGTTGTACGGTAGGTGGGCGTTGCCATTGTGCTTTTATGGCGTTGTGATAAAATGAAGTTTTGTAGGAGTACCTTATCAGAAATAACATAAAAGAAAAAGTAAAACTCTTACGCTGTTGAAATTTTATACACAAAATAATGCTATCATTAAGGATATTTTCTTATTTTTTGAATGAATCCTACATTCAATCTACATTTGTAATACTCTAGATATATAGCAAAATTTGGTGCATATTAATATTTTTAAGATGTCCCCACTAAAATCCAGACGGTCAGATTAAGTACTTTTTTTACATATAAGTTAGAATATGGTATTACTAATCACATATTACAATTTGAGAAAAAAAGCTATTGCAGTATTTTTTTAATTTGCTTCGAAGTGCAGAAAATGACAGTTTCCTATATATTCCTAAAGTAAATGTACCTGTACTTTGAGATGGCCCCTTAAAAGAACCAGATGGTCGATTTTCTTGAAACTTCGCAAATAAACTAGAGTTGGTGTAAATGACATATGGTTAAAAAAAGAAAAGTTTGGCTATTGTATTTTTTCCGCAAAAAACCCAAATTGGCCTCCTTAAGTACATTTTTCTCCTTTAGGTGGTCAATGAATTTTATCAAAATATATCTATTTATATCCACAAATTGAAAGAACTTTACAGAACCGGATGCTCAAAATACGTGGGTTGACTAATTAACACCATGACGGAAAGTGTAGGGCGAGTTTATCATCGAACAGATACCTTGTATGACATCTTTGGTTTAAGACATGCAAATAAATATGCGTACACGTTTTTAAATAACATACATCTTTTATACCACGACAGATTTGTAGTCAACCTTATACATTAATTTGTGAACCATAAACATATTGTGTTAACAACTCTACGTCTATATGAATGAATGATGTATGTATAACACGGGGAAGTTTAATTCGGGGGGGGGGGGGGGGGGATTTCCTTTTCTGTAATTTTTTTTTTGGGGGCGGTGATAAAAATTATAGTTAAATTTGACCTAAAGAACAAAATGTTAAAAAGAGATACAACGCACTATACACCCAAACCCTGGTTTGAAATAAAAAAAAAGGTTTGTAATTTTTCCAGTCAGCTGCAACCAAAAAAATTAAGGCCATGTGCATGTATTCATAAACAGTTTCAGTTTAGATTTTCATCCCTGTCCACTCCTTTAAATATCCAGCATGCAGCTGCTTTTTTATTTCAATTTTATAGAATAGGTTTAGAAAAGCAATTAAGAAAAATTTCGGACACAGTACATACAAAAATGAACGAAAAATTCTGGTTTAACATATTAAGCTTTGTATTATATTAATGTGAATTATCGTTAATTCCAGCGCTTTCGCGGGATATCATCTAGTAGTAAAGAGAAAAAACAACAACAATTACGGTAAAATTTTAAAAACAAAATCGAAGGATGTTTTTAAAAAACCCTTTAAAACACTAATGCTTTTCTCAGAACACTCAGTAAGCTTAGCATAAGCTATGTACAGTAACTGGGGTGTTAGGAGAAACAACAGTTGACTGCTGACCTGTTTCTACTAAAAAATATGAGAATACAAAGTACTTGCGAATTATTTAATTATTTGTTGATAAGTCAAAAGAATTCATTCTTATTTACGGATGGATTGAATTTGAATGCCAACGACCTAGTTGTTGAATATTGGTTTCTGAAAAAACCTAACCGTACAGCTTCTGTAGCAGCACCAGTTTTAAAACTGTGACCTTTGTAGACCCTTGGGTCAAAACCACAAAATGTAAGGGTGATCTAAAGTTTGATGATACAAAAACGTGAGTCACTGGAACACCAGATTGAAAGGAAAAATAAATGGTCCTGATTTGTGATGAAAATTGCAGGAATAAGCGTACAAATATTCCACGGGACATATTCGGGCATTCTTACTTGGTGAACAAAATATGGTTTTATGTGTTTAAAATATTTGAGATTGATTTGCACATGAAGTTTATGAATATAACTAATATCTGGAACATATGAAGCAATCATGGAGGCAGTATAATTTTAAAGATGACAAATGAAATTGGAAATGAAGAAAAGGGAGTATGGATATGAAAATGAAGACGTTTGGGTGTTTAAAGATTCTAAAAATAGAGTCCAGCTCCCATAAGTAAGATCGTCGAATTGATGGTGCGAAAGCTGATAATTGACGGCTCCCTGTTGTGAAATGTACACAATCTGAGAAGGAAATGGTGGTGGTTAATTTCCCCCGAGATATGCTTTTCTCTGAACAAAATGAAGACTATAAAGTACCAGATGGAGCAGCAAGAGCATAAAGACAAATGGCAGGATTGGAGTTATTCATCATCGGTAAATAATTAATTTAGTTTGGTCAGTTTCAGCACGCGGGTCAGTGTTAGAGGTATCCAAAGGGATAATTAGTGCCGTAGAAAAATTTCAACATGCAAGTACATAGAATGCCATTAAATCAATTAACAAAAATATTTTGTATACGAAACAATTTATTGTACCAACAAAGTTTTATTTGTGAAAAGAGAATAATGTACCTCACTATGCTTATATGCAACTTTTTAAAAGATGCAAAATTCAAGTTGGTCTTTTCCATTATAGACTGATTTTGTTTACCTGAGGTGAATTCGCTTAATCTTTCATAATGTTACTCGTATGAACTACGCGTTTCACATGACATGCAATTTGGTAAGCGTTTTCGATGTAGCTATATATGCAATGAACCTTTATGTATGCGAATACAATTTTTTTTTGAAAATGTATTTTCAACGGATATTATTTCTGATCGCTAAACATTCCCTCAACTGGTGAGATTTTGGTAATAAACTATGTCACGTGAGATGTAAACGGGCATTGTCCGATCTGTCTAATTTCTTCATATACATATCCTCTACTGAACTAAAACCCACTTATTCTATTCATGTCTATTCATTGAAAGGACAGGATTACAAACTACAACGAAATTCATTGTTACAGGATGTACAAAATCATCGATAATACGTAAATCATTACGAAACAAAAAAAAAGATTCAAGCTATTAACACAAATCAAGATGTGTCATTTTTCTTCCCTTTCATTTGAAAATTATCACAATCATGTTACATGTAAATTTCTGTAATTCTTTGTCTAAAAAAGGTCCACTTAAATATGTTAAAGGAGTGCAGATTGCACTACACGACATAGATTTAGAAGTAAAAATCAGTATGACCATTAATGACAAGACAAAAGTACACTACTATATAAACCAATTCTTACAATTCTAGTAAATGTTCTTCCTCATTTTTTGGAAACACAAATATTAAACTCGATTAAACTAAGTCTGTCTATATGATTAGATTATCTTCTCTCAAGTCTGACGGAAAGTGCTCTTCTGAAAAAGACACAGGAAATAGAAACAAACATCACGAAAAATCCCGAAGACATCATCCCTATAGTGACATAAATGAGAGGAATTGAACCTTCAGAGATTCCCTCTGTAGCATTAGTATCTAGTAAAACTAAATGATAAAACATGCTGTGTTAAAGAAATGTGTCGACATTATTATTCATTTATTAAAATGTTTTAGTCTACCTTTGATTACACTGTAAATATTGACATAAATGAGATGAATTGAACCTTCAGAGAGTTCCTCTGTAGCAATAGTATCTAGTAAAACTAAATAATAAAACATGTTGTGTTAAAGAAGTGTGTCGACATTATTATTAATTTAAATATTGTAGTCTACCTTTGGGAGTTATACCAGTTGTAAAGCAGCCGATTTTTATATCAAATTCTTCTTCTTCACAGTGAGAACAGTCTTGTTGGCAATTTGTTCCATAATTTGGATATCTGCATTGCATCGAACAGTTGTTTCCAAAATAACCAATCCGACAGTGTATAAAATTAAACTTATGTTAAAGACAATATGAGTTACACTGCAAACATTTGTACTTAATTAATAGTAGATATTTTTGATAAATTTTAACGCATTGTTTTAGTCACTTTTACATGAAAGTGTCGTAATTATATGCAGTTATTTAATTTTTTATGTTTCTTTTCCATCTTACTTTTAGATTTAATTGTAACATAATCATGACATTTCGATGACAATTTCTGGGAGTGGGGGATACAGATAAAAAAATTAATAAATTCTAAATTATTAAAAAAAATAGTTTGACAACAAATAAGCAATGGTCATAAGAAGCATGTACTTTATTTCGTATGGTATTAAATCCAACCAATACTAAAAACTCGTTTTGTCATGAGTTATCTTAAATTACTTTTCTTATTCCTATGACATACTCCATTTTTTAAAAAAAAGTCACTATTAGCAAAAAATATATAAAGAAATATGTTAACTACGATTTTTTTATTACTAACCATATAAACGAGGTAAACGTAGAATTGGCAATAATAAAACAACCTGGGCGTTTCACTTGAAATGTAGAAACGGAAAACTAAATCAAATTCATTTCATTATTTCTTATTAGGGGGTTTACGTTCCTAAAAGTCTTGATAAAAATACATTTATGTGGCCTACCTTTCGAATTTACAGAGCTGAAAATCAGAAAAACTTCCAAGATAAATTGGTATTTCATTTTAATTATCTTTGGTTTGAAAGGTTTAAGTGTTACATGTAGTAAACATTTCCTTTTCCCTCCATTTTTTGGTGCTTGCAATTATTAAAATCAAATTAGATGTGTAAAACCATTTTGTTGTTTGTTTTTGTGTATGTATTACATAGCGGAAGTCAAAGTAGGCATGGTATTTGGATACTTATCGTGGACTTGTTTCCCGTTATTGCATAGGGAAACAATTGTGGGTATTCATAGTATGCTTAATTTAGAAATACCGAAATTGTTCAGTTATTCTGAACTTCTAAATTCATATTCACATGAAGAAAGAACAAAAAAACAAACAAAACAAAACAAAACAAAAAAAAAACAAACAACAAACAAAACAAAACAAAACCAAACAAACAAACTGATAACTAACTTCTAACCAATATGTTTCAAAGATAACATTGACATAAACTATAATTGCAAATAATTAGATACAAATACCAAGAGCTTATTTATCATCTCTTATTTAATTTTCTCTGTATTCAAGAACAAGTGTATACTGTCATTTGACTTTGTGCATACATGTACTTCTTTATTGGATTTTATATTTAAAAAAATCCATTTAGACTCTTTTGAAATCAGCGAACAAAAATCATATAATTAAAGAAACGAAATATCTTTTTTCGCAATGACAACTTTTTTTTTAAAATTACGTCGGTTAGTGAATGCTTTATAAACAAAACGTCGTTAACTTTGAATGGTTGCTAACGCTATAAACCAGTCAACTACAATGATCTGATTATTAGATATACCTATTTTATTTAATTACTTTTAAAAGATGTCCATTCCATTGTTCTAAAAAAAAAACGATGAAGTTCCATTTGCAGATTCGAACATGATATGAATCTTTAGAAGAAAAACAAAATAATGCTGGTGAAAACCACTGTAAAAGTTCACCTAAAACCATAAGAATTAAGATCATGGTATTGAACTACAACCCTCATTAAAGAATTTATATCGGAGTTATAGGTAAGCAAGACATTTCTAGGGTAAGGCATTGTTCTGCTGTCCATAACTCTCCACGCATATCCACAGCAAGTAAGTAGCTATAGTGTATAGGCTGCCTTCGTGCAGAGTGATTTCTAGCAGCGTTCTACCTCTGCAACATTTTCTGGTGGATTTTTATGCATTACACTTGCTTAATTTAACATTCTTTTATTGCATATATCCCGTGCTTTGGCTACAATTCTTATTAATGTGTTGATTGTTTTTAATTTATATGATTTGTTATTATCTCCCCCTTTTATCCATAATAAAATTATTTTTATGCCTATATTTTTAGTTATGATGCCATATTTTTTCCCTATGTGCTTCAACATCTAAGTGCGCGACAAATTGTACCAAATGAGTTGATGAGTTTATCCCAAACATAACTCTTCTTTTTCATATGCCAGAGATATTACTAATAAATAAAACATGGAATAAACGTTTAAATCACTGTACAATTTCAAGTGTATTATTAAGGAAAAGTACATTTGTTTAATTGTTACTATACACCAATTTATTTGAAAATATTAGAACTTCAATAAAATATATTTACATTCAGTGTATATTTCCCCCTATGTTTGCATTGAAAATCTGCGACGTTCCATTTCCTGTAAACACACTTAGCCTTGTCATGGCGCAAGAGCACAAGTATAAACATCATCACGCGTTTTGAATATATTTATTATTGTAAGATTAAATGAAAAGTTCAAACTTACATAACCAATTTGATATGTACTTATGAAAAATAATCGTTCAATCATATCTATTCGTTAATAGAAAAAGCTTTTTCTCGACAAAGTTTCTGGCACTATATACATGTTTATATAGCTGTTTCATGTATTTTTCATATCTCTGACTAATAAAATAGCTTTAAAGCGACAATACACAAATATAATAATTATCAATATGTAAGCATTGAAGGCTTTATTTTGGATGTCATCAAACCCATAACACACCAGGCCATGCAAACAAATTATTATACTGCGCTAACGCGCGATAATGAATTTGTCTGCATGGCCTGGTGTGTTTTAGGACCGACGACATCCAAAAACAAGCATTCACTGCTTAAATAACATAAACATAATTGTTCACAGCGTCACCATGCACTTTGAAAATTTCATTAACGTGTGAATATGTACCTTTTTTCTTCATTAAGTTTTGATATTAAAATGAAGTAGTTTCTGAATAAAATGCTTTTACGTAATGGTTGTAAGCCCAAAACTGTCCATTCTGTCAGATGTTGTACAGTCCGAGGCGCGTCAGCGCCGATGACAGCACAATATATGACAGAGTGGGCAGTTTGAGGCTTATAACTTATTTAAACATTTTGTCTCTTCATTGCTTGGGAACAGTTTTTACGATCGTTCTGCTTCATTTCATTTACCTGGCACTTTCCAATAAGTAAACAATAAGCATTAGGCCAAAACAGATCATTTTGCGTTTCGGTATGTAAATAAATTATATATTGAATAAAGTAACACTTTTTAAGACGATGAACCATGTTTAGCTAAACAAATAGTTTTCTTGTATTGGTCCTTTTAGTCCACATTGCGTCATGAAAAAGCATGCACCTGAAATTCCCGCTCATTGGTCATTTTTGTACAAACAACGATATAGGATAGTGTGATTATGTAGGATTAGACTGTTAATGCTTGGATATATGAATGTCCGATTTCATTTAAAATTCGTTTCCGATCTAATTTCATACAAAAAGACGACTTTAATCGAGCACTTCCAACTGAGTAAATTTATGTTTTTAAAATTTGTTCAATAAGTTATTTTGATTTTGCCAGAATTTTCTCTTCGTTTTTGGATCTATAATTGCAATTCTCATGGATAGTCTTTGCAGTTTGCACGTGAAAACTGATATATTCCCCTGAGAATGGAGCAAACAAAAGTTGAGTTTTTCTCTCCTATTGTTTTTCTGAGAGTTTGTGTTCACCCCAATTATCTGCAGCAGTCCAGTAAGTCACCTGTAGCCGTCTAATAAGTAGATACTTATTGGACAGTTAACGTACTGGAGGAATGCTGGACAATAGAATATTTTACTAGACTCGGTTTAATAAAAGATGACGTCACAAAAATGTTTTAATTTTGATTATAGCCTTACATTATGATATCCAATGGTACTTGCTAACATGTAAATACCGCTGTCCGATGAATCCCCGGCACTACAATGACCAGTGCATATATCAGCGGGTCTATACAAAGTACTTGATATACTTTGTTCAGTCACGACCGATCCAACGTAATGGGCATTTTCTAGTATATGCCTGGTGTATAACTTTCGGTTCGCCACAGTGAAAACAACGAAGGCAACAATTATCAATACAATGACAAACCCCAGAGAGAGACCTATGATCATCGGAAGGTCATGGTTGTTTGTTGCACTCGCATGTCCTAAGGATAGAAAAGAATATCTACAAATAAGCCATCACAAGGTACAATGTAGTTTTTAAAATCTCACCTCAGTAAAAATGAATCTTTAAACACTACTCAAACTTCAGAGACTTTTTTAACATCAACTAGAAGATAGATATACACAATGCTTACAGTTGGAATGAATCTAAATCTATTTTCTTTTACGTATCTCTTTCATTCTTTTTCATTATATTTCAAATTTGTACCATCTAAATCATATTCAGAACATCCATTGACGTGACTGCAGACTGATATGTTGCAGTTACATTCCTCTTGACACCATGACCCATACCCAGGATAACGACAGGGCTTCGAACAGTTAGGTCCATAATAACCAGGCGTACAATCTTCAAGAAAGATACAAAAATTGAGTTTATCAAATGCCTATCAAATGTTATGGACTGATATATAAACGTATGTTGTATTTTACATTTTATCATTGTTAATAATACCGAAAGCAATTTCAGCATGTAAATTTCTTATAAAGCATTTGTTGTCAATATTTTTAAATGAAGTTTATAGTTTTACAGTTATATTACAGACACTTTATGGCAGTTCTATTATTTTCATATCCTGAAAGCTATTCTGTGTATTTCAATAATCACAATAATGACAAAGACGAAAGTAATATCCTTGATCTCACTAATAGTTTGATATCAAAAGTAAATTATAACATGGAATCCACTCAATTGATTTTGTATCAACTTACAATATATGCAAGAAATCTGTTTGAGGTAACTAATGCCAGACTATGTAGTATACAATCGGGAAAATTCATGAACGTTGCAAAGTATGTTCTCAAAGATGTAAGACACGCACGTGCCTTACCGGGAGTTAAAAAATAGCTACAACCTTCATATTTAACAAATTTCATTGCGTGTGCCTACTCTGTTTTATTATTGGGCAAACAATAAATATTAGTTTTACACTTTTCATATAGAAGGTTTCGTGAATTACTACGTAAAATACTCGATATTGGTTTTTTTACCAATATGCCGGAGTCTTTAAGAGGTAAAAACAATAAACTTATAAAAAAATTAGGTTTGTTATGATGATATATTGTAAGAGCATGTACTAGTACTAAAATCAAGAATTTATTATCATGAATAGCGAGATTCCTATCCAATGCATGCTTTTTCAGCAATCCGACCAGGAAAATGTGGACATTGTTTTTACCTCTTGAGAGAACTTTCTAACACTTCAAAACAAAGAAGTATATACAGTGAGTTTTGTGGACTCTTGGTACTATTAACCATGTGATATCATCCGATTGATCACATAACTGTCATTATGATTGTGTGTCATTCATCTAAAACATATGCAACTATCAACGATTATATACATGCAATTAAGTAGATTAACTTGTCCTCCGTATTTTCCATTAACTTAACATCAAGATTAGATTTAGCGCAATACGTAACGTATTGATTAACAGATGGGGTCCTCTTTTTATTATATACTAGTATACCTGCAATTGTTTGACATTAATTGACTTTTCAGACATGCACGCATTATTGTATGATATATATATATATATATATATATATATATATA
>WFKH01011925.1:75357185-75374321 GCA_016163765.1 Magallana hongkongensis
CAAGCATGATTTAGATGAAAGTCTTAAGAACTCGTATTTGTTGAAGAAGATTTTGAATAAGACTAATGAAAAAAAAGTTTATGACTATTTTTCAGCGCTTAGTATCAAACAATGAAAGCGCATAATAATTACAAATTAATTTACTTATAGAAATAATTCGTCGACAATATAAATGACTGGTTGCTTACTTGAAAATGTTTGATTTATCCCCTTCTATACAAAAAATTCTAAAATCTAACTTTAACTTTTTTGATTGTACACTATTTTCTTATTGTTTTAAAGAATCATCCCTATCTGGAATTGGCTTTGTGTGTATGTTGGAATGTAGCTACTCAGTATAATTTACGCAATAACATGCGGATGAATAAATATAACTAGCAACATCATTATAAAAGAACAAGTGAAGCGAACCTTAACTCTCCAGACACATTTATATTGTTATGCATGATCAATATAAAAACTCTTTCATTCATCCTTTTCCAGGGCCTTTTTAAAGATATTTGGTTACTTTAAATGATGCATAGAAATTTCAAGATATTTTTTTAAAATGTCATACTTGTTTCATAGTCATCTTGAGAATACTGTGTTGTTTATTTTTGTTCACCAGTCAAAACGATCAATCTGTTGCTAATGTTAAAGGTAGTTAACTTTAAGGTTTGCTTACGTTAAAATAGAATTCGACGTATAAACATTACCACATAAGCAAACATTCATTAAACGCAATTTGATTTGTTCTTATTTCATTTATAATGATGATAAAAATTAGCTTTGTCTTATTCCTGTTAGAATTGTAAACGTGATATTAAAATGTGTTTACCGGCAAAAATGTTCATGTTCTATATATCTATTTGAAATAATGTTACTTGTGTCGGTCGGTTTTCGTGTTTGAAATAAGATATCCTCGTACATATACAGAAAAATTTCAGCTTAAATTTAGAGATAAACCTTTGAAACCAATCAATCTTCATGTATATGTTTATTTTGGGGGTAAATTGTTTGCCTGACACTTAAACCGCAAGCTATGTCATGGCTTTTACTCGGGGTAATTGACAAGGGCACACAAGGCAAATAAACAATATGATCTTTGTTACTCATTTGAATCATCAAATTAATCAGGGTATTATAAATATTGATATGTCCTGTAATAGAACGAGTAAAGTTAACACTCTCAATTCATCCACTGGAATTGTGATCTATAAAAATATGTTTTAGAAATGAATATAATATGAAAGGTATAAACCACAAACAATATAAAGCAGACTTTTGAATTATTGAATATAATGGAATTCAATAGGCTAACATTGTAATCTCACTAAAAATGAATAAAATCAACTGTAAATTATCAGATTTTTGCATCGAAAAAAAAATTGTTAAAGAATTTAGCTGATACTGCTTTGAAAGATTGTAACAATGACTTTTATTTTAAAAATATAAGTTCAACAGTTGCGGTAAAAATGCTCTTTTTCAGTTGAAAATTCTAATTTCAAATCTTTTCACGCGCTGTAAGACAAACAAGAAAAATAAATTTCATCAATAAATACATTGATGGGGTCTTATATAATGATATAATATTATTTGTACTGGTATATTTAATTAGTGTAAACAAACTGCATAAAATCATTCACTCAAAACATATTCTCTCTATTTTTCTTTATACTCAATGCAAAGGAAATTGATTGGCAATATGATGTTTGGTGAAATTTCGATCTATTTAGATTAAATTATATGATAGTCAAGTGGATAATACATAAACTATATATACACTTCATCAAATTATCTGTTAGTCAGGATAAAGAGATATCATTTCGGTTTTTGTGATGCAAATAATGTGTAAATGATTAAGATTAAAATCAACTGATTTGAAATAAATCTATATTTTGTGCCTATGCATTTACGATTTTCATCTTAATAAGCACATCATTTAATGTTTCTAGTTTATCCTTTGGGAACACAATGAAAATCGTGAACCTTATGATTGCATATCTACTGATGAATATTTATAATCTATATGTCGCATGCCGCGATTCTAGATTATACAAAGAAGTAATTGTTTGACTCTTATTTGATCAATTGATATTACAAATTTAAAACAGCTTGATACAAAGGTGTTAGGAGTTTTATCATAATTTTTGTAATCAAAATGCTTTTATCAAATGAGTTCTTTGTTAAAAACCATTCGGATTGTGCACACAAGTACTCTGAAGTGGACATTAAAAAGATGCTTGAGTTTCTGATGGACAACATCTTTGTAGTTTTTGGAAATCACGTCATCCAACAATCTGTTTAAATTCCCATGGTTACATGTACCAATTGCGCCCCATTCTTAGCAGACCTATTTTTGTATTCATATGAAGCAGATTTTTTTTTAAAAAAACTTGTCTGTGAAAATAAATAAATAAATCACTCGCTGTGGCCTTCAACTCAGCATTCAGGTATATCGACGACGTATTATCAATTAACAATTACTAACGTCGACTCGATATATCCCAATGAACTCCAAAAAACAAAAGATACCACAGAATCTGCGTGATCTGTTTCATATTTGGATATTTATGGAACGCCATATAAAAAAGCACCATCATATAAAAAAGCAACTTCATTTAAAAACGCACCATCATATAAAAAGGCACCATCTTCATATAATAAAGCACCATCATATAAAAAAGCACCATAATCATATAATAAAGCACCATATTCATATAATAGAGCACCATCATCATATAATAAAGCACAATAGTCATATAATAAAGCACCATCTTCATATAATAAAGCACCATCTTCATATAATAAAGCACCATCTTTACATGAAATAACCACAGCATAATATAATTAAGCACAATCTTCTCATGAAATGACCACATAAGACAGCTATGGCGTTCCATAGATATTTTACTGGAAAGGGACATTGATGGTAACAACAAAACTCTATGATAAACGTGATGACTTCAATTTTTCTATAGTCAACTTTCCTTACTTATGTAGCAACATACCTTCATCACCTGCATATGGATTTTTGTCTCTCAGTTAATTCGATACGCAAAGGCATGCTCTACGTATAAACAGTTTCTAAGGTGAGGCAAGCTACTGACAAACAAGTTCATAAAACAGGACTATCAACAGTCTCGATTGAAGTCATCTTTTCGTAAGTTCTATGGTCGATACAGCGACCTTGTCAGCAAATACAATCTTCCAGTGGGTCGCATGCTGACTGACGTTTTTCCTACTAACTGTTAGACTATCACCTAATTGTCTACAGACTTTTCCGTTTTTCCCAATTACGACAAAGAGCGCACGGCGGGTGTGACCGGTCAGCAGAGGATGCTCACTCCTCCATGGCACCTGATCCTACCTTTTTTTTTTTTTTAGAGATCCGTATTTGGTCTGCAGCTGTTTTGTATTTTTCCTTTGGACTTTTGATATTGAACACTGTTCGTTATCACCACATGTCATTTTTTTTCATATCAGGTACTTGGTCCCTATACTGGCATTGAAAATTCCGATAGCTTATAGTACATATAAACCACTATATCTTTTATACACATTTCACCAAGGGATAAACTGTAAAAGAACTAAATTAAGCGTGTACTACAAATATATTTGGCGGAAATTTGCGTTTTGACATGTTATTGTGAATTTGAATTAGTGTATTTCTGAATACATGTATATATACTTACTTAAAAATATGAAAGCCTATAAACAATACACTTGATTAAATAGAACCCGCTTTCCCAAAAAGCTAAATAATACACAGCCAAATCTAATACGTTTGCATTTTGGCAAAGAATAAATAGTAAGAAGAGCTGTAAAACTTGGTAGAAAAAGAGAAATCCGACCAATTAACCTCTATCCGCTGGAATAAACGTTTTGCTTTTTAATTGCATTTTTTCAGATCACTACCGTCCATTTCAGAATAACATTTTGACACGTCATATAAAATAAGACATAAATTCTGTAAGCAAATTTTTTTAGGCTTAGATTTTTTGCCCCTTAATTCAAAATAAGCATTTATAAGCGATTTGACATATCTACATGACATGTTCGCATGTGAATTCCAAATGATGATTGTATGTTACTCCATGAAGTTTGTAAATTGGGGTTGAGGAATATAATAGGGATGGATTGACCAACGTTAGGAAGGAATTAAAAAGATAGTAAACAATTAAAGCACTGATCACTGTTGATAAAACATAACATAAATCAGTCCTTTACATATGAGAGATTTTTAAACTTTATCAGTTAAAATAAATGGTGGAAATTGTAGCATTAATCTCTTTGAATAAGTAAACCATAAAAAACTCAACTTCTTTCTCTACGAATTCTGATATTAAACACAGAGTTTATATTCATAATAAACAGCACTGTTAAGATGCACTAAAAATATTAATTGACTTAAACGAACCAAACCCCCCCCCAATAAAAAAAACAAAAAAAAACAAACAAAAAAAAACAAAAAAAAAAAACAAAACAAAACAAAAAACAAAAACAAAAACAAAAACAAAAAAAACCAAAACAAAAAAAAAACCCAATGCATCTTCTTACAAAAATATTTCTCTTAAGCTATTGTATTATTATATACATCGGATATTAAACGCCTTACGCAAGGAAATATCTAATCAAAATGAACTAAGACAATTGCAGTTCCATATATATAGAGACAATTTCTTTTCTTTCTTCCTTTTTTGGCACCTTATTTTAGGCCTACAGTATTGAATTTGGACTCATTTGCTAGGAAAATTTTTACTTTAGTGGAATTGTCACACTGAATTAAATGGAACTATTTTTAGATGCGCATGATGCAACTTCCTGGATGGTGTTGAGTCTGTCTGTCAACATGTGAAACCAACGTGTATTGGGTAAGGTAAGGTTTACTATCAATTATTTTTCTTAGAAGCCGCATAAGGCGTTATTTTTCGGATCTCAAATTTTTCTTGAAGCATTTAAGAATAATTTCTCTTTCATGAATAGTATGCTGAGAGTATAGTTTATCAATTAACTTAATTAGAGCTATATAGTAATATTTAGTGAAATTAATTCCTTGTGTGAGACCTTAAATGAAACAGCATAGTAAACGCCACTCTGTGATACACCTAATGTGCCCCTGATCACGTAATGATTTATATCCTAAAAGGAGGTCACAAACAAAGATCAATATTATCATAATAATATACTCCTGAATATATGAATATTCAAATGATAATTGATTTTTAACTATTAGGTATATAAAAAATTTTGCTGCTTCAATATCAATTTTAGAATTATATTCACAGAAATAAACTTAATTTGTTTGTAATGACCTTTGCTTATATTTTACGCATTTATTAAATTATTCTATATATTTCATCAAGCCATCAGCACGTTTTAATTACTTACGCATTTCCTTATAATAATTGTGTTTGAACAAATACTTGAAAAATCAAATCAGGATCGTTTTGCCAGAAATGAAGCACTAAGTATTATCGTAAACTACGTTAAGAGGTTTCAAATTAAAAATGTGTAAAGCTTTGTTCAGAGGCATCGAGTAATGTTAAACTAAACTAGTTACATGTACATTTTTGTTCCTTCATTTAAGCATTGAATGCTTATTTTTGGATGTCGTCGGTCCTATAACACACCAAGCGGTGCAGACAAATTGAAGACCGCGCGTTAGCATGATAAGCATTCCATGCTTATATTTATATTCCTATTGTTGTTTATTTGTATGAAGTATTTGTGTATTGTCGCTTTAAAGCCATTATATACGCTCTTAGTCAGGGATATGAGACATAGTTGGAACAGCCATACTAACATGTTATTTAGTTAGCTTCCGCGACTAAAAACATAGTGCCAAAAAAGTTGTAGAGAAAAATATTTTTTAATAAGGAATAGATATGTATTAACAATTATTTTTATAAGTACATATCAAACTGGTTATGTAAGTTTGACTGTTTTATTTAATCTTACAATAATAAATATATTAAAAACACGTGATGACGTTTATATTTGTGTTCATGGGCCGTGAAAAGGCTAAGTGTGTTTACAGTAAATTGAACGTCGCAGATTTCCAATGCAAACATAAGGAGAAATATACACTGAATGTAAACATTTATTCATAAGAATCCAAAGAAGCTCGTCGTATGGTAATCAGATATGATAAGTGTTGAAGTTGCCTTCAATTGAAGGCGTTCTTCGACCACATTGCTTTCTTATCAATTGGGTCACAACTATGATGACAAGTAGAGATCCGGTTATTACTGTTGTTAATATCCCAATATTGATATCTATCGAAGAATCCATCGAAGAATCCATCGAAGAATTTTCAAGTTCTCCTTTTCCTTTAAAATAGATAATTTGAATTGAATACGTATTTTTGTAATATTAGTTCCTATTTTTTCAATTATAAAGATGTGCTGAATTCTTAAAATTCTTAAAGAATTTTATAAAATATATCATAGTACCTATTTGTTCCGCTTCTGTTACAAATTTGGTGGAGATATCAAAGAGACATCCCATTACATTGCTACAGTTTGTTTCGTTGCAATCACACTTGTATTGACAAAGAGGACCATAGCTAGTGTATCGACATGGCTTTGAACACTTGGGCCCATAAAAACCAACAATGCATAATATTCGCAATTCCAAAATAAAAAAAAAGAAATTAGAATTTAGAAGGAGTGATAAACAATGTACTTAACAAAGTTAAAAAATGGCTTATGTTCCAAAATCAAATGTTAAAAATAAATTCTATAAGCATTTAAGGACCCTCTTTACACTTATGATTTTTTGTTGTTGCGAAAATAACGCGTGCATTTTGAGTAAAGGAGTCTGCAAGGATGGTCAATTACCAACCGGATCTGCCTTACGGTCTTAAATATGATAATATTTGCCATAAGTATTTATAAGTAAAAAATATCCAAATATTTTAACTTTAAAATCTTGTATATTTTTCTTTATCTTCATACAGAGCTTTTGATCTAAAAAAGATTCTTTTTGTATAAATAAAAATTAGTCATGACCATATAGCGTTCTAAATCTAGTTCAATCCTCAAGGATTTTATACTTATTAAAAATAGTAAATCTTGTAAAATGGAAAAATGTGGGCATACAAAGGTTTCTAATACTGGATCTTGTATTACATGTATGTCATGTTTAAAGGATGTGTTGATCGTAGAAAAATGTTTGACTGTCAAAACTTCTCTACGATCAACATAATTAATTTTCAATCGAAATCAATACTTATCATCTTATCAGATCGCACTTTATATTTACAAAGCTCAACATGTCACATTTAATCGTGCCACTGTAATTGTGATGATCAGGGTCAATCTTGAAAGAGACATATATCAAGCTTCGGTGCGTTAAGGCGTTATGCGATAATATGGTTCGTGGGGCAATATAAATATACCCGTCGGGGGGTCCATTCGTAGCTCAAAACATGATAACCTTCTAACATAATCTTGAACAGAATCGTCATCATTATCTTGCCCTATCGCAACAGAGCACATTGGTTCGTGTTGAATAAATCGTAACGTATACAAACGTATATGCACCTATGCAAGCGTCCCAAACCAGAGACTAAAGTTGCGATGTTCGGATCAGATCGAGATCCAATCGAGAATTCTTTCTGAACAATTTTATCAGAACGTATGTTATCGTATCTCAGCGGGAAATGAGTTCGTAACAGATCTTGTCACCTGAAATATGTTAATCATGACCTTAATATTTCAAACCTCAACGAAACGCATAGGAACGTATCAAGCAGCATCACCTCGTATCTAAGCCTAAGATTATAGAGAAGTTCCACGACCAGCTACGCATTGTCAATCGTGGTGTTCGTAACAGCTCGCACGGCAGTAAAAATCTAGCATTCACTAATGTATTTCAAATGGTCAGCCAAATTTCAACGCTATTATTCAGGTTTCAAGCACGATACATGAACACATTGAAATTCATTGTTATGCAAACAATGTTGAAGACATATTTTTGTTTGCATAAATTATGCATACTGGGAAAGCTTCATTTTTAAATGATATGCACACAATTAACCAGTTCTTCATGATTAATACTACTTTGTAAAGTCTATCTCAAGTTATTTCTTTCATTACTTTTTGATGATTTTTAATTAAAATACACTTACCTGTGAAAGAAATACAGTTAAAATTGATAAAAGGGAAAATATCCAAGATATCTTTATGACACATCATCATTTTTCACTCATAAAAGTTCACACGAACAAAAACAAATTTCTTACCGAGATTTATAAAGGGAAATGTTTACATCTTTTTACCATTCGGAACTCGATCGGAATACTTCGCACAATTTTTCAACGTTATCATCCGGGCTGGCTATTTCACGGCTGATGCAATGCAAAATCCCCGTAGACTTTCTATTTTGATTTGTGTATTGAAACCTGAAGCGGTAGAGGGGGCGTTTCAAAACAGATAATCTGGACATTTTTCATTTTAGTGGATGAACGTAGTTTGAGCACAAAAGTATTTATTATTATCGAAATATCAAGCGAAAAGTGGTGGAAGCAAAAACTCAGGACATAGTATAGTATGCCACGTTTTGGTTCACCATTTCAAGTATCTTAATTTAGCTTTTAGACACAAAAATGGAATTTAAAATGTTGAAAAAATTCTGAGCTCATATCGTAACAATGACATTTCACAGCACCTAAATAAATTTAAATAAGACATATAAAATAAAATCCAAAATGTAATGTTTTGCATCCAATGTCAGATCAAAATAACTACCCAAGGTGTGAACTGTAGAGAGGGTCATAATGTTAAATGTTTAATATTAAAGACATGTTTCTTATATACCTATTTCTGCCGATTCGTCTTCCACCTTGTAGACATAATCCACGTTGCATCCCATAATATTACTACAGATCTTTCTCTGCAGTTTCACTTGTTTCTACATTCAAAACCATAGCTTGGAAATAGACATGGCTGTGAATAATTGAGACAATTAAATCCAGATCTGCATTCTACAGAAAAAGGAACAAACTAATTCTAATTTTATAAAGTAGTGAAATGTACGTAAATGTAATACATATACATAAACGCATAGCATACGGCATAAAGTTTGCATGACTGTGATAAAGAAATGACTGTATGATCTCACGAAATGTTTTTGTGTCAACCAAAGGTGTGTTGTTTGACAAGAGGTATTTCTTAGTTTACTTTTATGTTAATTTTTTTCTTTGAAATTTTGTCCTTTCTGCTCTTGCCGAATACATTTTAATTAGTAGATGAGGGACTAAAATGTAGATTGTTTATCTCAAATGTTAAATTCGAATGATATTTTTTTTTCTTCAAAATAGACATTTTTAAATATAAAATTAACGGCACACTTCTTTGATAAATCGTTATCAACATTATTCCTATCATCGAACTATACGTCAGTTTTACTTGTTAATGATCTGTCACGTGTAATTTTTGTCGTTTTAAGTTGTTTTAGGCCAATGAGTAGGCATAACATATGTATTCGGAAATACACATATTCTAATATATTTTCGAAAAATATCTCTCATCATAATTTTACCATTTTAAACGTTTTTTTTCAGCTGAAGTCTTCACAAGGGTTCAGAAAATGGAGACACATTTATGTGGTACCATAATGTATACATCCACAAATGCGGAAACATTCTGAGTGTTTTCATGGGGTCATTTTACGATAGAGAACATCAAGTCGTATAACCTTAATTTCTTTTTAAGTAGGATTTTAAATTAAATTGTGTTTTCTCTCCATATTCAAATCAGGTACATTTATAAAATATCCATCAAGCGATGTTTCTTATATACCCTTAATATGTTGCAAAACATTAAATAGTTTTAAAACATTGAACTAAAGATTTATATGATATATATATGAGAACAATAACTATTATATGCATGGAATATATTTGATAAATAAATAAAACGAAGCTTCAATTATTTTTTAGTCTATCGATATTTTCTTGTTCAAAGGAACCACTTCCTATTTCATTTACTACATACCTACTGTTCATTAGTGAAAATAAGGTTGTTAGTCAACAAAATCGTGGGAATCGCACAAATAGAAGAAGATAAAATTAATGTATTTTACGTTTAATCTAGACTAGTATTTTCTTTTATTCAAAAAGACACTGAAACACTAAACCGACGAAATGTTTGTTTGCCATATTCCGTGCTATGGTCTGTGTGTCCTTATAATTATACATTTTGAATCATATCTATGTCACCAGTTGAGTGTAACACTAAAAGCAATTTCCCTGCGGGATTAAAACAGACCCATTCCATTATTAAATGTATGTTTAAATGCATAGTAATGCAAATTATATCATGAATTGAACTTAAAAATGTTTTGCAGGAAATTTATAGAAAGTTTCACATCCAAAATTAATTTTTTGATATTGATGAAGCAGACAAGAAGAAAACATACGTGTCAAATTAAAAAATAAACCTTTCTACATGTAGTTGTTTAACCGATTGTCCGCCTTGTTTTACACCCATTGTTTGTACTATAGTTAAATTTACCTCTGCATATTCCTGCAACATTATTCCAATATCTATCAAAAGGACACATCGAAGGACTTTCTTTGGAAAAAAACCAAACAAAACCTATTAAGCGATGATATGAAACAAAATATGAAAATCAAAGATCAGACTTACGATGATGATAAAAAGGAAGAAGCCGTGGAGACAAAAAGAAAGAATAAATCATATAAATGTGTTCATTCATCATCATATTTTTTGTATTCCATATTCCATATCAACCCGGATGGTGTTTGACACAGAATATCTATAAATAAGGGAAATAATTCATTGAGAATTACGGAACTAATTAGATTCATCTCACGCAATTTGGTAAGTGAATTGTCTTTTGAGAAAATATTGAAATGTTCCTGAAGGAGTTGAACGAGCAAAGAACAGAACAAATTGTTAAGACCTAAATTCATATATGCAGCTTCCTTTTACATAATAAAACGCAGATACTACATAGAGTTTTATTTAGATTCGTTTTTAATAACAGAAAAGCAAACTTAATATAGGACTACTGATTATGTTCAACTAAGCATAGATACATTGCCTGTCAAATCAGAGGGGTTTAAATTTATTTAACTCGTTTTCAAAATATAGATTTGATATTTTTTTCTTCATTTTTACAGATTATTTGGTGTTTACATAAACATAATGATTTAATGTATCGTAATTTAGTTAAGAACCACTTTAAAAAAAAACTTCGATATTTTAGCGACCTGACACATGGGAATGTGCGGTCGTATACTTACTGCGTTCCGACACGTAGCTAGCCCTTTCCTAAACACGCATGGAACCATTCTTTTGCACACATATATTTTGTATTTTATTACAATGTACTTGTTACTCTAATGCTCCATCAAATAAACATTGTACACGCTTATGTACATTTCTCAGCTAGTTCCTCTATTAGTATATTTTGTCGACCAATATCGAGTTTAACTTTATAAAGTGTTTCTAAAAATAAATAAAAATGAATATTAAAGAAGTTTCGAATGATTTTCGTGGTTTGTATTCAAATCAGACTCAATACGATCGTTTTTGCTTCAAATAAATCATCGTCTGGGATTTAATTTGATTGATACTCTTATTGATATACAAATGAAACTTCACATTCAGGCTTCATTACTCTACAATGTATTTCAAATGATTACGGTGACTTCTAAATTTTGTATTTCATTGGGTATTGACAAAAGACATTAAGAGTTGTTAACCGCATGTTATTACTGTCATCATATTGACTGATAAATAAACATATTCTTCAATTATAAGCTAATTCAATCTTATTTCTATTACGCAAGTGAAAGTAAAAGATTTAATTCATGTAATCAATCATAAGCTAAGAGTAATAAGGGGCAATAATACCTAGAGACAAAGATTGCAGTTGTTTCTTTGTATTAAAAAAGACATTTTTAAAGAAGAAACTTTATCAAAGTAGCTAGTATTTCCGTTGATTTGTTCTTACTCCTACCAAATTGATTCGTCGTATTTTCTATGTATAACATTGGTTGGATTGTTTAGTATATCAGTGTTATGAGGTATAATTTTAGTGAAACTGTGCACACTTAATATTCAAATTTTTGGTTTTAAGTCGTCATGACCTTCGCCTTATAAAACAGATTCGAATAGATTGGACTTCAACACAATCGAAATAAGTATTGAATTTTCGCAGGAAAACATATTCTACCGATCCACGAAGATCGGCACTTATCCGTCCATAAGAAGTGAACCGTCCAGATCTACATGTATTCCTAGGACTTCCCACCCGATGTTGGTTAGTGTTAATATAATGCATTTCCATCATATTTGCTTGCTGCATGCTTCATTTAAGAATATATTGAAAACAAACTTTAAACATTACTATCATTCAGTTCTTGTAAACAGGTGTCGGTTTCAATTTTAAGTTTGTTTGTTTGATTGTTTAATTTGTTTGTTGGTTTGTGAATTGACGAAGCAAGTGATCATTTAATGAAGTTAATGGTTCTTTATGTGTAAATAGCATTCACACAAATTTTATATGATATTTTCACACAGAATTTATTCACATGAATTCTAAGCAAAATGGTTTTCTGTCGATATGATTTTTTGCAAACTCACTTCACGTAAATTTCTAATATATAATTATGAAACTAAATGTGAATGAGTGTTCGAGGATGCTATTTAAAGTTTATAACTTAGATTTGTAATCTTTACTATGTATATTTAAAATGACAACCTAACTGTTAAAAATGGGGCATACATTCGAGAAATAATCTAATAATATCGAAATAAAGTATTCTATATATACCACTATTGAAATTGTTATGATATAATTAGAATGAAAATAGCTTAATATGCAATACTAAACATCAAAATAGATATTTAGTGAAAAACCAATTATTTTTTAACTATCTGATTCTAATCACAAATTATATATTAAGAAAAATGCACAATTGCATGCTTCAAATAAAACATAAATATTATAAGAGAGTTTCAATGCAACTAATGCCTCACTTAAAATGATATCCCTAGACTATATAAATACTTCAGGGAAATTCTCTTAAAAATGTATACAATGTTATCTAGATGTAGCAGTTGTTAAACTTTAGCTATTTCATCTCTTGTGCTGTAAGCCATTTACTCGATCTAAGAATATACAAAAGGAAGCTAGACTTCAATATCGGTTTATCACCGAATATTTATAAGGCTTATCAAATCAAGGATCCTTAATTTTAGGCATTTGAACGGCCAATTGTATAAATTTGATTTAACGTTTGCGTAGTCTGACGTTTCCTTATTAATACATTTTAGTTATAGAACACTTAAGGTTTTACTAAAAGCTTATATACTACATGTAGCTTGTATTGTATTATATTTTGTGTAAATATAGTTCACTTCTAAAAGTTCAATTTATCATTGAAACTGACCAACCTCAAAATAATGAAGTTAATCAATTCCATAGATGAATTTAATTAGTTCCGTTTACCAACAATTGAATGTTTTCCTGTTATATGTATTTCCTATGTTAGCCATAAAATCTAATTTGTTTTAAAAATTGTTTCAAAATAGAATGTGAAAGATGCTGAATATATTTCTGATGGTTTATTGTTCATTTTCTTCTTCGACGGGGTATAATTTTTTACAATCATCGTAAGTAAAATTATTTCACTCGAATATATTTTTTATCATTCATCATGCTTACTTATTTTTTTCCCCAGGAAAATGCCTACATTTTGTCCATCTGACAGATTTTGGGACAATACGATGGAAATTTGCAGAGGTAAATCGTATAACTACATGTAACAAATGTTACTTCATAAATAATATTTTACATGAATAATTTGTGTTCCTAGGTTTGGCTGGATAAAGAATATTACTCGTTTAAAAGAAATACAACTACACATTGCTACAGCATTTGTTCTATTAACATAAGTTGAATCTTGTATATGAGATATTAAGTTGTTTATGTAAATGATATTAAGCAAGAAAGTTTGGGATAAGGTTTGGATTATGTGTGTATTGATCGCACTTATTGGTAATTATCGTCTTTAGTATTGTTTACAAATAGAAAACAAGATTGAATTTGATGACATTGGTATTATTTATAAAATTATGTCTCGAGACTTTGCACTGCTTTAAATAATTGACATGTGTGTTTGTCTCCTCATAGAATGTAGTTCTGGATTTTACGGGAAGAATTGCTCTAGGCCTTGTAGATATCCTAACTATGGGTTTAACTGTCAGAACTACTGCAAATGCAGTGAAGGATTTTGTAGCACTGTATTAGGATGCCACAGTGATAATATCAATGCCTTCAATATGGTTAGAAAACCTTTAAGACAAGGTAATTATGAACGTTTTGTTTCATTTCAAATAATACACAACAACTAATCGTGTAATACATGTAAATGCAATAGTAACAACAGCAACGTCTGACATGAAGATTTTGAACAAAAATTCCATTTTAGTGTTTTATGTTTACGTGTTACATATTATTTTCTTGTTTATTTTCGCTATAAAACATTGTTGTTACTTTTACTTTTTATGTGCATAGAATGTCCTATTTGTTTTCATGGACCCAATTGTTCAAAACCATGTCGGTTTCCAAATTATGGTTCTGGGTGTAAAAGAATGTGTAGATGCAATGAAACTGACTGCAATAATATAAAGGGATGCACGGTTGGAATTGATACAACTGTAGTTACAGAACCTAACGTACTAGGTAATACTTTTATTCATTTTTTATTATTACTTTGGATTGTTTTATAATTATTATTTAATTTCTTTTTTATTTTCTTGAATCAAGAAAAATTGCATTTATATTCATTTAACTTATAGCAATACATTTTGCTATCTTACTAGATTTAAGGTTTGAACTGTGTAAAACTAAAATGAATAAAGCCGGCTTCACGTATTCAATGTATAATGGCCACATTTGGTACCTAATAAATAAATGGTCCAATGTTTTTATTCATTATATCAATTTGAAGGTATTTTTAATTAAAAATAATCCAACAAATGGATTTTCTTAAAACTTTGACTATTGTCTAATTAATTACATCGTGAATTTTACATTGAATTCTAAGGGCAGCGCATATGTTATTAAGATGATATATGTACTATAAGTGTTTCGTTTTTTAAAGGTGGCCAGTTTGAGAATTCTTCGATGATTATGAGAATTGAGATATTAGCATCAACAGTAACCGGTGTTTTCCTTATCATTCTGTCAATTACAGTTGTAACTGTTTTAATAAAAAGGCGATTTAGAAGGAGAGTTTTTACTACTGAAAACCTTTTATAACATATTTTATATTTGATCATTCAAAGATACAAGCAGTTGTTCCTAATTTTCTAACTGTGAGCCTAGTAAAATGTACAGTCTGTTACATTTTTTTTCAATCGGACTTATTTGTATTATAAATGACGAATGAAATTCTGGTACATTTTCGGAACAAATGCTTGAAATTTTTTTTTTGATTCAATGCTGAAAAAACATGTAAAAGATCATTCAACTTTGAAATTGTCATTGTAAAAAATCAAGTTTTTTCAATATATGCAAAATATTGTAAATCATAATAAAGATTGTGATCACTTTTCATTAACCCATCTTATTATTGTTTACATTTTTATTTATACGCATGAATACATTAATATTCTCGTTTTGATGTTGCTTGAGTATATTTGCAGTTTTCATATTGTAAATGCAATTGTAAAATCAATTGATAAACCATCAAATGACAATGTTGCCTTTTAAAGAATGTCAAACTATTTTTTTTCATTTGAATTTGAAAATATAAAACTTTAATTCATCCAATTACATATACACATTAGAAATCGAGTACTAGACCATCATTATCTTGTTCGAGGTCGTCATTGGTACAAATTGTAAATAAAAAAGGAAATAAATGCAAAAACATTTAGCTGCAATTAATTAAATAAGGCTAATAATTTTGCTAAATAAAATGTGTTGTTGTGTTGTTATGATGAGGACAATTCTTTTGAAAAAAGGTTCTTAACTGTAGTATTGTCTTTCCTTTTCCGATTTGTCGTCTTTAACTCATAAATTCATTTATTTTTTTACAATATACAAATTTAAAACCACTGTCCTTGCTTTTTTATTTTGTCATTTAAAAATAATTCTTATAAATCGTAGAAAAAATTATTGTACTAGAGATATTTTTGTAAGTTTTATTTAGAATAAAGATTTTAACAAGTTTTGTAATGCGCATGATTCATTCATTCAAAAATTTACATATTGAAAGATCTTTTAATTATTTATGTCACTCAAACATCTTTATAATAAAATCGTAGCAATCACTTTTTCGTTGTCAATGTGATATTGTTTTGAAAAATGATGCATTTGCCTGTTGCCATAATATAAATGTAGGTACAACAATTTGTCGTTCACTTCTAAAGTCCTTTTGAAACAGTTATTCCACTTTTTCAAACAGTGTCAACAATTCTTCCTTGTTCATCTAATGCGTTTTGTAGAACAGGATGGTTCGATGAATGGACGTCAAAAACCAAAGAATCATACCTTCTTTGTGTGGACTGACGGTTGAATTTCTGTCTAAATTCGATGTACCTCCTGTAGGACGGAATCAATTTTAGGACCTTGAAGATGACAAGAACAACAAGAAGATATACGATACAACCCAATAAGAAATTAGAACTTGGAAATCCCACTGTCTTTTTACCACTACCTGTTAAGCAAGAAAAAATATCCCACATTATAATGTGCTCAGAAATTCACATGTATACAAACAATCTGTGTACATACATGTACTGTTTTTTATGAAAATTTTAAGTTTCTAAATTTGAGTAAACTAGACGACCAGGATTCTTAAACAGATTGATGAATTGTACAATTGAATGTCGATATACATTTCATAAACATTGTTTTGAATCGATTAAACAAGCATAGCAATGCAATTAACACAATTCTCACCAATATGTACGCATTCTTTGATGACATGACACTGTTGTTCAGCACAGTTACAACGTTGTTCACAATCGGTGCCATAGCTTGGATAACGACAAGTTTTTGTACAGTTGACACCATAGAAACCCACCATGCAAGCTATAATTAATATACAAATTTATTTTTAAAAAATCAACAAATCACAACCATTGAATACACCTTCCACCAAACCAA
>WFKH01011925.1:75398691-75416298 GCA_016163765.1 Magallana hongkongensis
AATTTGATCAACTTTTTTGTCTTTCTGTTTGCCTGAGATTTATCTTATATATGCAGACAATCATAATATGACATGCAAATTGTTTAACATCTTAATTTAAAAATGAAGATCTTTGTGATTATGTTTAATTTGATATACATGTATCAAGTAGAACATACTCTTATCAATTCGCTGATTTCTTCGTAAACAACTTCCTGGGTACTGTTTGCATCGAAGACTCTTTCAAATGGGAATTTTTTCTATAACGGTGTACACACGATATCATAAGTGACGTATGACGTATTATCATTATCAACAAAAAGACGTATTTTTTAATGAGTAACAATTGTTAAAATTGATTTTAATAATCGTATTGTGAAAATGACTTTTTTAATAGCATTGATGATAAAAGTACCGGCAAGTCTTGATTTCTTGAGCTCCTGTCAATTGTAATAGTCGTTTTTGTGGCTGATAGACAACTGATGCTTTCACTTTTTCTAATGCGGCAAAGTACTCGAATGTTTCCCTTGACAAAACAATTTTAACATCATTTTAATGAAAAATGTCAGATTGTTTAGTTCTAAGAATGTTCAGCTTTTAATAACTCAATTAGTTTTGTACTTTTTATATTGTAAATCTTCAAAATTCATCAAAAGTGTTTTGGTCTGAATAAATTTAGATATTTACCTTTGATTCGTATAACCTATCGTGAAAAGGTACTTTAGATAAATTTAAATTTTTACCTTTGCTTCTTGTAACCTATTGTTAAGAGTTTTGCATTCTTTGTTTTTCTCCAACACTTGTTGCTTTAACTTCTCCTTTTCGTCTATATCCTTCTCAGTTTGACTTTTCAAAATTTCAATTTCTTTATTAACTTCTGCTAATTTTGTTTCATCTAGAGTACAAATATCAGATCATTTAATTTTTTCCCATCAAAAATAAAGATTTGTTTTGTTCAATATAGAATCAATTTCTACTTCAATCAGAAATAAAACATAGATGCGTTATTGATATTCTAACATTCTTCTTTAAGTTTTCTTATTTCAGCAGTGATGTCAGGTTCCTCATCTTCGACTTTCGTTACTGAAATGCAAGATAAATTACAGTGTAACCAAACATCAAGTAACCCTAGCCAAAATGGGTAGTTTTGCAGTTATTCAATAATCCAATTCATACATTATTTATTGTTTAATACCTACCTAATAGATTTTTCTTTTCCTCCAAATCCGTATCTCCTAATCAAAATACAAATAAAAGTTGATTTCCTTGATGCAATTATCCATGATGCATTAACCAATTATTAAAGAATTGCCCATTGAGCAAGCTATGCATGCAGGACATCAAATAAATGATTTCACTTGCTATTGAAATACCACGATCAATTGTCAATTGCGTATAATTATTTTAGGTGAAAACTTTTCTAAACTGCGATGTTTTTTCACTGTGTAATTACTATGAGGAATACAGAACGAAAGAAAGAAAGAGATCGAGCAACCTGTGTTTGTCATATCATGAAGTTTTCCTGTTTCAGCGTCCTTCTTCAGAAATGAACATTTTCTTCGTCTGATGAATATTACCACTCCAAAACTCACCACTGTAATGACTATCAGTACTACCACAGTCGCTATAATAACAATTGTTGTCGTGG
Organism: Magallana hongkongensis; assembly: GCA_016163765.1. Classification (NCBI taxonomy): domain Eukaryota; kingdom Metazoa; phylum Mollusca; class Bivalvia; order Ostreida; family Ostreidae; genus Magallana; species Magallana hongkongensis. The sequence goes on from WFKH01011925.1 coordinate 75,400,319, forward strand.
ACCTGAATATAAAATATACTAATTAATATGGGAATTATGTGGCGTCAAACACATTTTTCAATATCACATTTCAATAATTTTTTTTTTTTATGGTAGAAAAAAAAGAATCATAATACACAGTGCAAGGTAGATCATCATTTAAAATATTCGTGTTATTTAATATTTAATAATATTTATATTTCTAATATAATATTTCTAATATTTAATCATATTACTCCGTTTTACAAGGGGCGTTACCTTAATTGAGAGTAAATTGAACAAGAGAAAAGTAAGCTACATGTTGAAAGAATGCAGCCAAGATGTTTTACCACTTACGTGTCTTCAGAGGTGTTATTTGAACTGTTTGCTGTCGAATATTTAGTGTTGGTAATCACTGATGTAGAACTTGTAGATGATGGATGAACAGTGACGTATGCTCTTACCAAGTCATAACATGCTTGATCTGAGAAAAAGGAGTATTCAATTTTTAAAACAAAATGTCATACAAATGTCTGGTATGTGTTTTCAATGTCTGTTATATGCTTTTTCATTCAAAGGTACAATCATTAATATATGTATGCGTTTTCTTATATATATATTCAATACAAATATAAGAAACAGTTGACATACATAGAAATGCTTGTGTAGAATGGTATCTTGTTGGACATGGGTTTTTGTACTTGGAACAGTCAGCAGCATAGAGGCCTTTGATTCTGTCGTCGGCGGTATCAAAGTATGTACAGTATCCTGTAACAGGTGTAAACAAAGCATAGTCAATATAATGTGGTATACTGCATAACGCTCTTAGATTTTTATATATCTTAAGGTGATACGTTTTGATTACATAATCTCTCAAATTTATTCAATTTATTTACGGCTGAATGCAGTTGCTGGTGCTATCAGAATATTATTTTTTAGTGTTCTGAGGTAAATAGTTCCATTTCTATCCATTATAAACTACATTTGACAGTGCGAAAATAGTAAACAGTGACAAAACAGTATCTTAATTGCTACTTCCTGTTTTAATTCGCATGTAGAATTAAATTTGAAAGGAAATGAATTTCAAATCAAGGTTCAAAACCAAAGGTAAGAATAGCTGCAGGTCTGTAGCTCCCGTTCTGATAAAATTCGTATGGACGACCTGGGAGCTACAGTGCCTCCCATAGTAAAACACTGCAATTTACGGCGCACAAAAAATTGCGCTAGTTTTGGACTGATTAACCCTATTTCCGAACACAATCTGTGGGGGAAAAAATAGTACCATTAAATTCTTCATTCAATTTACTGCTGATATCGGTACTTTACTTGCCTCAAACTTTCTCTTAAGCATACTACCGACCTCGGAAATTGAAGTATGTTATATTTACGTCAAGCTCGAGAGTCGCCATTTTTAAATGTAAACAAACTGCACCGCTTCACTTTACGAGGCTGGTGGTGGAGTTAAAAAGAATATCAGAGGCAACTAAATTGATGATCTCCGTAGTAAAATGCTTGAGGAATTTTTTGGAATCAAATATTTGTACAGAATTTGTTCGAAAATAGGGTTAATCAGTCCAAAACTAGCGCATTTTTGTGCGCCGTAAATTGCAGTATTTTTACTATGGGGGCACTGTAGCTTCCATATCGTCCATTAGATTTTTTTCAAAAAGGGAGCTACAGACCTGCAGATAAAGTAAGAGGTACATGTATGCGACGAAAATAGCAGCTATGATGTTATTTTTATACACAAAAATATTTATTGTGATATATTTCTGTGTCCTGAATACAAATTTTGATTTTTAATTAGAAAAGTCGACAAGCAAGATGGTAGTCATATTTAAGGTAACACATTTCAAAAACATATTCACCTTGAATAAATTTTGGCTCCGCGCACACTTCTATCGTTGCATTCATTTCTTTAGTTATTAGACAATGATAACTAAAATCAGAACACATTGCACCACAGTTCTTTAGCGCTGCCCTAACATTCCATTCAGCTTCCGTGCTAGGACATCCCGATACAGTTTTAATGGTTTGTTTCATGTCGTAGCATCCTCCAACGCAAGCGGAGAACTATTGGTATAAATATTTATGTCAGTACAAAATTTCAATTTCCAAAAACATGTGGTTATAGTGCAGTAACATTTTTTTCTCTCATATTGCTAACAAAAATTTATATTTTTTACAATATCTTCCTTTAATTATATTGAATATAGAAGTGTTTATAATATCACAGTTCACGCTGTTGTTATACAAATAGATTTCAAATAATTTTTGAATTATTTAAAGATTCAAAAGGAAATCTTAATGAGTTTTGATTGAAAGATTAAAAATATTACTTTTGAACGTAATCAGGAAGGAAGACTTTCACACAAAAAACACACACAGGAAAAATAATAATAGCAAATTTGACGCGATTAATACAATGTAAATATTCTCTAGTACATTAATTATTTGTATAGATGATACTGCCAAAGATAAATATGGACAAACAGTTTAATTTATTAAACTTACCTGCCATAGGAAGCTAAAAATAAACACAAATTTCTCCATACTTTTAACTTGTCGAATGAGCCTCCTCTTAAAATCTTCACATACAACAACTCAAAAGCCTCAAAAGCTTACTTAATGCTCAAAGACTCATCCTAAATATCTACGACACCGTTCGCTGCTTTCCCATTTTGCTGACAATGTTCATTGTATTTATTAAACTGCAGCTTCGTATTTACTGAAACAAATGCAAGAAATAGAGTATCATTAAGTATCTTTCGTTATTGCAAGATTTAATGGTAAAAAAACACAATGATCTAGATACAACAGCTTAAAGGAAGTGAACATGAAAAAATTAATTGTTGCTTAATAAATTTTAAAAGCCTTTTGAAACTTAAAAATGAGGTCTGTAACCTTTTTGTTTATTTCTATCATGAGATTTTATCAATTTAACACTCTCAGTGAAAGGTTTATGGAGGTACTCCATTTTTCCCCAGCATGCATCTGTTCTCTGACGTAGATAAGCCACATTGCTGCTGGTGACTGGGTCAATGTTAGAACTAGGCCAGTGTTTATACAGAGTTGATAAAAGTTAGGAAGAAAAATTATGCCTGGATGTGAAGCAAAATTTTGTACTGTCATAAGAGGACAAGGATTTAGTACATTTCTATAAATGAACATTAGGTAACTATATACATGTATGATTTGTGCAAAAAATGAATAGATAATTTGTGAAATATGAGACCATCGCATTCCAGATGTTTGTACGGAGATGTGGCAGTCAGTGTTTACATAAATAAAATGCTGTTTGTAGAGTCAGTGTTTACATATTAAATAAAATGCTGTTTGTAGATTTTAAATAAATATAAAAATGTAATATCATTTTCTTTGTGGGGTTTCTTACCGTTACTTATAGAAATCTTTCTGATTTGTTTTCATCTTAGATAAGATCTTGATGATATGTATGCCGGTTCGGTTTAGGCTGTCAGAAGAATAACAAAACTAACACACTTTTAAAAATCAGGATGCTTAGCAATGCACCTTGTGTGCTCATTTATGTAGCACACATAATACAACATATTAAGAAATTCCCGAGTGCAAGAAAAAATAGGTCACAATAAGACTGATCCAGGGACATTCCATTCTAGTTACATGTCACATTAACTGCTGGTGGGAATGCATCATTCTGAGATCCAAAATCTTCCTCCATAAACTCTGTTTCAAAATGACAACTCTTTACATCCATTTCAAGTTTCAATTCACATTTTGATGATGGCATTTTATCTCTGTTACTAAACGTGTGTAAAAATGCAATGTGTCTAACTGACGTCAGCATCGGTGCTGCCCTCTCTTAGATGCTTAGAGATAACCCAGCAGGGAGGTAATGATTTTAACAATATGGCAGCGCTCATGGATTGCAAGAATTAGTTATTCTAAGTGGTATATCTTCTTACTGAGGAAAGCTGTGTCTAAATGGTTTTCAGATATCATTATACACATCAAACAGACAAATTTGAGCCCTTGATAATTTTTTCATGTTCACTTCCTTTAAATCTATTACGTTATTTATCTGTTTTACTTTCATTTTAGCTTTCTAGTCTATTTTTTAAAATGGCAATTGATAAAAACAAGAAAAACTTCTTTAACAAGGTCTTTTATAAGAACACGATAGATGGATATAAAAAAATCTACTTTTGTTTTATACCTCAATGTATGTAGAAATAAAAAGATAAAAACAACAAGTTCCTCCTTATGTGTGTCTACCTATTCTCTACCTTCAGCAAATTATTAATGTACCATTTTCATGAGAGTTTTATCAATCGTAATATATGTAAATTCTTATTCATTGATAGTTACAAAACATTATTTATTTGGAAACCATGGCACTCAGTGATAACTTTCTTACCTTGAATAGCTTCGCCATTAATCAATACGAAACCGAAACTACCGATACCCGTACCTGATTAAATACGATGCATTTTAAATTGCTAATTGTGAATGAAGGGTAGCATTTGAAAAAAAAAACCAGTCTATTCTTTGATATTTTAAGACAATTTCCCAAGAAAGTTTCTGACTATAGTCAGGAAGAATAATTTTATAAACACGAAGAAAATCACTTTCCTAAAAGAGGGTGTCGAAAAATAGCCGGTTTATTACCTAACGTGAAAAGGACCTTTATCGCTTTAAGAGTCATATCTAGATGTAGACACTTTACTTAGACGACGATCACTCTATTTACATAGCGGATAATGTTCTCGATGCATGCAAAATATACAAACATTTTACGCGCATTTATATCGAACACGGCAACCACCCTTTGATTTTCATAAATACAGTTAGGGAGATGGTCCTATATTCTGTATTTTAATGTTAACATATATCAGTTTGATTTCTTCTGTCCAGCGTGTCTAACATATCACATCTTATAATAATCTAATAATCTTCAAAACAATCAGAGTTATTATAATCATCGCATGTTTCTATAGTACCTAGATAGACGCTTAGTCTGGATAAAAAGGTGGAACAAATTTATCCGTACTACATATTTTCATTTACATATTGCCTCATCACCGATTCATACTATTTTTTTTCTTTTTAATTTTTTGCTTTTAACAATCTGTACATGTATATTTAAAAGAGGTATATCCCATTATTTCATAAAAAGGGAAAAAACGTTCCACATTGTTGCAAACATTATTTTTTTTTTTTTTTTTTTTTTAAATTCCTTGTTCAGAAGGAAATGTTTATAATTCAAGTACATAACGGGAGCTTTACATAGTGAGTAATATTGAAAAAACTAAACACGCATGGAAAATATTAAATTTGCAAGGGCTTAGAAAACTTTATCCTGACATTTTTAAATTATATATATATATATATATATAACCCAAACTTAGTAACCACTATAGACTATTCTAGACATGATCAATATAGCGTGGGGAACACGGCGTTCTTAGATTTCAAAGGTATCAATAATTTTTTTCCAAAAGTTAGATTTTTAAAAAAAATATGCCTTTTTGAAACAAAAATCGGAAATGGCAGTTTTCGAGGAATTGTCTGACTTTAAACGTTAAGATTAATATAATTTTGTTTCAAGGATTTAGTTTTTCACAACAATGAGGACTCTCCTTTTGTAAAGCGTGAAATCTGCCACATTTGTCTGTGTAACCATTTTCAAATTTATTTCATGGTCTTATTAAAGTTAGTACAAAATTTCCATATAAAAGTCTACACTGCTTTAATTGTGTACAACGTTGCATGCCAAAAAAGATTTACATCAAATTCTTTAACTTTTTTTTCCATTTTATCTGCAACTGCTTTAGGGAATAAAACATAGGAACTGCAACACCCTCTTTGGGTGGTATCGAGCCAATCAACCTAAAAAGTAATCTAGTGCTCTAAACATGTGTCATTTCAGTCACACTAAGAGCGTTATTAAATGGTATGTCTGACTTTGGTCACGAGTTTACAGACGTCTGTACTTTTCATAAAACGTTAAATGGTTGTCGATTAAAATTAAACTGCATGTACATAGCATAGTATGCTAAGACAGCAAACTTCGCCTCTTGAACGGGGTATATTCATAGAGTGACTTAATATTACCAAAGTAAAGCACAACTATTTTAAGTATGAAGCGCATTTCAAAGAAATACACTACGTTTTATGCTTCACCTGAGTCGAAGACACAAGTGAGCTTTTCTGATCAAAATTTGTCCGTTGTCTGTCGTCATCGTCGTTGTTGGCGTTGTTGTCGTTGTCGTAAACTGTTCACATTTTCATCTTCTTCTCCAGAACCGCTGGGTCAATTTCAACTTGGCACAAAGTATAACCAGGTGCCAAAAGTATGTCAATTTTTTTTCTATTCACTATATATTTCATTGCAAACCAACATTTTTCAAAGATTCGTTAAAAAAAACCCTTGACCGATTTTGAAAAGACTTAGATTGATAAATTCAGAATTTCTCTAGGTTTTGTTTTTGGCATCATATTTAAATATTTTTCCAACCTTCAGTTCTTGAGATCTGATATTCACAATCCAAAGTAAGAGTTTTCAGCTTGCATATTGCAAAAAATACAGTAGAGCACTTCAATATATCATCTTGTTGTGTTTGAAATATCATATTTTACAAATGAGTTGTCAGAATACTATTTCAATGTATGTCAAAAAGTGCAAATTGAATCTACTTTAATCAATAAAAATTTCTTCTAATTCTGACAAAAAATAACGACAAAAACCCTTTAAATGTAAGACTTGTTTTCGACGATGAAATATGTATGGAAAAAAGAAAAGTTGACACACTTTTGGCACGTTAATGTATTATTGGGAAAAGGGATTCAAGTTTGTTTAAATGAAGGGTCACGCCCCTTAAAAGGGGAGATAATTTTGAATTATTGAATATTTGTATCATTCAAAAATCTTCTTCTCCAAACCATTTGGTCAGAAATTCTGTAACTTGTGTGGAAACATCCTCAGGTAGGGTAGATTCAAGTTTGTTAAAATCATGGTCCTTGGAGGTAGGGTGTAGCCACAAAGGGGGTCAAATGATTATACAAGAACTATATGATATCCCGCGCAAGCGCGGAAATTAATACTTATTCACGTTTATATGATACGATGCTTGATATGTTAAACCAGATAATTGAAATCCAAAAAACAACTGCATTGCTGGATATTTAGAGGAGCGGGCAGTGTTGAAAATCTAAACTGAAATTGATTATATATGCATACACATGTACATGGCCTTAATTCCTTTTGTTGCAGCTGACTGGAAGAAATTACGGTTTTTTTTAATTTTAATTCAAAGAGTGGGTGTATAGTGTGTTGTATCTCTTTTCTAAATTTTGATCTTTAGGTCAAATATCACTATATAATATTTATTACTGTTCCAAATAAGAATTTCAGATTAAAAAAACCCATTCCCGAATTCAACTTCCCCGTTTCATGCATGCATCATTTATTTATATAGACGTTTCACATAAATGTTTCACATTATAAGTTTTACTACCAACCTGTCGTGGTATTAAAATGTACGTAATTTATTTTAAACGTGTATACATATTTATTTGCATACCTTAAACCGAAGTTGTAATCCAAAGTATCAACCCGATGATTACATGTAACTCGCCCTACACTTTCGACCATGATGTTAATTAGTCAACCCGCGTTTTTTCCGCACCCCGTTCTTTAAATTTCTTTCCATCAAAATTAAAATTGCATCAAATTGGCAAAATTTATTTATTACCTTTTTTGCATTAATCAAAGATATACTCATCTTACACTCTCCGCCGTGACGTTAATTAGTCAACCCGCGTTCTTGGTTACCCCGTTCTGGAAAGTTCTATCCAGCAAAACTAAAATCGCGCATTCAAAAAACGAATTGGCTCATTTTATTTATTCAAAATTTGTCAAATATCTATTTGTATGTATAGCCTAAATAAGTTCCCAATAAATATATATTTACTCTTTACATAATCATTCAACATTATTTCATTGCAGGTATATATTTTGATGCAAATTTCCACTGATTTGGATCCGCCAAAGGATGTCCACCACCTTACTCTCATTTTTGCTATTTCGGGCTGGTTTATCTAAAATGAAAGTATATTTTTAATTTATTTTTCAAAAATTACTTATCAGGTAAAATTCAATTATAGTTTACGGACATCAACTAACATGTGTTGAAATACAAAAGGCGTACAAGCAGTTACTCTGGTACAGGCATTTCGTAGTTTATTGGCAAATTGTCTTAATTTATTAGTATGGATTTAAACAGAAAACTCCTTTACAAAATCTTCTTCTTAAAAACCATAGTGTAGAATAAAGTTTGTTCAAAACAACATCTCCAGGGGTAGGGTAGAGCCGAAATTGGGGGGGGGGGTGTCAAATATATAGAGAAAATCTTTAAAAATCTTCCTTTCAAAAACCGATTAGTCAGAAAAGCTTTTAACTTTCCTTGTAGAGCCTCGGGTAGATTTACGTTTGTTCAAATCATCACCCCATTGGGTAGCGAAGGGCCTTAAGGTGGGGTGTAACATTTTTACATAAGAATATATAGAGAAAAATATTTTAAAATCCTCTTCTCTAAAACCAATTAGCCAGAAAGCTGAACTTTGTGTGGAAGCATCCTCTGGTAGTGTAGATTAAAATTTGTTCAAATCATGACCCCCATGGTTAATGGGGACACAATGCAATAAATTAATAGAAAAATATCTTTATTGATTTATTTTCAAAAACTAAAACAATAAAAGGAGCTCAACGTTTAACTTGAAAGTATGCTGAAAAAAATTTGAAGTCTTTGAAAATTAGATATATTTTTTGGTAATTTTTCAAGGTATTTTGTATTTGATACTCTAAAGCTTTTGTTGGCTATTGTTGCTCTGGTGAGCGATTTGGCCCCTTCGTTTAAGTGGGGTTTTTTTAATTTCTTTTTTTTTTTTGATTTCACATCCGTTCTTTTATGGGCATTATTTTAGCTTTATTTGCTTATCTCAATTGAATGATAATTTCCGCCAATATCACATCAGTTTTCGAAAATTGATCAATTTATTGCAGTAATGATAAACGAGCATTAAATAATTTAGCATAAACGGCATTCGTTGTAATACATATTTACTTTTATATAAAAATAAACAAAATCACAGTTAACAGCATCGGCAAATGCAACAATCTCCATAAAAATTCTCAATTCAAACTACTAACACTGTTCAAAAGGAGTCATTATTATTCGCAACTGTAAGTTTTATAATTATCAGATTTCTGGTTGATTTTTAAAAATGAGTCGCTGAAATATTATAGAGTTTCATCAAATATAAGAATCTTCTGTATTCATTATTAATATTTATTGTGACATTTAGAGTTATTTCCCTCTATTCAGTGTAATGTTGGTTAAAGGGGCATGGTCACGATTTTGGTCAAATTCTATTTTTCTGTTTTTATTATTTACAATGCTTTAGGAATGCATTTCTAATGATCAACCAATATTTGAGAGTCGGGTGTAGAGTTATGAGCAAGATACATGGCTTAAAATTCTTTGTCATGTAAACAAGGCTCGTGCCCTGTTTTTGTTTACATAGGTTCAATATGCCAGTAAAAAATCTTTTTCAAGCTGATTTATCTATCTTCTTATTTATTTTAAGCATAAATAAACAATTCCTAACATTTAACACATTAATTTTAGGTCTAAAACTAGAATTTTTACTTCAACGTTTAAAATGTAAACAAAAGCTTTGTTTACCTAGCAAAGAATTGTAAGCTCTGTAACTCGCTTATAACTCAACGAATGACACTCAAATTTTGGTTGCCAATAAAAAATGCCTTACTGAAGCATTGTAAACATTAAAATCGAAAAAAAATAATTTTTGACCAAAATCGTGACCATGCCCCTTTAAAACGAATGATAATGCTTACAATGTACCAACGCCATGGTTGCATTAAATAATGATTTTTGTAAACACCTCTAAATAAAAGAATCAATTTATATATCTTATTTACTTGAGAAAAAAATTTTTTTATATCCAAAAAAAAAATAAAAATTAATCTATTTTATATCAAAGAGTTAAGTTTCTTATACCATAAGAGCTTACTTGAATAAAAGTACATGTATGTCATATTATTTGAATAGACAATTTACAAACAATCAAACTATATAGAGTTTTTGACATTATGAGTTTTTGATTTAATAGTCAAATTTATAACTTATAGTCTTTTAGCTAGTTTTAGTTAAATATTTGAACTACTGTAATAAAAAACGAACTTAGTCAGGTCTTTGGTTTTTCTTATATTCTACAGTGAACTACGTAGAAGCTTTCGTTGACTCCAAAAAAGTTTCAACGTAATGACTGACCTTTGTCCAATCAGATCGCAGCAGGGCGGAGTTAAGACATTGCCGCTCTTGACTTGAATGAGAAAGATAAGAGAGAGAGAACGTAAATGGAGTAAATTAAAGATGATGCAGCGAAAGAATGATTATTTATGAATTGAGATATGGCGAAACGGAAAGGCAACACAGTATAGGCGGAAGCTTAGTGGAAAAAATAAAATAATGGCGGACAAATTCGTCGATCCTTAGTTAAAAATGTTTCACACTACCCTGAGTAATCATGAAGACAGTTTTATATATACGTCACACATCATACCAACGTGTCTACTATATAGCAAAATAACGACCTATGTCTAATTCCGGGAAGATTCGGCATACTTTGATTAGAATACTACCGTAATACTTGTAATGAAAAGCAGTTTCTGAAAAATTCGTACAATCTTGGATGTTTGACATTACTTCATCCCAATATCTATATATAGACATCGTTCCCGTTAAAAGAAATTTCAAAACACTTCAAAGTTACATAAATTTATAGGATATAGTAGATCTTGATTTGTCACTTTATACATTCTCTCTCTCTCTCTCTCTCTCTCTCTCTCTCTCATTCAAGTCACGAGCAGCAATGTCTCAACTCCGCCTTCTACGATCTGATTGGACAAGGCTCAGTCAAAACATTTCGTTGAAATTTTTCTGGAGTTGCTTCTACGTAGATCACTGTATGAACATAGCGGGTAAGCATTCATTTGAATTACCCATTTGAACATTTAGGGTCCCGGTTTTGCAAAACAATAATAAATTCTCTTCAAATAGCCGTCACTCAAAATATATTCTGTGCATGAAACGTAAATCTAAATTAATAAGAGACACATGCATATGTGATTGCAAAATAAATTTTATTGACTGTTCGTACATTTCAACATAATTCAATAATATTGCATGCAAGAGTTCATACACTGTAGCTACATAAAAAGCATATAGAGAAAGCCTCATCGTTGACAGGTTGTTTGATCACTACTACCATTCTTTGCAGACTCAAGGTTCAGGGCACACCCATGTTGTCCAGCTCTCTTTGCATCTGACAAACTGCGCACGGACCACAGCATGCCAACGCACAGAAGTCTTTGCAGGCCGAGCCCTGAAAATGAGAGCATATTTGATCATTTAAGTTACTTTTCTTTTCAAATTAAACATAAAATGCATCAATATATCATTATTATCATTTAAAAATCATTACGACGAATGTAATAAGTTCAAATAAGGTAGTTTTCTGATTATAATAATACGTGTACATTGTACACCATAACGTATGGCAAAACGTCTCAAGCAAAATATAACAAACGGGTTAAAACATTACTTTCAATGTTAAATCTATCATAAAGCCCTTCGAGCTTCAAATCTATCATAGAGCCCTTCGGGGTTTATTGGATTAGATCACCCCCGACCGTATTTGATCACCTCATAGTATTCAAAAAATGATTCCTTATTACTTTAATTTTCAGCGATTGTTCAATAAAATACTAAATTATTTACATTTTCACGTTATTTACATTTCGTTTCATTATGCAAACCCCGCTTGCGCCCCCACAATACGTCATTGATAATGTATTTGACTATATGTTACAAATATGATTTGTAGTGTTATCACAAAGACGCTGGTAAATGTAAATATTACTTAATAATTTCAAAGGTTAATAAAAAGTCGCGCCGCAACAAGAGCAATAACAGGAACACTGTCGACTTGCTGATAAAAGATGCTATAATGGACGACAGTTCTATAAATAGTATACCTGGATGCCCCCGATGGTCCTGATTCTGGTCCTCATCACCACCGTGCCCCCGGGGACAAAGTAGGGCATACAGCAGCACTCCCCTGTCCTGGTGGCAACGTTACAGATAGTGCAGGGCAGGCAGAAATATCCAAGGAGACCTGTGTTAGAACATATACAGAGTAATCCAAAAATTCGGATACCATTATAAGACTTCATAAAATTCTTACCCAATGAGAAAAACTGTTAAATAAGGTATCATTTTAATCTCCTGTATAAAACTGATAGATTCAATGGATATTTTAAAAAACGTAAAACAATAACGTGTTATTGCAATATTTTCAATTATCTTTTTTAAAAATGTATCTAACCTTTGAGCTTGAACAAAATTACACGGTCTGACTGACGTCAGCTAGTCAAACAGGAAAATTCTTAAGACGGCTTGGTGGTCGTGACCATTCTAATACTATATTGGTCTTAAGCTACAATATTCGGATTTTTTTCTTTTATTTCATAATATTCTCTGGCCAAAAATATCATATCTTAAATTTTAACCTGATGGGTAATTTGTTGACCATCGAGCGTCCTTAACCATACTTTTCGAAGGTAGCCTATGGTAATAATAATTATTTTCTAACTAAAGTCAAAGCGTGAGTTATACTTAAAAGGGTTCGATGTTCGTTGCCATTTTTAGACTGTATTAATTGGTTTCCTTTAGAAGATATATATATTCGGATGGTTAATTTGTTGGTTCACCAATTTCTTGACCTGACCCAACCTCCTAACATGACGTGGAAAGAAAATAAAAAGTAGTTCATATTTAGTTTTCAGTGTAAGAATAAAATGAGTCCCATACATGACTTGATGTCGGTGAAGCAGTCAAATAGTCCAGTGGTCCAGTTTCTGTGGCCCTCAATCGTCGTGGCCATCAGGGGGTTCCCGGTCCCCCCGGTCGGCTGCTGGACAATCACAGTGGTGGCCATTTCCTGAACTTGGGGAAAAAAAACAATTTACACTACAGGGTGGTGACCGAGATGACAATGTGACTTTAAGGGGTGTTACAATAAGCCTTAGTTGATACTGTGAGAAATGTTATTCAAATGTTAATAAAAAGTAAGCCAGGGCATGAAAAAGGGTGTTTGTGAGAGCAGAGATATATATCATGTTAGTATAATATATAATTATATACGTCCCTGGTGAGCGGAACCAAAAAGTAGGTGTTGAGATCTTGAAGATTGGGCTTTAAAGTAGATAAGGAGTTGGTTTGGGGAACCTATAGAAAGGTAGTGTTTTTATGGTGAATAAGTAGGTAAGTAGGTAAGCGGAGTGTTAAAGTTATATAGGCCTTACTAGTGTCAGTGTGGCCATGTGTAAGCGCAGTATTGAAGAAAAAAGTACTGTTTCTTAGTATCTCCTTCCTAATTTTAAGGGGTTAAAAGTATTTTCAAAAAATCCTAGGACATTTGTAACAAGCTTGTTTGTGTATTTACTTCAAATAATATAAGGCATCGCCTTCGCATTACTCACAAGAACGATAATATTTTTTTCTATGGCTTTTGCTCAACAAACCACTCCAGTGGTTCTTCGTGTCATCTTTTCACAATTTTTTTTCCAATATAAAATTCGGTGGCTAACTCAAGTAATATACTTTAAGAATTAACTTGTAAGTACATGTATTTCGTTACATGATTGTTTATTAATTTCCTTATTTTCTTAAACTCACAAATACAGTAGAGAAGAAATCAAATTGTTTACAAAATACACAAGGTCAAGTACCTAATAAAGGAAACGTCCTTCCCTAACTTAAAATCACTCACATAAAATAATGACACATTCATGTAATGATACCACAAAAATTAACCGTGATAGTATCTACAAATATTTTTTTAGTTCATGTTATTGAGAGTTGATGTTTACCATGCGCTGTAATGTTCAAGACATCATAGAGACTACTTACTGCAAGTGCATGATAGTGCCAATTTAAGGTCCGTGATAATTTTACTAATTATCACATTCACAATAGTCAATTTACAGCTCAGCTGACGGTGACGCAATTATCAAAGGATTTTTGTCAATTAAACTTTGTACCAAGGAAATTAAAACACCTTTCCATATAATTATTTGTAACATTCATATATATATATTTGTAACATTTATAAGCATTTAGTGCATTGGATTTTACAAGCGAAAAACTTTAATTACAAATGCATAGTGGCAATTTCGCAACATTCTTTGTAAAACAAACCACTATAAGTCAGTATTAAGATCAACGATTATAGTAATAATTTTGTCTCGAGTAAATAATTTAATATAGTCGTATTCACGCGGAAAAAAAATCTCACGAAATAAAAGTGACCCACAGTGCAATGTAGCTCTCTACTATATATTAGAAAATTTTGACCGTGATTTTCGATAATGTGTCAAACAAGTACGTGTTTAAAAAAAACCCCCCCCCCCCCCCCCCATAAAAAATAATCGTGCCAAGGTACACATGTACTACAGAAGGTTATGATCATCTGTTTTCGATCAAATATTTTTATTCAATCCCTCAAAAAAGTGCGAGAGTATTTTAAAAGCTTTACGTATACTATTATATAAAATATAGATATAACAAAGTGGTAGAGGACCCCAAAAAATAAAGATCCGGGTGCTAGAGCCCCCCCCCCCCCCCCCCCCCATACACACACACCCCAAGTTCACATAGTTTTTAGAAAGCTTTTCTTTCTGAATACAGAATATATGCATTTATTTACATAATAATAATAAGTACGTGATACAATAAAGGCATGCATGACTTAACACTTAACCAACCTCTTTGTTTTTCGTGACACTGCATAATTTGTTGCGCAAAAAAAGGGCAAAGCGTAAATGATTTATCCATAGGTGACTTCCTTTTTTTTAATGTTTCACAATCAGAACTTTTATCTCTAAATTGATTGAAGTGTAGTTGCACTTACATAACGTGTGGGTTGTTGTAAAGCGTGTCATATTTGTCTAAATATTAGGGACTTAAAAGGGATGAAAACAACATGTTCTAATTATGAAAAGATTTTGGCTCATTATCTTTTCAAATGTTTTTTTTTTCTTTGTCTGTTTTCCCCTTTACATGTTTGTATCCAATTATATTTATATAAAAGGAGAAGACCAATTACATTTTATACGCATGAGCCTGCATACGTCTGCATGCATCATAGCTTACGTCGCTATTTATTCAAGGAATAAGGAATCATTCTTTGAGTATTATGAGGTGATAATTATGGTCGGGGTGTGATCAAATCCAATAAAACCCGAAGGGCTTTATGATAGATTTGATCACGCCCCGACCGAAATTATCACCTCATAATATTCAAAGAATGATTCATTATTACTTATATTTATATAATTTTCAGCAATTGTACGATTAAATATTTGAATATAAATAAGCAAACCCCACTTGCGCCCCAATTATACGTCATTTGAATTTATTGCACTGTATAGTACAAAATCGATACGTAGTTTTATCACAGGCAAAGACACTGAAAAATGTAAATATAAGGTAATTATGTGCATATGTGACCCACTAACTAAACATTACCTACAATACCTCGCTATAACGGGCCGGGAGTGTTAAAGCTTAACAAATAAAGTTTGCATAACGATTAAGCGATATCGTTGTTTATTTTATTCCTTAATTATAAAAAAAAAAAGTGAATTATGTCTTCTAATGACAATTCATGAAAGTTGAATGGGCTAAAAGAGGCAGGTTGATCCTCTCTCAATCATTTATAGAAAAAAGCTGCCTCTAATATAACTTCGGCAATGAAAGTTTTAAGAATGATACAATTAATGCACAAGTATACAAAGGGTAAGAAAGTTTGAGTGGTTTGGCAATATATATATATATATATATATATATATATATATATATATATATATATATATATATATATATATATATATATAT
>WFKH01011925.1:75423574-75435333 GCA_016163765.1 Magallana hongkongensis
GGGTGGGTTAGAATTTAAGATTTATTTAAAAACCGTACCTAGCTAATTCTTAATTCTGGAATTTAGAAAATACTGTTGATGAATATATATTAAAGAGCTCTACATGTGTAAGGAAAAACTTTTAAAACATGCATGGATGCACAAAATGTTTGAAAAAAAGGAGGTGGGGGCGAGGAAAAATTATTTTGTTTGCCAGAAGAGGGGGGGGGGGGGTCCGAGGCCTATTTTCGGACTATGTGCTTTTAATAATTTTGAATTTACCAGGGGGATGGGGTCCGGACTCCCACCCCGACCCCTCTAGATCCGCGCATGTTAATTAAATGATCATGCATCGGAAATACATTACGGTAAAAAAAAAAAATAGTTTCGGTGTTTTCATGCTACTGCAGAAAAGTTGAAGTTTAATGACTTGTAACCTCTTTTAAATTCCGAATAAAAAATAATATTTACATTTTCCAGTGTCTTTGTCTGTGATAACACTTCGAATTCGGATTTTTTGTAATGTATAGTCCAATACATTTCATCAATGACTGTTTAATATTTAATCGCCCATGCAATTGCTGAAAATTATATAAATACTGTATAAATAATAAGGAGTCATTCTTTGAATATTATGAGGTGATTAAATCTATCTTAAAGCCCTTCGGGCTTTATTGGATTTGATCACCGTATTTGATCAGCTCTTAATACTAAAAGAATAATTCCTTCTATCACCCCCCCCCTCTGTCTGTCTGTCTGTCTGTCTGTCTGTCTCTCTCTCTCATTCTCTCTCTCTGTGGGTGTATTCGTTTCCTAACTCAATCCGACCAAACGAATACACCCATCTCTCTCTCTCTCTCTCTCTCTCTCTCTCTCTCTCTCTCTCTGGGTGTATTCGTTTCCTAACTCAATCCGACCAAACGAATACAACCATCTCTCTCTCTCTCTCTCTCTCTCTCTGGCTAAAAGTGAAAGTAAAAATAACTGCAGGAATGACGTAATATTGATTTTCAAAAGGTGCAATCTCAGAACGAGGCTTAATGTGTATTGTGTATTGATACTGCCGGTGTTTTTGTATGGGATAATTATGTCGGATTAGAAATTTTTACAAAAGTGCTACACTGTGTTTTGTGAAAATTGTCCAAAGGCGTCAGCAGCGGGAGGATAACGACATAATGACCGGCTCATAAATAAACACCAAAGGACTAATTTACCGCGATCGCGATTTTTTGTGGAGTATTTTTAAAAGATGGCGTCAAGTTCTGTCAGTCAAGAAAGTTTGGATATTGAAGATTATGAAGCGATAAGTTCACGTCAAAGCAGAGTAAGGCGCGCCCGAGCTATGATGCCAAAGCCCATCGAAGATCGGGAAATCCCACGAAACGGGGATGGGGATAGTGACTGTGATGTCATTCCTGAACACGAGTCCCCCTCCCGAACCACAACTGCTGCATCTCGAGCCCGAGATAAAAGGCGACCAAACCACCTGCATAAAGGAAAACTCCCTAAAGATAAACGTAAACTGAGAGAAAAGAGACGAAGCACTGGTGTTGTCAATCTACAATCCACAGAGGTATAGGAAATAACTTATAATAGTATTATTCCGTTATTAGGTGGCCTAGTTAAGACCATTCATATTGCTGACTCTTGTGTTATTTAAATCTACAAAAATTTTTCATTTTAATTTCACCTAAATATGATATGTAGTTTGACCTAAAAATGGACTGAAGATATCAGTGTGCATACAGGAGACCTGTGTTTTATTCCCTGCCCACTCAGTGTTTTCAATAAGTTTTTGAATAGAAGGAAAAAATTTTGAAACAGCAGGAAACCTAATCTCGGCGAGGGGTCTGGGGGCCGCCTCAGGCCCCCAGCGTGTCCAGGGCGGAGCCCTGGTGGGGGGCCCAGGGGGGCGGATCCCCCCGGCCGAAAACAAGAAATAATCATTTTTGAAGGTACTCTTCCTGCTTCTAAGACCATCAAAAAGTATAAGTTTTATCAAATGTCTACCGCTAGCAACTGCTTAATTTTACCTTAAATAGTGCCATTTTAAAGACTACATGTATTTTTTCTCTATTCACCAATTTGTAAAACAAATTCTTGAACATTTTTTTTACCAATTTACAGCTAATAAAAAATATTAACTGTGCTACATTTTTATGATGAATATACTGTATATTTACTCCCTTTCGCATGAATCTACCTTCCAATAAAAACATCAATCAAAATTCTATTTATTAGTACCTACAATTATAAAATTAAAATCAGAAATCAGAAACGTATGAAGATAGATTTATGCAGTAAAACACTCATTGAAAAATGTTTCTGCAAATTCAAGCTTAAACACAGAGTCTAGGAAAATATTTTAATAAATATATTTCAATATATTTACTTTGAGAACAAAAAAGATAAGGTCTGAAAGAGTAAAAATTAGTACTTCGTGGTAGTCTGTTTCTTAAATGTAGCAAAATAAACTGACTTTCCTTCGAGTTACGTAAATAATAATAGCGAGAAATTTCAAGTTATGAGGAAACTCTGGTTGATCTATACCTTGAAAGAATGTCGAATCATGAAGTTAAAAGTTACGTTATGTCAAAAAAGATACACCGGTCTCTAGAAATAATTTATAAAAACTATTGCTTAACTTCGTTTGGAGACGGGGAGAAAAAAATCATTGATTTTCCTCTTCGACATGGGGTATCTGATCGTCGTTGACTCAATCGTTTGACATATGGTGGGAACCAGTTCACGTTGATTTGGGTCATTGACGTGTTACTATTTGATGCCATATTTTCAAACGCATTAACAATAAGGATTTTGATATTAACTAAATCAAGCTCCTATATCGCCAGAATTTTTTCAAGACGGAAATCACAGCCGGAAAATTTTATTCTACAGGCGGTTAATTTTGCCGGTTGCCGGCTCTTATTGAAAACACTGCCACTGTGCCCAGTGGGTCCACTCATAGCTACAGGTCTGTATACACAGGGGCTTGTGAAGAAAAAAAAACATCGTTAAAAAATGGGTACCTCGGAGAAAAAATAACACGGGGGGACGCCATCTTGGATACCGCCTCGCTTCATCAGCTAATTTCTCATTTAAAACGTTTAACTAGAAATTTGCGCCAATTTGTATTCCTTTATAAATGATTCTTCTTTAAGATATTACCTCCAGTTTAATTCTATTTACGTGTACATCAACAAATTTTATCGTTTTCTCGCGTAAACATCCAAAATTGACAACTCCTTGGCTTTTCCCATAACCAATCGTATGACAGAGATCTCACGTGCCGTACTTTCGCTTTCTGCAGAAACCAAGGAAGTGTCGATTTTGAATGTTTACGTGAAAAATCAACAAGTTTGTTAATGTTGGTTTAAAAAAGAACTAAAGCAGAGGAGATCTCTTAAAGAAGAATCATTTATAAAGGAATACGAATCGGCGCATATGTGTAGTTTAACGTTTTAAATGAGAAATTAGCTGATGAAGCAAGGTGGTATCCAAAATGGCGTCCTCCATTGTTATTTTTTCTCCGAGGTACCCCCTTTTTCAACGATGTTTTTTTTTTCACACAAGCCCCTGTGGTCTGTAGCTCCTGGTCTGAATAAATTGATGAACGACCTGGGAGCTACAGTTCCGTATTTGTTAAAAAGTTGCAATTTATGGCTCACAAAAATTTGTGCTAGTTTTGGACTGATTATTCTTATTTCCACACAAATTCTGTGGAAAAAATTAGTACCATTAAATTCTTCAGGCAATTTACTACTGAATCATCACTTTACTTGCCTCAGACTTTCTCTTAAACATGCTAACTGACCTCGGAAAATTAAGTGTGTTAAATTCACGTGCAGATCAAGAGTCACCATTTTTACATGTAAACAAACTGCACTTCTTCACCTTACAGGGCTGGTGATGGTGTTTACAAAAATATCAGAGGCATGTAAAGTGACGATATCGGTAGTACAATGTCCAAGGAATTTTTGGAATCAAATAATTGTACAGAATTTGTGTTAAAATACAGGGTAATCAGTCTAAAACTAACGCAGTTTTTTTGTGTGCCGTAAATTGCAACTTTTAACATATATGGAACTGTAGCTCCCAGGTCGTCCATCCGAATTTTTTCAGACCGGGAGCTACATACGGCAGCTAGTCCACCCACAGACTTTTCCTTTCCTTTATTACATTTTGTGCTGTTAACACTGAGATTAAGCATGCATCCTCTAGACTTGCAGCTGAATGTCCTTCCATGGGAGTATAGAACCTTGGTTGATTTTTTCTTGAGTCGTAGACATTTAAAAACTAGGAAGACATGTATATTAGTTTGGAAAATGTCAACTGTGTGTAATATTGTTCTGGACATCTTAGAATATATATCTAATGATAGTCTCACATACAATTACTTATCATCATGTTCATGGGCCAACAGCCCAACACACTGATTTTTTCACTTTTTCCTGAATAAATCGTGTCCTACCCATGGGTATTCTTAAATGCTCCTTCATACTACATGTATTGTGACAGAAATCTACTCAGTCCTGTTAATTAATTGCTGAGGCAGGTAATTACAATTAAGACAGCTGCAGGTTTTTTTTTCAACATGATCTTCATTTTCACACCTATTAAAATTTAATCTTTTTCATTGGTCGTGCAATAATTGGTGGAATGAAAAAAGAAATCATGAAAACAAGAAAAGTTCAATATATAAAGTTGTCACACGGTCAGTAAGCATATATATAAGACGAGCTGTTGGTTTCCAATGAGGCATCCTGCAAAGCTCAGTGGTCGAGCATGTAACCAGAAATATGGGTCCTGCAGGGTTCAATCTTTGTCCATGCATCCACAAAGGTACTGTTTTGTATATTATAACAACATACATGTACCGTTTATAGGTGACAGACCACAAGGATTTGTGATATTGTTAGTATGAATGTAGACTTGTGTAGATCAGATTTAATGTGAGGTTGTATGTGTATGTATGTGTATAACACTGCTGTCACAAACCAGCTACCATGGCTACAGGCAGCTATACTAGATCTGTTTGAAGGTTTTAAAGCAGCACATTTTGCTTAATTTATATTTGATATTTACACTATAGGTCCATTGAAATACTCATTTTAACAATTATAGAACAGTGTATCAAGATCCAAGTTAGCATTTATTGAAATTATCTGTAAAAGCAAAAATAACCAGGCATGTTGCATCACGTCACGCCCATCCATGTTTTCTTTGGATTCTGCATGCCCTACATGTATACACTTCCAACATGTATATGAATTCAATATTGCTACCAACAATTTGTGGAGCACATCATGGCTCACTCAGTGTTCATAGGCGTTAGTCCAGTAACCCAAAGGTCGCTCGTTCAAGCCCCAGTGTGGTCACTTGATGTAAAGAAGTTTTTGTGCCCTAAAAAGACAAGGCACATTATCTTCTTTGTCTCAGTCCACCAAGCTGCAATGGGTATCAGCTTATGCTGGGGGTTAACCTGTGATGGACTGGTGTCCCATCCAGGGGGAATCCAGGGTTTGAAATTAACAGTCGCCCACTCGCCATTTGCTACTAAGTTTTCGTGTGGGCGATTTGAAAATGCAATTCCAGGAGCCCACATGGCGATTAAACAATTCCTGATGGTAACACATTTTTTTCCAATTTTGTCCGAATGTTTCGTATTTTCTTTAAGGTTGATCACTCGCACGCTTATCTTTACCTATCTTCACTAGAAATTCTAAACGTCTGGATGATCAAGACTACTGAAGATCATAATCAGTAAAGCGTTACATAGTTTCAAGAAGCATAACTTTTTAAAGCATTTAACTGATTTTGACAATTGTAATAATATGGATGGTATCAGCCAGCCAAAAAATTTAAGATTTTTATTTGTAATAGGAGATGGATCAACCAATACAGCTGTAAAGGAACAAGAAGATAGGTGGTTGATTCAGAAGATTTGAGTTATGAGATTTTTGAAAATGAAGTGTTTGAAAATTTTCAGAAATATCAAATCGAATATAAATTTATGTATACATGTAAATAAATGATTAAAAAATTTGAACTATTTTTTTTCTTTTAAAAAAAAAAATGTGGGCAACTAAATTTTGATGTTGGCCCCTGGAAGGACAAAGCTTAGTAGCCCACATGGCTAGCAAAAAATTCTAGTTACTAGTTTAAAACCCTGGAGTCAATGACTCTAAGCTGATTTGCACCACGGAAACTTGGGATAAGCACCTGCCCTATATACTATGCATCTTCATGGCACAGAGAAGGAGTTTACCTAACAATTTAGATGTACAGTTTACACATGCATCGATTATAAATGATGTTAACGTTTAAGACCACAAGTAAGCATGGTAAGTGACATTTGAGTTTTTGTATGGATGACTTCAAATTTTTGACTTATATACATTACTTAAAAAAACCCAGTTTAACCATGTCATTTTAACGCAAATCAGAACGCAAATCAAAATCTGCACAAAAGCAAATGAACAGAGATCTTTTTATTTCTGTCTATTACCTCAGGTATTTCAAAAATTTAAAGATGGGCTGGATTTAAGTCTATTCAAATTTAAAGGGTGAAATTGATTAGACTTTTCAACAAATTTCTCAATATGTAGGAGGAAGTTGTATAAGGCTGTGATTGAGAGATGTTTACTTTGGATTAAAATGGTGTTTACATTTAGTGAAACAAGTACTTGAAACATGCATCTTGAAACCTTGAAAGTCTGCATACAAAGTTTACAATCTTGAAATACTTCAAATTCTAGATTCTAGTAGTTTAGGAAGTTACAGATATATAAGAGAGAGAGAGAGAGAGAGAGAGAGAGCTTGAGCTTTATTTTATAAAAAATATATATACATGAATATTTAAAAGTGCATCAATGTACATTCAACATATTCAATATAAATGCATTTACAAAAAAAATCCTCCAAGCTTTATCATAACTGACATTTCATCATATTACATTTATAAAGAAAGCTAGCACTTTCAAATCTTTATATATATAAATATGTATGTGGAGCATATATGACTCAGTGGTTAAAGGCCCAGAGATAACTGGTTTGAGCCACACTGTTGTCGCATAATGTAAAGTGTTAATTGTGTCCTTAGACAGGGCACTGTATCTGCATTGTCTCAGTCTAACCAACAGCAAAGGGTACATGTAACCTGCTTACCCTGGGGGTTAACCTGCGATTGTCCCATCCAGGGGGAGTCATCAATGACTCACGTACACACAGCACCACAAAAACGGGATAAGCACTGGCCTTATGAGTCTCATGGCTCAAAAAACAATTTTGTTAATTTAATAGTGTTTGAATACAGACTTGTACAATTACTACTTATGTATAATTGCTACTTATTGTTTTAGCATGAACAATGAAATTCATGATTGTGTAATTTACAGTACTTCTGTGACAAATTTTACTGACAGTTGAATTTCAAATTCCCCTACTCAACTGTGCTTTGATTAACTTCAAGGAAAACTTACTACTCATGTTGTTAGTCCATTTTATTCATTAAAAATGATTAAAAACAAACTGATTTAAAATTATCTGTTACAGAGCACCGGGGATTCTCTAGATGACGAAGATGACGAGGAGTTACTGGAGGCGAAGAAGAACACGTCCTACAACGAGGTCATTGATGCCGATAACCCCCAGACACCTGCAGAGGTCTGTTCAAGTCAAAATGCATGAGCCTTCTTGTTTATACTTGCAAAATGTGCCAAATAATACCATAATTGTATTCATATGCAAAGTCAGTCTCAATCCCCACCCCCCCCCCCCCCCCCCCCCCCCAAGAAAAATTACTTTTGTTATGCAGGTCTGCAGGTCGACATGATTTGTTCGTTAGCAACGATGTCATATCTCATTTGAATGTAAGATACATATATTTCTTGCAGTTGAATTTTGATACATACAATGTCATGATATATGCATTACTTTTTTTAACAGAGTAGAGTACCAAGACCATTCTCTTCTAGAAGATCAAATAAAAGGTAAGGCCTACAGTATCAGTGTTTGGTTAAGTTCTGATCAGTTAGTGTATAATGTAGAAATAATAAATTTTGAAATCATTGAGTTCAATTAGCAGATTAGGTGAGGTATAGAAGTACAATTAATGATGGAAAGAAGTAATTATTCTAGCTAGTGCAGAATAGAATAGAATTCCCTTACGTATAGCTTGATGGAATCCCATGGCATGACAAGATGGAATCCCCTAGAAAAGCATGCACTTATTTGGGGACCATTTGTTGTACAAGTGTACTAGTATGCTAGCTGACTCTTCTTGTTCTGTATTTCCAGTCCATCAGACCTTGAGGCTGATTTAGAAGATAACCAGGATTACGACAGCACCGTCAGCCAATCAGAAACCAATCTTACCCTCATTGGAAAGTCAGACACCACGAGGGAGTCGTCCAATCAAAATGCTAGTCCAAAACTGGGACATGGTTCGACATACGGAAGGTCAACTAACCCCCCAGAAATACCCAAGTCTTTCAAAAATTTCTCCCCGTACACTAGTGAAAACGAGACAAAGACTTCACCGTCGTATTCCTCTAATTCTTCCTCTCCATCCTCCATACTGAACCGTTACAAATGGCGCAGTCCGGAGATGTTAAATCAGGAGAGGGAACCAGCCAGTGCTGGTCCTGGAATATCTTCCATTATCTCCAGATACGACAAAAAAGCCACCGAAGTGGATGCAAATTCCAGCCCAGGATTTGGCTCCTCTAGTTACAGGAATTTCGGAGATAGATTTCGAAAGGACAGTCCATTTCAGAGCCAGTTCCGAAGTGTCGCTGCTCCAACAATGAGGGAAGACACTGAAAAAATCAATCTCAGAAAGGTGAGATAATTGGACTTAATTTGTTTGATCGATTATTCCAGTTTTGTTGAGCATATACATGTATCATGCATATACATGCACAGGTATGATAGACAAATGACAAGTTATGATGATGAGGATAATATATGTTAAAAGCAGTTATGAGTTATTTATGGTTACTCTGTTGATGATTATATTCCTTTCAAAACCTTGAATATCATAAGATATATGTAGATAACTATCCATTATGTTGACAGTAGAGCATAAGGACATGCTGTTGAAATTCATTGGGTTCTTGTACATGCATGTATATAAATATATACAATTTTAACCCATTGTCATCACAGATGCTGGAGAAAGAACAAGAGGAGAACAGGAAGATGAAGCAGATGTTGGAGGAAAAGGACAGACGGATAGCGGAGCTAGAGAGAGAGGTCTACCTGCTCAACAAGGTAAGGGATAGAGGAAAGTCAAAACAAATGATGGAGCACGCAAGTATGTACCAATTAGTATATGCATATAAAAACTACCAGTATTCTAATTCTAATGCCCATTTACAGGTATGTGATTTGAGATTGAGTTTGTCATACACATCATACATCAGTCTGATTAAAACCAGGGTCTGACAGGTATCGATAGGAGGTTATCTTCACACAACCTCTACATTTGCTTACAGTCTAAATATACCAACCAATCACAGACATGCTTTTATCTGTTTTATGAGAGGTGTAACCCTTCAATACTGGAGGTAACGTACGTAGAAAACAATCTTGAATTAATTTTTCTATCTCCTTTTGAAGAGTTCCAATAGATTTTCTAAAGCAGTGAAAGCCCTTCCCTGATTGGTCAGAAGTAAAGGTCGTGTGAAGATGACCTCCTATCAGTACCTGTCAGACCCTGACGAGTCTAAGGAAGGGGGAGGGGGCTTTAATCAGACTGCATGGTCATACACATAATATTTTATGCATCAGGAATATGGCCTGTGTCAAAGACTGTAGTTTTTCTTGTAGGAAAAATGACACCTAAAGGTATATACATGTACTATTGTAGATCATGAATGATTTGGATGCAATATTTTCCAGTAGTTTTTACTTAATTTGCGTTTCTTTTGCGTCCAATTCAAGTATTATTTTTCATGTTTTTAGAAAATTATTTTGATTGAAAGTTTTTTGTATCCTGTTTGTTGTACATGTTGTAATACCTGTAGCTTAAGTGTTGTATGCATTCTTTTATGTTCAGATTTTTTCCAGAATTTTTATCAATATGACATTTTTGATTCCTACATGTTAAATTGCTACATGTACAATGATGTATATATATGCTTGTTGTACGTAGCATCTGAAAAAATATTTATAATTTATTTATGCAATTGGAAGCTTATTTTGAAAATTATGTTTTTCTCTTTGAAATGGTGTTGTTTTTATTCTTAATTATTTATTTTTTGAGCATTATACATGTAGATTATAACACATGTATCCACTAAACATGCTAAACATTGAAAAACTTTCGAGTAGTTCACCTTTTTTGATCATGTTGATTTGGGAACTAAACTTTTAGTAGTGTCAGTGAATGACATGTAATAGCTAGGTCATTGGAATGTATGTGTAAGTGTGGTAGAATCCATGGTGGTTAATAAAAAATTGATGCTATGGAATTAAAAAAATATTTTAAAAAATAGAACCAATATTAAATAGTTTTTTGATAACACATTGATTATATATGATGATAATTGATACCACATTGATAATTAATGTAACAAAATCAGTACATGTATTTAATTGTAAGCATAATCTGATAAACAAACATATTTTTAAAAATATAATATACTGTATAGTAGTGCTCAATAGAAGCAGTATGTACCAGTAATTATGAACTTTACAGTAATTATGAACTTTACAATAATTATGAACTTTACAGTAATTTAGATGCAATTTGTAATGGAATTCTACATTCAATTGTTTTTGTTGATTTTTCAGGATCTGGAAGACATGGATGATGAAGCTCAGAAACTACAACTAGAAAACAATGCACTGATTCGGGCCGTGTCTCAACTGAGCACTCAAGTATGACACTCCAGAAGATCGAAAGCCAATCGAACACACTGTCACTGCACTCACGCTTACATACTGCACTTGGCTCCTTTAACATATGTTTAACCAATAGAAATAACTACATGTGAGTGCTTTAATAATGGATCTACAAGACACTGGCTAAGTAATTGTACGTGTTGTACAATAAAGAATTTTTTGTCTGTATTGATCGATCATATTTTGAACAGTGTGAACTTCATTTCAGCACCACTAGCTTGCAGTAAGAGGATACATGTATGAGTGACTGATTCTTAATTTCAGTTTAAAAAAAATACATACTGTAATGTCAAATGCAGATACATAGGTATATCTTTGTTAAGCATCAGGTTGTACTGAGTTTTATATTCTCAGAGAGAAATATGATTTATACATTGAAAAAAGAATCTGAGAAGAATATTGCTAATATAATTGTTGACCATTACAAATTCTTTCCTGTACAAGTTGATTGTTTATTGTTTTTAATTGTCTAATATGTGATAATTTAACAGAAGCAGGTGATAGAATGTTTCATTTTTTTTTTCAATTTTATTTTAGTTAATATTGTTATTGAGCCTTATAAAGGCCCTTGACATAGTACATGTACATTGTATGTACACCAATGGTTTGTACATTTTTTTCAAATTCTGTAGAATTTGCTCAAGTAGCAATTTAGGTTAATTAGCTTGTGTTTGCATGCCCTGTTAACGAGCAGTTTCAGTTTAGTTTGAGAATTCCTTCACAAATGTGATAAATATGTATCTCAAAAGAGTAGTGCTACACTTTTTGTTAACACATTACATATACCATGCCAGTATGTTACATGTAACATTGGTGAGGTGAATGTTTACATGGAAGAAATTACATGTATTTGAAGGTTTTGGAAGCCAAGC
>WFKH01011925.1:75435433-75446816 GCA_016163765.1 Magallana hongkongensis
TACATGTAATATGTTTATACAGGACTGAACCTTTACAAGTGTTTTTGTTACAACTGCAATGAACATATTGGTGCATTTCTGTTTTGATTTTATGTCATGTTATACAAATAGGTGTTCATTCAATGTTTAGTGTTATGTCAACACTTGCGTTTCTCTTTTTTCCCTTTGATAGTTTTTAGTATGCATAAGAAATGGAGAAAGTGTCTTCATGTTGAATGTTGACTTCAAAGAGACTTTTCTGTTCGTCAGAGTAATAAATGGATATCTACATGCATGTTTATGTAGCTGTAATACCAAAGTAATAATCCAGCTCAATTACGTTGTGATTTCAATTTATTTCATCTCTGCAACATTGCATTCAAGTTGCAACACCCAAATCAAAGCTTTTAAAGATTGTTTTATGTTTGAAAAAATAGTTAACATGCAAAGCCTTGAATATTTTTGAAACAGTTTTAAAGATTCGTGGTTTTATAATCTTTTTGCAAGAAATAGTGCAAGGTAACATTTTTCTACAGCAAATTAAATCATCATTTATTTGAACTCCATTTTGAGTATTAAGCTTACTTTTTGTTCTTTTTATATATATTTATGAATAAGTTATAGCAATAGAGTAGGTTTTACCGGTACAGCAATTTGGCATTTAAACCTTTCATTCATTAATATTCAATGCATACACATGTACATAATTATGTATCCATTGCTAGCTTTTACCATCTTCCATTAGTGCAATGACAAAAGTTCATGTTTTGTTGAAACATCAATATACATTAATTGCTAGCACTACACTACAGCAACAGAATGGGAGAAATATACTGCAGAAATATATAATGTGAGAGATTCAGTGTAATTCCAACTGAAACTTTTTTATTTATTAATTTTAAGGTTTTTTCATTTGACCATTCAGTATACATAATTTGTTGTCAAAATAATTGTGCTCAGTTTGAAAGGGAATTTTTCCCCAATGCATGCAATGAATAATGAAATTGATTCATTGACAAGTACATGTATACGAAAGTAATTTCCAGAAATTAAAATGCTGATTTGGTTTAAAAATAAAGTGGCTCAAAGACTACATGAAAAAACAGATATAGAGGAAGGATGCAGTACATTGTATATTTATTACTGTGAGACATTTATACATAGTAAGTGATTTAAATTTATTTGCATTTTTTGTTTGTGGACATTTTGTCTGAATATTGAGAGCTTTTTTGTGTTCTGTAGACAAGTATGAGTTAGTTTAATTTATTTAAAGATTTAGTGCTTTTGCTCATTTTGTGCATTACATTTTATTTACATGTTTTGACATCTTTTTAGAGACATCTGCATATCATGAAAGAGATACTGGTGTTAAACTTGTGATATTATGAAAAGGGGAATGAAAATCTCCAGATTTGAATGAAAAGAATATGGTAACGGTTGTTTTGATGATTTTTTAGATGTAAAACCGAAAGTTGTGAATCATTTCATCTTGTTGGCTTATCTTTGTCATTGTATATGTGTTCTTTTATGTAACATATTACATGTATTAGGCATTTGTTAATTCTTTAAAAGCTCAAGCTGCTATAAGGCGATTTCATTTTCAATTAATTACTGTACTTATATAGCTAATACATTTCTTCTGTGTGCTCTTTGAGTATTTGCAGTGATATGTGTATCTTTACACTCTTCTGCAAATGTACCACTGGCGTGTATGAGAAAATAGCACATAGATTACACTTCCCAACTTAAAAGACAACCTATTCTTATAATGTTTCAAACATTTTACACGCAGTGTTATATGTAACAAGTTGATCTCACATTTTCTTATACACGTGTATGTATACAATGCATTTATGTTAAATTCTGCATTCTTTAAGTTTGAAAAATGTACCGGTACACACATGTATATATAAATAATATATTGTTTTCTTACAATTTATTTAACCATGTAACTATTATTAATTAGCATTAAAAGAAAACAAATTCAACTTTAAAATAATGCACATGAAAAATCCATGAGAAATGCATGGTATTTGATTTTATTTTTTTTTTAATGGAAGGAGATTGATTCAATAAACAAATTTTTACCATTTATATTTACAGTTAAATATATATACATAAACAATTGGCATTTGGGTAACCTTCATACTTATACATTAATTTTGTGATTAGAATACATTCCAACTTACACTGAAATATTTAAAAAGTGTGTGTATACTTTATACATAAGTTATCTCATTGTAATTGCATTCATATGTCTTTTGAAATGGTTGTACATTATTTATTTTGAATCATTTGTATATTTTTGAAATATTTTCAAAATCTACTGCTTTAAATTGCTTGAACTATAAATTATATGACACAAAACACAAAATTTTTCAGAATTTAATGTATTATGTTTTAGTTTTTTCTAAATTGTTGAATTTTGTTTAATATTTTCCAGCCAGCATTGTTTTTATTTACAACATTTATACTTTCATTCGGACCAACTGTTTGCTTTTACAATATCATTGTGCTTCACATGTTGTGACTTAGGAAAATAAAAGATGTTTATATAATCAGGACTGACTTTTTAGTTGTACGAGTATTGTTAATAGTAGCTAGGTTTTTTATACCCCCGCAAATGAAGTTTAGGGGGGATATTGGTTTCACCCCGTCCGTCTGTCTGTAGACGCAAATTTGTCCCCCTTATAGAATTTTTTACTACTGCATGGAACAGTCTGAAAATTTGTACATATGTTTAACACCGTATGAAGATGTGCACCTGCAATTTTTATTAAGATCAGACAAAATTTAATGATTTTATGACAGTTTCCATTTTCCTTATCCTATATATATAGTACACTGATGTTGAAAGTAAGGGAGGTAATCCTTACAGATTTTATTAATTAAGGGTAAACACTTTAAAATATATTTATATAAATACATCCAGATGGAGGTTTTTTGTCTTTATTTCTTAACCAATTTTATGTTTTATAAGTATTCTTTCAACTGACAATGCAAACTTTTTGTTTGTCAATGATAAATTCTTAGTAGCTAATAAGAACATCGAAGACAAGTGTGGCTGAATTCATTTGTCCCAAGGGGGCCATTATCTGAGCCATGGTTTAGATGGAGCATGTTTTTAGGGAAAATTGATAATCTGTAAAATGGGCAGTGGTTTTGGGGTTATTTTTAATACTGTTTCATATAAACCAAAAGTTTCTATCATTATAAGGAAATAAATTATATTATTAACTAAGAATTTAACTATTTTTAAAAGCAGTTTAAATTTATTAGTCAAGTATATTGATGAAGTGACCCTATAGGGCATTAATGTAAATGAAATTCAAAATTATTGATATGATTGTAGTGTTTTGGAAATTTTAGAATTGTTTGTAATATTAAATTCTTCTTTTTACATGTTTTTAATAGTATGCTAATTATGATAATATTTTGGGAGTTTATCCAAATTTAACAAGCTCATCAAAGAAAATCATAGTCCTATGGGATCAATTTTCTGATATGGAGTTTCATGTACCATAGGAAAAAGTGAGGAAAATTTGAAACAACTGATTGCATCTGTCAAGACTCTAATTAGAAACATATTCAAGGTTTTATCCACAGAGGAGCATTGCTTGGCTATTTTCATTTACTGAAAAGGGAGGGGTTATTGTCACTTTGGTTTTTCTTTAAAACAATTAAATACAAAAATATCAGAAGATACAAAAATTTGTAAATGTATTACATATGTATTTACATTGAAGTTCTGACAATTTTGATTTTTTTTCTTTGTTAACTAAATTTCTTTTTACAATTCTAGAATTTTTTTTATTTATGTGTCACAAACCTTTATTACTCAATTCAATTATTTGTCCCATTTGAAATTAGCCTTGCGGGGGTATTAGTCCCATTAGGACAGTTCTAGTTAATTTAGGCCTTGGCAAATGGGTATGATGAGTTGGCATTACTGCACATCTGTGCGTTAGCATTTTCTTGTAAGGGTGATGCAGAAAAGGGGGGGGGGGGGGGGGTGTGTGTTGTGACTATAAGTACTAAGTCTCTAGAACATTTCTAGTTTAGTTTTCATTATTGGTTGTGTTGGGGAGGGGGTGAACAAATTACTGTCTACACTTAAGGTATATTTGCATATCAAATGTCACAAACAGTAGCATTGTAACACAGAAGAAACCAAACTAACGAGGGTTGACAAAAATAAATCTGTATGCTATTAAATCACAAAACCCTTGATGCATAAATGTACAAGATTCAAGAAAGATTTACAAGAGAACAGTAGTGAATATAAAATCCAAAATTTATTGACTAGAAAAGGCTTCAATGTTATAACAATATATAGAGAGCTCTTTCAATATCACATCCATTTATACAGGAGTCAACTTGCATACTGTCATGTACATGTTAATATCACAGTGAGGTACATGCACATGTATTTTGCCTTAGTTAGAAAATTAAAATGCATATTTTGGCACTGCATATCAACACACTGCTAAACATGAAAATATCCAGTGGTAAACAATGTGAACACACAGTGGTAAACAATCTGAGCAGAACATGAACCAGTGATAAAACAGGTGAACACCAAGTGGAAAAATAGAGTGAACATCCAGTGGTATAAAAAGGCCACTAAACGCAATAACACCTAAAAACCACACATCTTAATAATAAAGATGTAACAGGATTATGCCGAGATAGATATCAATTTTTGAAATACACGAAAGTGTAGCAAGATAAACCCATTTGATATGCACATTATTTTTCCCTCTAAATAACAATATATATATATATATCTGATACATGTATATGCCTGTAATAGACGACATTTCTTAAGAAAAAAATTAATTCAAAATAGTTTATGCTTGTCTTGTAAATCATAAAGTAAAAGAGAATTTTGAAAAAAAATATTTGGTATATAATAATATGCTACTAATTTTTTTTCTTAGAAAAACGTAAATACAAAAAATGGTTAAAAAGTTGTTTTCATAGTAGCACTAAAAGTAAAAATAAAAATAAAATTCAAAAATCAATTGCACCTGAAAGTTATGAAATCATTTTTGTATAAATTTTTTTATTAAAAAGTACATTAATTAAAAAAATTAATGTTTTCAGATAGCAATCAGATTCAGCAATCTAAGCACAGAATTGGACTTCTACTGTTTCTCCTGGGGAAAATCTCACATGTTTAGCTTTCCTAGTGTTAGGTAGGGAAGCGGCCACATCAAATGTTGTGTGTCGTTTACACTTGATGCCCTCCATTGCAGACTTGGCTGATGGTGATGGTCCACCATGTACTGAAAATGCCCTGTTGGTATCTCTGAGATTCGTCTGAAAAGAAATATTTTTAAAAATAATTAAAAATTACAAGATTTCTTACTTTTTTTGCTCTCTTTTATTCAATCCATATAAAACATATACAAGGGACAAGAGCGTACAAGGTCCAAGAAACCCTCCGCACATAGAATGTTGAAATGAAAAACGTACATACATAAAAAAAATACTTTACATTTGAAAGTGTGCACCAGTACATGACATTGTATGATATAAAATAAAATTAACTTTCAAGTCTTCAGTTACCGGTACTTTACCTCACTCCTTCCTGCAGCTTCTGACGTTCTGATGTGTTTGGTTGTGTGATATCTCAGGCAGTGCTTTTTATCATGAATATTTAAAGGCGCTCCTTCCGAAGTGCAGTAATATTTCTACAAATTAAATATGTACAACAATAATTCATACGGCTCCTCAGTGCTGGCTACTCCACTGCAATGGAGGAGGGGGAGGTGAGTAGGCATTGGTGGACCTCATTTACAGACAGTATCAGTGTCATGGAAAAATAATATGAGTGATGAGCTCTGTCTAAAACTTATCATTAGTTTAATTATCAATTATTCAAAAGAGATATAAAATTATTTTATCATTTAATCTCTGTAAACACACACACCTGAAGCGTGTTCAGCAGAGCAGGTGCTCGTAAGCTCTTGCCAAAATCCCCTATACGTACAACACAATCTTTGCCAAGCACTCGCGAGCGCCTGCTCTGCTGAAATCTGATGTCAATGGATAACTTCCTTAACAGTTTGATTTAACTGATTTTAACATGTCATTGAGTACTCACCTGACAAGTTTGTGAAATTTGGCCCATCATTTTCATCACATCAGAAAAAGCAGAATCAAGTTCATGGTTGGGCTCAACTGATTTCTGGAAATAAAGTTGATAATCACATACTAATATCTAAATAATTCAGTTGAATTCTGGTATCGTAAAGATTGATATCTCTAAAGTTTTTTGTTATGCTTCTATTTCTTAATACCTTTAATACATTTTATCACACCTTATATAACTGTATATGAATTATGTATCTACTTACACATTATGTATCTACTGTTTAAAATGCCATAAGATGTATAACTTGAGCATATAAAGATTACATAATATACAAGCCGAGTATATAGACTAGTGCCTTTCAGGTTCAAGTGCATACATTTATTTGAGTATCTCTTACGATAATTAATGTCAATATATAATTTTTGTACTTTAATTACCATGTTTACTGTCAATATTTTATTTGAATCTTTGGACGTTCCAAATTTTTCTCTTAGAAGAATTTGTGTGGAAATAAGGTTAAGATTTCTGCACCGTAAATTGCATCTTTTTAATACACAGTCGTCCATCCGTTTTTTTTTTCAGACAGGGAGCTACACTACAGACCTGCAGCTAATTCCTTGGCATATCATTATTGCTATCAAGAGAGAATTTTAACAGGCTGTAATTTATTTTTCTTTCAATGTTTATATCATACCTTTCAAAACTCCACTAATGATAAGTAATGAAATATGTACAACAGACAACTACCCGGGTATACATTTATTTAGTAATGTTACTAATGTACTAACCTAATATTATACCAAACAGTCTAGATTAAGTAGGACTCTAAATATTATAAGCTAGAATGAGAAAATAAAATCAAAATTACTCCACAGATAGGACATGCTGCAGCTCTCTGTGATTTTTTCAAATACACTGGATCGACTGTTGGTTGTCCTTGAGAAACTGTCCATGCTGCATGATTTCTCAGTGCATGCTGATATGTTTGCTGCCCTAGTCTTTGAATTTCTTCTAAATTATTATATCCCCATAAATGTCTATCCCTGCCAGTATGGTTATGAGATTCCTAAAAAAAGAAACTGACAGACAATGTACTTCTTGTACATTTAATATCAACAAAAATGTATATGTACACTGACTGTAACAAAATAGGGAGTGCAATGAGCCAGCACGTGCATCTACTGGGTCAGCGTTATGGGCTTTGTCACAAGACCAATTGGAATGGTATAGTACGTAGTAATCACCGACATTTTTATTTATCAGCTAAATCACATTATCATCTCTGCAACAATTTACATGCAAACTGTCATCTATTAGAGCATGTAGAGTGTCTCGTCATCAGCAGGGCGATATCCCTAACTAAATAAAGTATAGAAATCTAATGCAAAAAATAAGATTACATAGAGTATCGGGACTGGGAAAAATAAAGACAGAATGGGCAAACCAGTATTCAAACCTGGGCCCCCTGAATCTATAGTCAAGTGCTCTGACAACTAAGCAATCTAATGCCGTCCATCCAACCGGTCTGACTGTCATATTATGCCACTCTAAAATGACCTTTGTCCCTGAATATCAAGATCCCGGGTTCTTTCCCTAGGCAGTAGTTAACTTGTAAAATTCCAGGGATTGGTCAATAAATGTGGCTGCTGGATAGAAGAAATAATGATGGACCAAAAAAGGATTTAAACCCAGTGCCCCCTATATCTCTAGTCAGGAATTCTACCAGTTATCTGTATCTGTCGCCAGTACCTGATTGAACTGGACTGACCATCATGCAAGCATAATATTGCTTGAATTTGACAGGTAATTGGATATTCTCATGATAAGACACACAGATCAGTGACCACCAGAACATCTATCAATTTTTATCAGAACAAAACTACTGCTTTTCATAAGCAATTCGCTCACATTACTAAATGTATATCAAGATGGATGGATAAGCAACGTCATGTACATGTTACTAATAGTCTGTCCCAAGTTACTGCTTCCATCACACAAAAAAAGATTTCTTACGGAGATTTCTAATGGGAAATGTTTACATCTTTTCTCCATTCAGAACTACCCTTGTACTCAGAATACCTCGCACAATTTTTCAACGTTATCATCAGGGCTATTTCATGGCTGATACAATGCAAAATCCCCGTTGACTTTCTATTTTGGGTTGTGTATTGAAACCTGAAGCGGTTAAGGGGATTTTCAAAACAGATAATCTGGACATTTTTCATATAAGTCAGTGGGTAAACGTAGTTTGAGCACAAAGATATTCATGATTATCAACATGTCTAGCGAAAAGTGGTGGAAGCAAAAACTAGGAACAGAGTACACGTCATAGTCCGAATATATCTGACGTTTTCCTATCTTTTTTAACAATGTCGATATTATACAAGCCTGGTAAGTACAAAGACATCTGGTGGTGAAAGACTTAAATATGGCATGAGCATACATTGTACATGTCTTCTCCTTCCCTTAATGGAGTGTACTCAACTTGAGTGTTATTACTCCAGTGATTCCATGGTGAACACATTTTGCTCTAAGCCTCTGACTTCACCTGTGCATACCATACATAAACATATGGATGTGAGTGTCAGAAGAGTGTCTGACTCTGTTCTATACGGTATGAAAAGTTCTTTCCGCTACATTTTATGATCATCATGATCAATGACATAAATGTTTTCGAAAATTTTAAATTTTTATACGGTACCATCTGAACTGCAAAAAAATTTACTTTATTACATTATGTGGTTGGAATCCCGGAAATTTGTATTAAAAATCTAAACTAGTTTTATCAAAAAGTTACTTATTTACCTTGCTTGAGTACATTTTGAATTTCTTCTATCTGTTGATATAAACTATATTTAATGAACACCTAACCCGATCTTTTATAATAATCTAATTATATTTAAAATAATAAAGAATGTAAATAAAAAATAAATAAGCATTTCTTAACACAACTGATTTTATGCATTAATTTCAGTTTGAAAAACGACAATGATTCGCATATTTTTCGTATACATTATAACAATACGAACCCGATTTTATTTATTCCAATAGAACTCTTTTGTATTTGAAGTTAGAATTGTCCTTGGGAAGGTAACTGGATGTTTCGCACCTAAACATGTTTCGCGCTAAGATGATTCGCACCTATTCTGTTTCGCGCTGAGATGGTTCGCACCACGATGTTTCGCATCGATATACATTATTTACAATGAATGATTTATGAAAAATATACATGTAAATAATAAGTTAATATTCAGAAATATTTATTAAATAAAATACTTAAGAGGTTTTTATTTTATTTTAAGCATTATTGAAGTGCCTGCACATAGCACAATATATTCAAATAACAGATGAATTTTATGATTAATAAAACCGGTGATTATTCGAAGACAATACTAATTATTCTCTGAAATAAGATCATAATTAGTTCATACAATTAATTGCACAACCAATTAAGTCATTATGAATGATATATTTTTTGGTTGTTGTGAAATTTCATAATGTGGTTGTGTCGTGTGACTAAAACACTTGTGACTGGATGGTGAATTTGTATGTGTGATATTAATGATTACTGTACGTATTAAAGTTGACAGGATTGTTTGCTTTGTTCTAAAATGTTTTAAAAAGAATTGAATGATCAGAAAATAAAGTAGAAATTGTTATCAATGTTTTTGTTTTTAATGGGATAAACTTTAAGTTAGTATTTCGAATATGAATATTTGGTCACTAAAATATCATTTATATTTTCTAATAAATCATAATTATTTATTCATAAATATATGGGATGAGAATAGAAATTTTCAAACAATATCACACATTACTTTTAATCAAGAATGGTACAAAAATGGTATTTGAGTGGATGCATATGCGGTAATGTAAGTTTAAAGCAGAAAAGTTATGTAATTAAATTATCCCCACTTTTAGATCCGTGGTACTTAATTCCCTGCAATAACACCCCTAATTTTCATAAAAATACAGGTAAAACTCACGTAAAAGACATGGTTTAATTGTTATCACAACACAATTAATACCTCTTGTTCTGAACCATATAATAACGCCATGGCTTCAAAGGCTTCATAAAAAAGCCAACGAAAACGTTATACTAGCGGCGCATATTTAAATGCAAACATCATTTTTATAACTTATTTCAATTCTTATATAGGTGATAATTAATTTCAGAGCGATAATAACACGAAAAAATATCTTAATACAGCGAGATGTTTCGCTCCGACGGAGGTGCGAAACATCGAGGTGCGAATCATCTTAGCGCGAAACAGAATAGGTGCGAAACATCACGGATTCCTTGGGAATTATGATGCTAAAATGTCAAAATGGACGAAAAGTCTCTCAATGAGTTGATCCAGAAAGGCGACACGAAGGCCATTGAAAAGGAACTAAACAACGGGCTTAATGTTGACTTTACATTTAAGGAGAATAGCATAAATAATGAGATCAGCGGATACACTTTGCTTGATGTTGCGGTGTCGGCAAGACGAAAAGAGGTCGTGCAATTTCTTGTAGACCATGGCGCAGATGTTAAAAGATCACGTAACTGGCCAGGAGCCACAACAGAGCTTATTGGCGCATTTTCGTTACAGAATACATGCATGTACCCTTGCCTAGTACGCGGGGATGTAGAAATAGCAAGTATACTCGTAAAGGCAGGATTTGATGTGAATTTACAGGACATGCGTCAGTGTTCATCATTATGGCACGCAGTTGACTCCGGAAACTGTGAAATGGTGGATACGATTTTAGAATCTCCGTCAGTAAATATTGAACTACCTGACATGACTTATCTGCGTCCTTTACATGTTGCTGCCCTTCATGGAAATGGAAAAATCGTCACCCACTTACTTAGAAAGGGGGCTAACCCTAATGCGTTGCACGTTTTCGGAAACACCCCGCTTATAATGGCATGCAAAGCCAACTCCTATGAGTCCGTACATCAACTCCTTCTCTACGGTGCAAAAGTTAACACAGGGAGCATATATGGCGTGACGCCGCTCTCTAAATTTTTGCACAACCCTCCAACTTTGCAAGACTTACGTATTTTTGACCTACTTCTAAGTGCCGGAGCTTGTGTTCTTGATACGGAGTTAACCGAATGGAAACAGCATGAAAATTTGCAGATAATTTTGGACCACCCTCAAATTTATGATGCTTTAAAACAGGTATCATCGACACCTTCGTCGTTGAAAATACTAACTTGTAAATATATACGATACCGAATTAAAAAGTGTATCGTGAAGAAACAGGCTGACTTGAACATTATCTCAGTCATAAGTAGTTTGCCTCTTCCATCTA
>WFKH01011925.1:75446916-75457034 GCA_016163765.1 Magallana hongkongensis
GACTATACAGGTTCAAAATGGCATAAATAAAACGTCTGATATCAAAAGATATTTGTAAGTTTTGTGAGGAAGATCAATTTTGTTCCATTACATCAGTCAATCTATAAAGAATTTGATGATTTTCACCGCTAGTAAATGGTAATGAGATTCAAATAGATGGAGTAATTTAATTAAAAATGAACGTGTTTTTGCGGCATATATAACAGACAAAGCGTATTGTTGAATGTGCTATCGCGTTGGTATAGAAAAAAATTATTCGCTGGGTATCAGTCATGCATATATTCAATCATATGTTGCTCTTACACCAAGTGAACAACTGTATACTATGCCACTGCGGTATCAAATGCACTCTTTCTGCGTTGAGTTTTACGCTTTATCTGTAAGTATACAGCTACAGGTACATAAAGTAATAATAATTTATTATTATTTGGAATGTACCAATATTATCACCCACGAAATCCTGATCACAAGTTGTTTGATAAAATCTACTGTATAAAAAGCTTCACAAACTTACAACAAATATTGAGAGGCCGGGAGGCGGCGGTATGGGCGCTTTAATTTGACCGGTGCAACTCCAACTACAAATGAATTGTCTCAGGTCCCATCAAACACACGTATTGTGACAATACGTCAAAACGACGCCGGGTTTTGGTTGATATTAATTTAGTCATGACGTCCTTTAACTAAATCCCATGCAACATCAATCGGATCTCAAATAAAAATTATTTTAACAATCGTGTTAAAATTGAACCAGTAATCTGAAAGAAATTAAAGTCAAAAGTTAATGGACGGATGCGTTCGGTGCGTATGATTTTAATTTGGAATTCGCTTTCTTGTGATTATTCAAATCATCACTTTAATTTCTTATACATTGTACATGTACACATTTATTTAAATCAATATTTAAGGAATAAGGAATCATTCTTTGAGTATTATGAGGTGATAATTTCGGTCGGGGCGTGATCAAATCAAATACAGCCCGAAGGGCGCCCCAATTATACGTCATTTGAAGTTATTGGACTATTAGTATAAAATCAATACGTAGTGTTATCACAGGCAAAGACACTGAAAAATGTAAATATTCAATAATATTCAATAATAATAAGTATTTTGTTACTGAATGCTTATCCTGACTAAAAAATTTTCAATTGCCAAATGCTATGAATTAAAATGAAATACTGGGAAAATGTGAAATTATGATATACCGTATCGGGCGTATCCTATGGCACGCCAAATTCACAAAAATGGGCGAAACATAGTTTCACAGCACTTGAATAAACTAGGTCTATCGACTGTCAACTATAGTCTACGAACCGTAAACTATGGTAAACGATATCATTTAATAACTATAGTTTCACCTGTAAAACCATATTTAACATTTGTAAACTATAGTTTACGAATGCTAATTATGTAAGTTTTTTTTTTTTTTTATCTTTTATTAAAATCAATGTCATATTTTCATACATCAACATTTATCACATAAAGTTTCAACAAGTTAACTATCCTCAAATCTTACAAATAATCACAAAAATCTTGATAAACATTATTTCTTATATAATCAATCTTTCTTAAAACAGTGTTTTGGACATTCAATTTACCTTTTAATACATAAAGAATGTTTTTCTTTGACATTGTTTCATCATCAAATCTACATTTCATCTTATATTTGTATATTGTATATGCAACAAAAGCTATTAAATTGTTTAAAACCAATGTTTTTTCGTTGACTTCATTGTAAAATCCAAGTACAATAATTTTCCAAGTAACAGTAAACTTAAGAAAAGAACTAGTTATTTCCCAAATAGGTTTGACAATTTTACAATCATATAGCAAATGTTTTATGTCTTCTTTAAGTTTACAAAAAGTACATAATGGTGATACATCTTTATTCCATTTACTCACATATACATTATTATTTAATATATCATTTAATAGTTTGTAGTTAAATTCTGCTATTATTTTCTCATACATATTCTTTATTTTGGACACATATACATTTTTCCATATATACCCCTCCTTAATGTTGAATATTCGCTTCCATTTATTTTCTTGGATAGATTTTTGAAATTTATTATCAATGAATATTGAGTAGTAAAAATTGCTTTTTGTAGATCTTATAGATTTTGTAACATGATTTTAAAAAAGAACATGTACATCATTTTTTATATTTACGTACTTTGCATATGAACAATCAAATTTTTGTCTAAAGGATTTAACAGCTCTTTTTAACATAAGATATTCACAAATGATATTGTTCTTTTTAACTAATTTGTTTGAAAAATATGTTATATCATACATTTCCCCCGTTTCATTAAAGATATCTTTAACATATAATATGCCACACCTAAGCCAGTTATAAAAACATAGTGTAGTGGCTTTGAATCGTATTGAAAAAGTTTGTTATTCCATAAAAATTGGCTTAAAAACTCATCTCTTGTTAAACTACCAACCGATTTTTGTATTTTACAACTATTAAACGCATTAAATACATTTCGGTAAAACTGAGGTAGCTTTATCATTTCAAAAAAATCGGAATTGTTTGGATTACACTCATTGGTTTTAATAATATCAAACACTGTAATATTGTGTTGTTGCAAAATATCATTTAGTGTTCTATGTGTAGTACTTTCTGGATTTACTATCCTCTCTAACCATGATGCTTTAGCAGCGTAAAATTTACTCTCTATATCGATTATCTCAATACCACCCTGTTCAATTTTTCCAATTAACGTGTTTCTCTTTATTCTGTCTCGTTTTTTCCACAAAAAATTATATATTAATTTTGAAACATTTTTAAAAAATTCAACATCTGGGTTTTGTAAAATATTAGCATTGTATAATATCTTTGAAATAGCTAAGGTATTTATAATTGTACATTTTCCAAATATTGTAAGATTTCTTTTTTTCCAAACACTTAGAATTCTTTCAAGTTTTTCAAGTTTACTTGTCCAGTTTTTCTCATAACATTCGCTTTTATCATGTCCCATATAGATGCCTAAAGATTTAATGCACGATTTTGTAATTCTTACACCTCTTATATAAGTTTCTTCCGCGTATTCATTTACAAGTGAGCCAGTTAATAGACATTCTGTTTTTTCTATATTAAGTTTTGGTCCGGCAACTCTAGAGAATTCTGAAATTGTTTTTAATACTTTGGTCAAGGATTTAATATCTTTTACCATACTTGTGCAATCATCTGCATGTTGAATCATTTTAATGCTATCGTCGGTCGCGTAATTTTTTTGAAAGGATAGCCCTTTGATTTCATTATCGCTTTTTATCTGAACGGCTAATATTTCTAGAACAAGTATAAATAATAACGCAGAAACCGGACAGCCTTGACGTATTCCCCTTTGCATTGTACATGGTTTTGACATCCATCCATTGTTTTTTAGTTTAAATGTGGGCTTATTGTAAAGTGTTTTTATCATTCCGATAAATTTAGAGCCAAAGTTAAACTTTTCTAAAGTTTTAAACATAAAATTGTATTCTATGGAGTCGAACGCTTTTTCAAAATCTAGGAATAGTAATATTCCGTCCAAATCATTATGTACGTAATATTCAAAGACATCTAAAATCAATCGCGCGTTTTCGCCTATGTATCGGCCTTTAATATATGCACTTTGTTCGCGATTTATAATTTTACCAGCTACATTTTGTAATCGTAAGGCTAAAACATGTGCAAATATTTTGTAGTCAACATTAGTTAAGCTTAAAGGTCTATAGTTTTTTAAATTATCATTTTCTCCTTTTTTAAACACTAAAGATAAAACGGCATTTCGCTGAGAGAATGGTAGGATTCCTATTTCAATGCTTTTAAGAAGAGATGCATAATAAATGTCTTTTAAATCATTCCAAAACATTTTATAAAATTCTGCCGTAAGTCCATCTTGTCCAGGAGATTTATTATTTTTCATACATTTTATCGCTGTTTCACATTCGCGCATGGTAGGCAGTTCATCACATTCTCTTTTTTCATTTTCTGTGATTTTTTCGCATTTTATATTTTTTAGATATGTTTCAATAGCGTCATCACTTATACTTTTGCTTTTGTATAGTGTTTCATAGAAGTTTATAAGACAGTCCATAATTCCTTTATTGTCCGAGTGTTCTATTTGATTATTATCTTTTATTTTATTGATTGTATTTGTCGTTTGTTGCTTTCTTTCAAGATTTAAGAAATAGGATGAACATTTTTCTCCTTTTTCTATCCATACAGATCTGGATCGTACAAATGCGCCACTACATTTCTCGGCGTAAAAATCATCAACTTCTTTTTCTAGCAATCGTTTATAGGTCATATTTATTTCTGAAAAAACTTTTGATTCTAATTGCTTTATTTGTTCTTCAATAAATTTGATTCGATTTTTCTTATATTTACCTAGTTGTTTTGAATAATTTATACAAAAGTTTTTGATATTTATTTTGACATATTCCCATTTACATATTGGGTCTTCCTTTTCAAGTTTTTGCGCTTCCTCGCGTATAAAAGATTTTATTTTTGTACAAAAAGTTATGTTTTCTAAAAGCGAGTTATTTAGCTTCCAATATCCAGCTCCCCGTGGGTTTTCACAAGTATAAAGTTCAAGAAATATACCCAAGTGATCCGTAAACCTATTATTGTCTATGTTTGGTGCCTTTCTTAGAAAAATATTATTTATTGGGAATGATAATTGTTCTGAAGTAAATACATAAGCGATCCTACTTTGAGGGATATTATTCCCATTACACCATGTTAAACCTTGTTTGTAAGTTTTCCCACTTGATAACCAGCAATCTTTAAAACAAAATGTTTTCAAAATTTTCTTTAAGACACTAACGCTTTTATCATTATTATTTATATCTATTTGACAGTTAAAGTCTCCACAAAGTATCACATTGTCTAAATTTATCGCATTTTGATTAATCCATGTAATTACTCTTTTGAAAAAATCAATCCTATCTTTCTCATTATTAGGCGCATAGATATTTACTAAAGTCAATTTTTGATCATTATACTTTATATTAATTAATAGTCGTCTACCGTCTACAGATTTATAATGGTTTATAATCTCTATTTTACTATTCTTTTTAAACAAAATTGATACACCTCTACTATGTACAGATTCTGAGAAACAATGCACTATTTCTCCAAACCATCGTGAATTAAAAGAAGATTCTTGTTGTTTTACAAAATGAGTTTCTTGCAGAAAAATAATATCATATTTAACATCTTTTAACCAATCAAAAAGTGTTGTTCTCTTTTTGTAAGTATTTAAACCTCTAACATTTAGAGAGTACAGTTTTAAAGAGCAATTGTCCATGTGTTGTTAAGAGTTTGTGGGCGTTTACTTACTTACGGGCACCGCCCTTGTCATTTCTCTTGCCTTTCTTGTCATTTCGCACATCTTTCAACAGTTCGTCAATGTTTGGCTGTCTCTCATTTGTCGCTCCTTTAGTACGCGGGACGGAAGCACTGCGGAGTTTTCTGCCGAATTTATGAGCAATCTTTTGATAGATTTTCCCAAG
Organism: Magallana hongkongensis; assembly: GCA_016163765.1. Classification (NCBI taxonomy): domain Eukaryota; kingdom Metazoa; phylum Mollusca; class Bivalvia; order Ostreida; family Ostreidae; genus Magallana; species Magallana hongkongensis. Next base: position 75,452,425 of record WFKH01011925.1, read on the forward strand.
TTTGTTTTCACCAGGCCACTATTTCGGATCGGTATGTAAGGTGGCATTGACGTCCAGTCCTGTACCCCACTCCATGTCGAACGTCCCTTCAGCATAGATGGTGTCGTTGTTAAACGTTTCAAATTTGGTCTTGATATCGGGGTTTTGGTCAACCTTAGCGTTGACTATTTCTTCCATCACTGCCTCTTTTTCACTCTGCCAATCCTGCGGATCCCTTATGGTATGTCCAATCCTTTTGGCGTCCAAAGCCGTTTCCGATTCCCTCACCTTTTTTGCCGCGTCTAGGTCACCAGCGCGAATTGCTTTAGTCAGCTGATAAGCATGTTCCGCGGAGTTGTGTTTCTCACCAAACACATCGATAGAACACGGGTAAAAGTTGGATAGTAAATTGGACATGCCCTGAAACACTACCACTTCCCCGGTTGTTGGAGAATCCACGTAATGCTTACATTCGGAGGACCCATGGGTGTGTCCCGGTTTTCTACAGACCCGGCAGACCCTTTCATTTTTGCACTGATGTTTCCGATGTCCAGTTTCCCAACAGTTGAAGCATTGGCTCTTTGATCCGGAATCATTTTCCTGATTTTGATGGTAGATTCGGCATTTCAATTTAGCGCACACTGCGTTTCGTGGAAGGGATTTTCCGCTGGGGAGTGGGACAATGTAGAGGAATCTGTTACCATTCAGGACATTGGTCATTCGGTGTGTGATCGGATGTCGTATGTTCTCATATTTTATTGTACTTTTTATGTTGTTTATGCTTATATCAAATTTGCTTAGCATTTCAAGCACCGCGCTATCATCTACAGACAGTGGTAACCCACATATGGTTACCTTCATCACTTTGACATCTGGACCGCTAGCTCCTGTCGAGTATGGATTCGAATCATATACTTGCACCGATATGTTTCTGAGTTCGAATCCTTCCACAACAAGCAGTGATCTGGCTTCTTTGGTTTTTAAGTAAACCTTCCGTAAATCACGCTCAAGTTGAATACAGTGTATATCGTCTCCAATCTTTAGATGCAAAGATTCATACATCTCAAAATCACTGATTCTGTTCGATCTGTCCTGCTGAATTTCCGAATTTTTAATATACACCGCTAATTATGTAAGTTAATTTAATTAATATCTGTCTGTCAATAGATTTTGCTGATAGATTCACACCTGTAAAAACGATATTTTTCGTTCCCATCCCATTGGAAACAGAAACAGCCATGGGGGCATCCAAATTATTTGTCGTTTCCAAAATTGGAAAACAAAGAACGCAGTGTACAAAGCAAAGAGTAAACTCAAAAATTCCGATATCTTTGTGACCGAGGACCTCACCAGATACCGACAAGGAATCATACATGAACTGTCAGCTGCTAAACGCTTGCGTAAAGTTCACTCTTTCTGGACCAACGACGGGAGAATTTTTACTAAACTCTCCGAAAATGGTCAAAAATATTTGATCAAATCCATCAGTGAACTGCACAAAATCGCGCCGCCACCGAGTGACGAACAACAAGGCTAAAAACGCAAATCCCATACTCTCTTCTGAACCACAAACCCATGTGAGCAATGTATGGTGTAAATTAAATACAATGTATAATCAGTTATGTGTGATATTCTAAGCATCGTGTCTTTAAAAGTAGTTACATGTATTTGCAGATGTATGAAAATAATTTGTATTTATATGTACAACCAATCTAATCGTTGTGGTTAAATTACATAGCTACATTTTTTTTTGTTATATAGTAGTATTATAACTGTGTAAACCTATAAATTTATACTTTCCCATTTTTTCTCCAATCCCAATCAATTTGATTTTTGACCAATATTGTACTTGATGCCATAATGTTTATTCTTTTTTTCTACATTTTCTTGTTTTTGTTCATTTGTTCCTTTCTTGTTTTTCACTTTGCATTCTTTATTTGTTTGCATAGTACACTTTTTCAAGTGTTTGCTTACTGTGTTTTTACCTTCAACTTTTGTCTTGATGTTACGCAACGAAGGTCATGGTCGTTCAGTACATGTATGAATTCACACCTGTCTTTTCAATCGCAGTGCTCTCTCATAGTTTCAATAACGTTAATCAACATGTCTTTCAATGGCGGGTGACACAATTGAACAATACCGAGCCGCGATTGGGCTATTTTACTGTTGTGTACGGTGTGTGAAAAAATGTTTTTATCTTAATCTGTTTCAATTAAGAGTACTTTTCAAATGTTTACTTCAATACTTACTGTGGTTTAGAAAATTGTATAGAACATTGTTGAGGTGTTTTGCGCAATACTCTTTAGTTATTAATTATTTTTTTTCAAGTCATTTTCATGCTATTATTTCTATCAGGAGATATTGAGACAAACCCTGGGCCTTGTACTGGTACACAATATACTTTAGACATATTTCATCTTAATATTCGAAGTATTAGAAACAAATTAGACAGTTTACTAAGTTTAGTCTCAGATTTTGATGTTTTATGTTTTACGGAATCTCACTAAGACTCCTCAATTTTAGACCGAAATTTATTTATTGATGGTTTTAATACAATTTTTCGCAAAGACAGGAATAGTTCTGGAGGGGGTATTATTGTATATATATCAAACTCACTACGAGTGAAAAGACGCATTGATTTAGAACCAACAAATATTGAATGCATTTGGGTTGAAATAAGTGACCCTACCTGCAGTATTTTGCTCTGTTGTACATATCGGCCTCCAAATTGTCATAACTTCTTTTGGAGAAATTTGTCTTGGTCCATTGAAAAAGCTTATGATGAATCTGACAAGATTATTGTAGTTGGAGATCTAAATGTTGATTTTTTAAATATCCCACACACTCACTTGGTCAAAGATTTACTATCCAGTCACTTTTTAGAAAACACAATCACCGAACCGACAAGAGTCACACAAAACACGAGCACACTCATCGACCCAATTCTAGTAACACGTGACGTTTCATTTTCGACTCTGGAGTTTTAGATGTGCATCATACTATTAGTGACCACAAAGCTACATATATTTATGTTAAAAGTAATTTAAATCTCAACAGTGCTTACAAGCGCAAAGTTTGGCTTTACAAAAATGCGGATTTTGATAAACTTAATTTTCTTATTACACACACAGATTGGGAAACATTAATAATGGGGGCCGATGATGTAGATCAAGCTGCCGACAATTTTTCAGAAACATTTTTATCGCATATTAGGAATTCTGTTCCCGAAAAAACTGTAACTATCAGACCCAAAGATAAACCATGGTTTGACTCAGCCTTACGGAAAGAGATTAGACAAAGAAACCGTTTAAGGAAGATTGCAATAAATTCTAGAAACGCTTTAGATATGCAAAAGTTTAAAAAATCACGCAATAAAGTTAACAATATGAAAAAGTATGCAATTGACAATTATTATAACAATTTAGAGATTAATCTTTTAGATTCCAGTAAAAATAATTCCAAATTATACTGGAGATTATTGAAGAATGTTTTTGATATTAAAATGTCTACCGAAATTCCCCCATTGCAATTTGCCTTAAAAAACGGTAAACAATCCATAGCTTATACCAATGCAGAAAAGGCTGAGGTTCTGAATGATTATTTTTCCTCCATTTCATGTTTAGACGACAAAGACGCTAGATTACCTGAATTCAACTCTGAATGCAACAATTTTATTTGTCATGTATGTATTTCTGAACAAGATGTGATAGATATTATTTCAATCATTCAAGTAAACAAAGCTGTGGGGCCAGATAACGTAAGTCATAAAATGCTTAAAAATACTATGTATACAATAGCAAAGCCTCTGTGTACATTATTTAATCGTTCTTTAAGAAACTGTACATTTCCAAGCTCTTGGAAAATATCCAATGTTTTACCTTTATATAAGAAAGGCGACTCATCACAAATGTCGAATTATAGACCTGTTTCCTTATTAAGTTGTGTTTCTAAGATAATGGAACGAATTATTTTTAGACATGTATACAACTTTTTTCATGATAATAATCTTTTTTATAAGTATCAAGCTGGATTTTTACCGGGTCACTCAACTGTTTATCAGCTAATAGAAACGTACGACCATATTTTAAGAGCAATTGATCAAGGTCAATCTTGTTGTATGATTTTTTGCGACTTGTCAAAAGCATTTGACCGCGTTTGGCATAAAGGTTTATTGTTTAAACTCCATACCTACGGTATTACTGGAAATCTGTTCAAATGGTTTAATAGTTACCTTGTAAATAGAAAGCAAAGGGTTATGTATCGAGAAGTGTTGTCGTCTATCAAGTCTATTAATGCCGGAGTGCCTCAAGGCTCTGTCCTTGGTCCATTGTTATTTCTTATTTATGTAAACGATATAGCAGATAACATGTTAACATTTATGTAAACGATATAGCAGATAACATGTTAACATTTTGCAGACTTTTTGCAGATGATAATAGCCTTCAACATGCTGCAATCAATGTACACGATATGGAATCTTATCTTAATCGGGATCTTTTAACTTTAGAAGTTTGGTCTAAGAATTGGCTTTTAAAATTTAATCCTTCAAAAACTAAGGCTGTTTATTTTAGTAATAAACCTAACACAGTAACCCCTACGTTAAAATTTCAAGGATGCGATTTGGAATTCGT
>WFKH01011925.1:75461730-75474634 GCA_016163765.1 Magallana hongkongensis
TGATTGCCAAAAACTATACTCTGTCCCATGATATCCTTGAATCACATTTTGCTTAATTACTCGATATTTATAAATACCTCGAGGTTCAAACGATGTTCATTCAAAAGTATAAGAAATTTCCAAGATTTCTCAGTTGAAACACCCCTGTTAGCTTATCAGGTTTCAATACACGGCTAAAAAATGTGATGTCTACAGGGATTTTGTATATTCTCTTTTGAGAAGTGGACAGGCATTAGCCTAAATCCACTTCTCAAAAGAGAATAGGAATTTGTATTGCAACAAGCACGGATGATAACGTTGATAAATTGCGAGAGGTATTTCGAGTGACTTCCGAATGGAGAAAAGAATTTGTAAACACTCATTATAAATCTCCGTAGGAAATCTGTTTTCTGAAAAATGATAATGTGTCAATGAGGATATCTTGGAAATTTTCCCAACGATTTCAATTGCATTTCTTTCACAGGTGTGTATATTTTTATTAAAAATCGTCCAAATGTGCTGCATAAACATCTTAATTGGCCGGGACAGACTATAGTCAACAAACCAGTTATCAGTTGTCAATCTAACAGATTATAAAGTTGAGTCATTAGGCAATGATCCACTTGTCTCTAACATATATAAGAAAATTCACCCAGACAGCAAGTATAACCACAGGGGCATCGTATCCGCTCTACACTCTATGACATATGTGTAAATAATACACAAGGGAAGAATTGAAAGTAGGACACGATTTGTAAACAATGTCAAAAAACAACTTACTTGACAAAAGTTACGCAAATCCTCCTACACAATGTTGCAAATGTTGTCAAAAAACACGTTCACACCAGGCATGGGGTAATCGTAATCGAGTAATCGCAATTATCGATTGTAATGATTATTCTTTTTCAAGTAATCGACAGTAATCTGTAATTGAAGAGATTTTCGATAACTTGTAATCGTAATTTAATCGATTACAGCCAAAAAGTTCAGTGTAATTATAATTACTTTTTCGATTACTTTCGATTACTCTTTTAACATTGTAAATAAGTTATCCTTGTGTATACGCGTGTGAATAACTATTGCATAACACTTCCTGTCCATGACAGCAGCCGTGGTCTGATCACATCTCGAGTATGTTAAGACCCCTTTCATTCTCTCTCTCTCTCTCTCTCTCTCTCGTTGCAAATAACTAATATTTTATGTAAATTAAGTCATACATGTAGCCTTAACGGTAATCTTATCAAAATACAGATATCTACATAAGTGCACAGATTGCAGTGACGGGCGTTTGATCTGATCAAAATACAGATCTCTACATACATGTAGGTGCACAGATTGCAGTGACGGGCGTTTTCGGTAAAAAAAGGTAATAATAATAAAGCAGTTATCATACGGGCTTTCGATTTCTGCATTAGGTAGACCGCCTGAACCAGGGACGAATATACGTATATACGTCCCTGCTGAAACCGAACATAAAATTATGCATGATAATGATTCAGACAGGTACCTTAAAAATCACAAGAAAAGCACAATTTTGAAGAAAAGTTATCCCTGGGTAAAAGCGTGTGTATAACTTTTACGTAACACTTTCTCTCTGTGACAGCGCTCGTGCTCTGACCACGTGCCCTGAGAAATTGAATGTTGGGACACCTTTCTCTCTCTCTCTCTCTCTCTCTCAAATAAAAAAAAATAATGGCCAAAAATCACAGGTGCTTGTGGACAGGACTGTGCCCCCCCCCCCCCCCCCCTTTCCAATTTTTTTCTATAATTTTTTTTTTTATTATTTTTTTATATTTATTATCGTTAACAACCCCTTATATATGTCTCCAGTCGAAAAATAACAGAAATATCACGACTCTGTGGCATTTTATATTCACACTCGTTTCCCCTATATAGGGGAAAATAAAACCTTAAAATCTTAAATATTTAAGCTGCTAATTGAAAGAAATGTGGAGAGGAACCAAACAGAAGTGTAAAACAGCTAGGGCGCGATGGCAATTTGTCATAAAAACTTTATTTTTGTACCAACGTCAAATAAACCATAGGACGTAATTTTGCCATTTTGATGTTAATATTTAATTTCCCTGCTCTGCTATGTAAGGCACACAAACGACACTTAACCTACATAGTATAAAACTGTATTCCTTGAATATTCATACGATATGTTTCACTGAATTTAAATTTGTTCTTTTAAACTGTAATGGGCATTCAAAACAGTATCATAATTTATGGATCACCCTGTAGCCTCATACAATCAAATCAATCATGACGTCATAATAGAGTTAGCACATCAAAGCATCATTACAATGAAAGTCGACTGTTCCCCCTTAATACAGAGGTCACTTTGGATCCTCATACAGAGAGTAATTTTTTGATTACTCAGATGCTTGAGCAGGTTTAAAAATTTAAGCAACTCATTGCCAAGGTTAAAATATTTAGAGCAACTCAAGGTGGTTTTAGGGACTTGAAGATGATTACATATTAAAGTAAATACTAAGCATATCCCATTCAGATATGCATAGTTAAGATATAACTATTGACATGATTGATATGTAATATATTAGACCAAGTAGTAATAAGTTTTAGATACCAGGGATTAATCTAGAGCAAATTTACTACCGATATTTTGGTATTTTTCCCCATTTAGAGAAAAATTCCCCTGAAGATCCCATTTTCCCCTTTTGATGAGTAAATGGTTTTCCTTGAATAATAAAAAGCTCAAAAATTTTTGTTTTATTTTTATTTTGCTTATAGCTACTCCAAATGGGGTTAAATAAATATGTAAATTGTGTGAATTTTTGAACTGTGTGAGTATTTTATGCACTCTAAATGCTCATAAAAATGCTGAGATTCATGCAATTTTAAGCTGGGAATTTCATCCCTCTGGGTCCCATAGCAGGGCTCTGACCCCCGGATGATTTTCCACATTATTTAATTTTCCCTGATGGAGATTTTGGAAAAGATTTACGCTTGGAAAGTCCCATTTATTATACATTGTTATACAATATCAAGTGACCTACAACCCTGAATGGCCATTTCTTGGATTTTCAAATACTGTCACGAGTGTAAACTAATTTTCAAAGAACATGATAAAGTTTTGAAATGCTTTAAAATTTTGATCATTTTGAATTAACGTTTAAACTACGTTCTGAATCTGATACACAACTAAAAATCATACAACGAAATCTACATTTAGTCTCATTGCCTCGCACCTAAGAATCAAGAAAACTTTATCTTTAAAGTAAAATACACAAATTCGGCTGATTCTCTGAACGCCTACTGCCCAATTATCATTATTCAATTATACTGGGCAATTGTGGAGCCTTCTAAAGGGGCACAGGTAGACCTGTGTTTCCTTGAATGAAAAATAATATAACAGTTTGTCATTTTTGTTAAATTTTGAATGCTTTTATAATTAAAATTGTTGCATAAATAAAAAGAAAACATTGAATCAATTTTAATATATTATTTATTTAATTTATTAGCACTACATATAATTTAAAACAATAAAATAATGTTTTAAAATTGCATAACATTTTATATATAATTTTCTTTTTATTTTGACACATAGCACTGTTTTATAACAAACTCATAAATACATGGTTGTCTAAAACATAAACAACAATCTAAAATGACATAAAGTTTTAAAAAGTATAATTCATACCAGTATATATACAATATTTACACAGATACTAATATGGGCTCGGAGTCTGTCTTAATGTCCTTTCACTTTCACTGTCACTATGTGAATGTCCTAAATGACGTCTTCGATGCTGTCTAGAGGAACTAGGGGTAGGACGGCTGCTCTTCTTATCAGTTTCTTCACGTTGTCATCTTCTCTGTAGGGGATCTGTAAACCTGTGATCTGTGCCTTGCGCCAAACAGCCTGTGTGAAATGGAAGAAACATCCTTTGGTGGTGATTCCGGGGAAAACGTCTCTGATGGAGTTATGTACTGCAGTTTCGAAGTCGGCAAGGGTACTGGTGGGAGAGAACTGCAGGCCGAGGTCGTTCATCTTGTCGGAAAGGAGAGTGAAGAGTCTTGTGTAGGTGGCTTGGTTCTTTCCTGGAAGAAGGGCATACACAACGGGCGTCATCTGGTCGTCAGTCATGATGTGGATGGTGAAGATCTGGTAGAACAGGCTGGGGCAGGTGTAGAAGGTTCCATCGCAGAAGAAGGTCTCGGAGGCAGCAAGGTCTTGAAGGTTGTCTGTTGTCGCAAACGCAAGTATCCTGTTGTTCTGGAAGATGTCATCTAGTAGAAGGAATGGTTGTTCCGTCTCTGTCTCTGTCCATTTCCCCTCCAGACTGATGTCTGCTGTAGTCTTTGGAAGTGGTGGTGTCTGTTTCCTGCGGGCTCTGTAGAGTGATGACCTGGCGGTGTTGAAAGTCGGCTCTCGATGAGCTCTCTGTTGGTGTCGTCCCATTCATTGTCTCGGAGTTTGTTGAGTTCTACGCTGAAAATGGAGGGGATGGGCCTAACTTCATCTGTACATCTTCTGGAGATGGCTGTCGTAATTTGTTTGGCGACAACTTCACTGTGGTCCGCTGCATGGGTGTGTTGCTGTCGTCCAAAACCTGTGGGGATGTCGTTCTCTGTTGAGATACTGGCGGAACATCCAGATGTAGTGCACCTCCAGAAGATCTTGTTGTCCGTCCTTCGATTTACCCGGTAAATGTAGCAATTGAATGCAAGATTACGTCCCCCTCTTCTTTTGGTGATGAACTTAACGTTGATCTGTGCATTTGCCATTGTGAGTGAAAAATGATGATGTCTGGATTCTTTCCTTCTATTTATACAATTCTGCAGCTTGTGTTCATTTATTTACAGCTTGGATGAGTTCGGTTCAACATAATTTATTTACAGCTTGGATGAGTTCAGTTTAACATCATTTATTTACAGCTTGGATGAGTTCAGTTCAACATTTTTACAGTAATTGATTTTAAAACTAATATTTAAAAAATATCAAAGTGATTTTTTTTACCATAATAATGTTTAATTACTTGGTTTTATGACTTTGTAATTAAAAAATATTTAAGCTTATGTCGTTCATTTATTCACAGCTTGGACAAATTTGTTGAAGAAAGTGATTTTTTATCATATTTTATCTCAGTCATAATTTAGATAATCATCATTTAAAATCTCTGATTTTAATTTATACCTTAAGATACCTTTTATTTTGTTAAGATGTAAATTTAAAAATGAAGAAAGATATTTAATTTTTATTTTTTTAAAATAATATTTAATGATTATTTTATTTCACTGAAACATTTAGGTTATAAAAAAAATATGGTATTTTTAATATAATGTCAGGTACATGCAGCCATTAGCACTATTTATTGCATCTTTTTATTTTTTTAAATTAAAAATAAGACAATTAAAAGTATATTAAATTAAAAGTATATACAGGTAAAGTCTACCTGTGTCCCAAAGTATATACAGGTAAACTCTACCTGTGTCCCCTTAGAGGGCCCCATAATTGCCTTGACCAATTATTATTTTTAATTGAGGAGTAGGCGTTCGGAGAACACACCACAAATTCAGTAACACTACAATGTCACGTACATTCAAATTTACTAGCATACATTGTACAGCATATTGTATGATCCAGCAAGGACAGTAGGAGTAAAAAGCCTGTCTGTTTAACCATTTCACTCACACCACAACTTCCCTCCTTCCTAACTGAATTCAAACTTATAGCCTTAATAGTGAAATGACCCTAACACATTAATTGATATTGACCAATCAGAGGATTTTACTCCTGCTTAAATTTCCAGTTGTAATTATGTTTCAATTTTCTTGGCATTTTACGCCAGGAAAATTTGAACTTGCCAAATGACGCCTATAAATTTGAAATGACGCCTGGAAATTTAAAATGACCCTTGGAAACCGCCTCTTCTACTCAGGCGTAACTTTTCAAAATTTTGTCTCTGCCCCAAATACGCCAGGAATTTACAGATTCCCTCTAGAATCCACCTATATTCACTTCAAAACTTCTTACAGGTAATGATAACCTGTGTTTCATGTGATCAGTTGATAAATAATAAAATTTGCACCCTTTTCAATTACTTTTACAGGGTTGCTAATTTGAGGAGATCTTACTAGAAATTGAGAACCAGCGAAAATGGATGATGCTGATTTGGGAGCAGTTGCTAATATAGACATTACTTTATACAGTGAAGATAAACCAGAAAATGTTGATTCCGTTGAAAGGTTGGAATTTTTCTTTAATTTCTCTAATTCATAATAAATGTTAAACTTTGCAAATAGAGGCTACAAGATATGAACATGCACAACAATTATATTCATATGTTTGTCAAGTTTGTGCTTATTAATAAAAATCAAAATGAAAGTCTTTAGGGTTTAATAGTCATGTAATCTATTTCATAGGACCTTAAGGTACAGAAATGAACACTATTGGTTGGAAACAATTGATAGAATCTCTTGCAAGGTTCATTGATATATCGATATACATATATAATATTTAAATTGGTTTACAGCATATCCAATGTGTATCTTTGTTGCTGCATTATAAATGTTCTATTTATAAGTGAGAATTAATTATTTAAGGAATGCTGCAACTGGATAACATTAAATGCAAATGATTGATAATTTTTTTTAAAGTAATATTTATTTTCATATTCTGTAACGATATAAGCATTTGTACAGTACATAATGCAAGGTAACATAAATGATGCCATTCACATCTTCATAACTGTCAAACATTTTGGTACTGTAAACTAAATAACTTTTATTCAAGAGCGAGAAATTTTTCGCGAGGTTCGTGAGAGCCTCGTCATCGTGAATATTTCTCGCCGCGAACCAGTCTTAGTCATATGGTTGTTATAACAATATAATTATGAGTCTGGATAAGGGTTGGTCGCGAACATTAGTCGTCGCAAACCAGTTTATCGGAAGTAAAACGCGAAATATAGTCGTTTTACAAAAGTTGTTTTACAGTAATCGTTGATGTAATTGTTTTTAATTAACATATTATAAGATTATTTTAGGAATTTTTACAAAATTTGAAAACATCAGATTTATTCCTGCATTATCAGCATGCCATACATAACAAGGAATTATTTTAACACTGAATAATTATTGAACTCGGAATGCAAAGAATAAAAAAAATGAGCAACTATTTAGGACTTTTTCAATTAAGTTGTAAACTCTGTTTTCATTTAAATATTAGTAAATTATTGATAAAATATTTCACTGAAATTTTTTATTTTTCAGATCTTCAGATATTATTGTGTCAAAAAATAAAGATGAGGAAGAAAACGATGAATTAAGTGTAAGTTTTTTAATTCCATAATTTATGGAATATTTTATATTAAATTACAGTTAAACTCTTTAATAAATGAATTCCAAGCTGGGGCCACTGGATTTACTTTCAGGGTTGCTATATCTGTTAATTGTTATATTTGTATAACGAGTTCGTAATGATTAGCATAGCAAATTCATTATATACAAATAGGATGATTCCTTCCACATGACTATGTGAAGTGTACATGCACCGTATATGTTTCCTTATATGCTTCATAGTCATTGTCATAGCCATATATGTTTCTTATACCTTTCTTTTTTAATATTGCATGCCTTACATTAAATTCTTCTATTGCAAATTATGGTATTTTTAGGACCAAGATAAAGAAAAGGTCAAGTGTATGATATGTGCTGAATCTAGCATTGAAAGGGATGCAACATTGATTTGCAAAAGTGAGAACATATTTCTTTGTAATGAATGTGGAAGGCACCATAAGCTAGACGACACCACAAAACATCATGAGATAGCAAGACTTCAAGATGACAAGATGATTTGTGACCTTTGTCTAGACTCCTCAATACCTGGTTATGGCTTTTGCCTCGATTGCGAACATCCTGAAGTTCTCTGTTTACCATGTTCTAAAAGACATAGTGGAAGTGAAGAATTTGCCAACCATACAATATGTACAAATTTGGATGTAATGAAAAAAGGTGGAAGGTAAGATTTGAATATTTATTTGTAAAAATTAAGGTTTTTATTGAACTGAAATGCAATTAATTTTTCTTTTTGAGATATCAATGTAAGAGCTCTATAACAGGTCAGAAGAAGATGCTTTGAAAAGAAGCCAAGATGAACAAGTGGAATCCAGCGCTTCAAATGAACCTCAGGTAGATACCACGCATTGAAAATTTTGCTAGTCATGAAAAAAAACCCCAATACAATTGTAATTTTGTGTATGAAAAAAATTAGTGTTGTTACTTTTACATATAAAAGAGTTTCATATATATCTTATATTTTCCTCAATGTCTCTTGTACTTTAGATCTTAGAGTTTGCTTTGGGAATCATTATGAGAATAAATTGTTTAGATTAATTTCTGATCAATTGTTTTAAAGTGTCAATGCATGTACATTGCCACACGGAATTTGTTTTAACTGCAATATGCATGCTAGAGATTTTGTTCATAAAGTCATTTTGCAATTGCTCCTTTGCCAAGTTCTAGGATCAAAATTTTTCAGTTCTTCAGACATGACCTTAAAAACAAGGTCTAATGTCAAGCTTGGTGCTGGCATGATAAAGATCATTCAATGCTCAAAAGTCATAGCAGTTAATTTTATATTATGGGCAAATCATTCTTAAATAAAGAGCATTCAAGTATAGTTGGATGAAAGAATTAATTAATTGTTAAAAAAGGAAGTTTTCAAAACCATTTGGCTAGTATAAATAATTAATTGTAAAAGTAGATTATAGATGTATTTCAATGTTCAACTATTGTATGACCTGGAAGGAAGGGGGGGGGGGGGGTCATGGTAAGATCATAGAAATACATATTTTGTACTTGTAATAAAAAAGTAATCACAAGTGTTCTGCCTGAAATGCACATCGTTAATGTTGCAAAGTGTTGCAAAGGCAAAAAAATGTGGCATACAGACCTCTTGTTAAACCAATTGAGCTTCCATTGGACATTGTTAGTTAGATTGTTTATGGACCACTTGTTAACATTACTATTTATTCTATTCAGAAAGTTATATTTCCAAAGGAGACATGCTCCAATTGCCATGAAGAAGAACATTTTGTCAATTATGTATGCAATTCATGCAAGATGAGACTATGTACTGACTGCTTCTCTACACACCAGTCTGAAGACCATAATGTAATACCAATTGAAGAATTCTTGGATAACAAATTTCCATGTCTTACTTGCAATTTGAATGCCTCCTTTCACTGTCATTCTTGCAATTCGGACTACTGTGATGAGTGTCGAGTAGATCATCAGGCAAACGGCTTACTTGATCATGAATGGATTGATATTATATCTCACGCCTTCATCCTAAGGGATGTTTCATTACCTTCATGTTGCAAATGTCTTGTTGAAGAGCAAGTACATGTGCTTGCCACTTCATATTGCATTTCATGTAAATCTGAGTCACCATTATGCAATGCCTGTTCTAAAAAACATTTGCAAGAGTTTGAAAGCCATGCTCTATGTTTTGATATGATGAGTTTTAATGACGAGGAGAGAGTTAACAAAACAGAAGAAGAAGCTAAATCAGTGCAAGATACAGCCATAAAATGCACACCTTGCACGTTTGTTGAAGAAGTCACTGATGCAACAAGTTTTTGTTTAACATGCCCTGAACCTGAACCAATGTGTGACAATTGTGCAGGACAGCACATCCGGGAACGTAAAACTCGTGGTCATGAAATTTGTCGGGATTTGCAGAAGCTCTTAAAACCACTACAAAGCAACATGCTTTGTGAAAATTGCAATATGAATGGAGTCACTCGTGTTGCTGTGGCTCTCTGTCTTACATGTGAGCAGCCGGAACCATTCTGTGAAGACTGTACAAAATTACATTTGAAACAAAGAAAATTTCGTAATCATGAAATTACCTATGACATACAACAACTTACAAAATTTATCTTATGTGAGCCATGTTCATTTGAAAAAAATGAGAGAGCTGCAACCCATTTTTGCCAAGATTGTGAGGAACCTGAGCCCATGTGTCACACATGTGCTACTGAACATCTTAAACAGCGATCAGGAAGAGGCCACTGTTTAAATGATAACATCACAGAAATGCCAGGATATCAAAATATTACATTTAAAGTATCTCAAAGGTAATATAAACGGTGAAAATATACATCTTAAATTTCTATTGACATTTTGTTGTTCATTTCTTTTAAAACAGTTGATATAAATTGAATGAATGCTTTTTTTAATAATTACAGTAGTCCTACGCAAAAACAGAATGCAAAGGTACTGGTACAAGTTTGGAAATTTTAACAAAACTAAAATTTTGCACGCTAATGTTTATGTTCAGCTTTTTATAAACAGCACAAAATGTTACAGTGAGTTTTTAAATCCGCAAATCTAACTATAAGCACAGCTCAACTATCAAAACATATTATTGTCTTGATGGAACAAATGCACACTCCCGCAAAACCATCTTGCAATAAATCACATTTGGTTGTTCTCACTGGACATCTGAATGGTCTAATTCTTCTACAGAAGTTCATTTATTCTACTACACTTAACCATAACCATATTTGTTTTTCTATCTCCGATTCCAACACGCGGGTATATACATAATTTATAAAATGCGATTCTTCTTACT
Source organism: Magallana hongkongensis (assembly GCA_016163765.1). Taxonomy (NCBI): domain Eukaryota; kingdom Metazoa; phylum Mollusca; class Bivalvia; order Ostreida; family Ostreidae; genus Magallana; species Magallana hongkongensis. Next base: position 75,472,313 of record WFKH01011925.1, read on the forward strand.
GCATGTTTATGGAACTCATGACTAAAATGTTTTATTCCATACATCGTCTTAGATTCCGTGTTTTTGTATAAAGTCAAGATCTGGTAAATGAAAGAAGCTTACAGATTTATAACATCTAAGATATGTAAATAAACTATAAGCCTTTTAATGATGCTTTTATAACAAAAACTTTTTATAAACCATATAATTTATGAAAACACTAAAAACGTGTTTTAAATCATTTCCAATATGAAAAAATTATGGAGTTATAATTTTTCTGTTTTGAAGTCATTAGAATGAAATATATTTCCGTCACTTTTTGACGATTTTTGATTAAAATACAAATAACAATTGAAACCAATGTTTAAAAGGAATTAAAAATCATTGGAACGTCATCTCTAGATAAATCTTAGGACCGAAAGCAGAGTTTTTACGGACTGTTTTGAAGGGAAAACCCAACATCTGTTTTTAGCTCACCTGAGCCGAGGGCTCAAGTAAGCTTTTCTGATCAAGATTCGTCCGTTGTCTGTCGTTGTCGTTGTTGTCGTCGTTGGCGTTGTAAATTTTTCACATTTTCATCTTCTCCTCCAGAACCAGTGGGCTAATTTCAACCAAACTTGTCACAAAGCATCACTGGGTGAAGGGAATTCAAGTTTGTTCAAATGAAGGGCCACGCCCTCTTTAAAGGGGAGATAATTTAGAATTATTGAAATTTTTTGGGTATTTTTCAGAAGTCTTCTTCTCAAAAACAAATTGTCCAGAAAAGTTCAAATTTGTGTGCAAGCATCCCTAGGTAGTGTAGATTCATGTTTGTTCAAATCATGGTCACCGGGGGTAAGGTGGGGCCACAATGTGGGGATCAAGTTTTACATAATAATATATAGAGAAAATCTATAAAAATCTTCTTATCAAAAACTTTTAGGCAAGAAAAACTAAAATATGTGTAGAAGAATCCTCAGGTAGTGTAGATTCACATGGTTCCTGGGGGTAGGGTGGGGCAACAATGGGGGGATCAAGTTTTACATAGGAATATATCGAGAAAAATCTTTAAAAATCTTCTTCTCACAAACTTTTAGGCAAGAAATGCTCACATTTGTGTAGAATCCTCAGGTAGTGTATATTCAAGTTTGTTAAAATTATGGTCACGGGGGTAGGGTGGGGCCACAATTGGGGGATGAATTTTTACATACTAGGAATATATAGAGAAAATATTTGAAAATCTTCTTCTCAAAAACTATTAGGCAAGAAATGCTCAAATTTGTGTAGAAGCATCCTCAGGTAGGGTAGATTCAAGTTTGTTCAAATCATGGTCCCCCTGGGTAGGGTGGGGCTACAACGGGGGGATCAAGTTTTACATGGGAATATATAGAGAAAATCTTTGAAAATCTTCTTCTCAAAAACTATTTGGCAAAAAAAAAAGCTCAAATTTGTGTAGAAGCATCCTCGAGTATTGTAGATTCAAGTTTGTTCAAATCACGGTCCCTGGGGGTAGGGTGGGGCCACAATGGGAAGATATAGAGAAAAATCTTTAAAAATCTTCTGGAAAAGCATTCAGACAAAGAAAAGCTGAAACTTGTGTGAAAGCACAGATTGTGCAGATTGAAGTTTGATCATTCCCTGGAGAAAAGTGGCCCCACAAAGGGGGGGGGGGGGGGATTTTTAAATCGGAATAAAGAAAAATCTAAAACAACAAAAGGGGTTTGGTAATATGTGGATAAAAATCGGCAGATTTTTTAACTTTTTTGTGTTAGATCTACTGTTCTTAATTGTCAAGATATTTTTAATTTGATACTTTTATGCTCATTTAATCAGAGTTACATCTATTGTTGCTCAGGTGAGCGATGTGGCCCTTGTTCCCAACTAGAATCTCCCGAAACACCTAGCACAATTTTTAGCTCACCTAAACTAAAAGCTCAAGTGAGCTCTTCTGATCACTTTTTGTCCGGCGTCTGTATGTCCGTCTGTCTGTAAACTTCTTACATTTTTGACTTCTTCTCCAGAACCACTGGGCAAAATTCAACCAAACTTGGCACAAAGCATTATTGGGTAAAGGGGACTCAATTTTGGTACAATGAAGGGCCACTCTCTCTTTCAAGGGGAGATAATTAGGAATTAATGAAAATTTGTTTGTATTTTTCAAAAGTCTTCTTAAAAACCAATTGGCCAGAAAAGCTAAAACTTATATTGAAGCATCCTCAGGCAGTGTAGATTCAAGTTTGTTCAAATTATGACCCCAGAAGGTGGGGCCACAAGGGGGGGGGGGGGGGGCGAAATTTTACATAGAAATACATGTATACAGAGAAAAAAGTCTTTAAAAATCTATGCAGAAGATTGGGCCACAAT
>WFKH01011925.1:75474734-75497618 GCA_016163765.1 Magallana hongkongensis
GGGGGGGGGGAGTCGAAATTTTACATTGAAATACATGTATATAGAGAAAAGTCTTTAAAAATCTTCTTCTCAAAAGCAATTGGTAAGACAAGCTTAGTGAGTGTAGATTCAGGTTTTTTTAAATCATGATCCCCAGGAGTAGGTTGGGGCCACAATCGGGGTCGAATTTTTACAGAGGAATATATCGAGAAAAACCTTTAAAAATCTTCTTCTCAAAAACCAACTGGCCATACAAGCCGTTACTTGTATGGAAGCATCCTTTGGTAGTGTAGATTCAAGTTTGTTCAAATCATAAGGATAAGGCCACAATGGGGCGGGGAGGGGGGGGGATGAATTTTGACACAGGAAATACACTCAAATGTTATGATATATGGTATTACTAATATGCAAACATCTTGACAATTGTTGATTCTCAATTGTTTAGACTATGGCCCTGGACAATTCTTAAGCCACACAGGGGGTTTGAAGTTTGATGTAGGTTTATATTTATATGAAGAGTTGTTTAAGATTTTTTTTGAGAACTGCAATGCTCAGTATTTGAAATGACTATGAAATCATCCAGTTACAAAATGTTAAACATAAGAATGCTGGTATCTGCAGAAAAAAATTGAAAATCGTTTTGCACAGGATCTATTTTACAACATTGTCCAGATATTTTGTATATGACTCCATAAAGCCGATTTTATTGCTGCTCAGGTGAGCGATGTGACCCATGGGCCTCTTGTTTTAAAATCATCTAGGTACTTTCCTGTCGTTTGCAATGCAAAATCCCCGTAGACATTTCTGTTTATAAATGTACTACATCTAGTTTGCAACCTGAAGGGGGCATTTGAAAAGAGATTTCTGTGGACTTTTTAAACTCTAATGAATGAATGTAGTTTGGTATTGATGAATATCGAAATATTAAGCAAAAGTGTAGCAATCTAGTAAACATGCGCTCTTGTGTAGATTTAGGATGTTGTGACATAGGTTTTGTTATAATTTAGAAGCTTGAGCTGAATTTTTTTTTTCGCATATTGTTATAAGAAACATAACTACATGTATTTAAAAAAAAATATTTTTATTGATTGTTAAAAGCATATTATGAAGATTTATGATTGACCAAAGATGTATATACAAAATTTTCTTGTAAGCTTCCTTTTAAACACATGAGTTTGCCCTGAGAAATGACTTTCTATAATAATTTTTTAAAAAGATATGCAATTAGCAACGGACAAAATAAATTTTCTCATGAAACTGTCTGGTTAATGATGCTTTTAATTTAAAACAATGTTATCTTAACTGTATGATCTTTCTCAATGCCCAGAGATCAAAGTATGATCTTTCTCAATGCACAAAGGATAAAACTTTGAGCCAAATACGCAATCTAAGGAGGCCGACTTTAGTTTTCATGTTTTTGTGCATTCTAGAAAATACAGTGTATTTATACCTTTTATGAATTTTTTTCGATACCATTTTAAATTATTAGATTGAACACAATGAACAAAATACAGAGATAAAAAGATTTGGATTTTTTTAAAGAACATTGCATTTTTAAACGATTTTTGCGTTGTTTGGTAGGTGAGCGTTGCCATTGTGCTTTTATGACGTTATGATAAAATAAAGCTTTGTAGGAGTACGTTACAAGAAATAACATAGAAGAAAAAGTTAAAAGTGTACGCCTTTGAAATTTACACACAGCTATGATAAAATGAAGCTTTATAGGAGTTCTTTATAAGAAATAACATAAAAAGTGAAATTTTACGAAGAGAATATTGCTCTCCGCAGGGTTACTATGCCCCCCCCCCCCCCCTTTGCTTTGCTGCTGTCTGTCGCTCGGTCGGTCCACCAATGGTTTCCGTTCATTTTCTTCGCATAGAGTGCACATACTGAAATCAAACTCGGCATACAGATTTATCATTAGAATATCTAGGTCAAGTTCGATTTGGGGTACGATCGAACAATTTTTGACAGATTTATGCCCCTTGGACCTAGAAAAATTCCAGTTATTTTCAGTTTCCGTTCATTTTCTTCGTAGAGGTTGCACATACTGAAAAGAAATCTGTTATACAGATTTATCATAAAAATATCTAATTCAAGTTTGATTTTGGGTACGATCGATCAATTTTTGACAGAGTTAAGCCCCTTGGACTTAGAAAAATTCCAATTTTTTGGCATTTTCCGTTCATTTTCTTATCAGAGGTCTAAGGGAGGGGGCGTAAGTGTTTCACAAACATCTCTTGTTTTTTCTTAATTTTTTAATGAATCCATTGTACCAATCTATATTTGTAATACTCCAATTATGTAGCAAAACTTGGTGCATTTTGATATTTTTGAGATGACCCCCACTAAAAACCAGACGGGGGAATTTAGTATTTTTTACATAAAAGGTAGAAAATGATACCACTAATCACATATTACAATTTGAGGAAAATTGCTATTGTAATACTTTTTACATCTGCTTCGAAGAGCGGAAAATGACAATTTCCTATACATTCCTATAGTAAATCACAGTTCTTGTATTTTGAGATGGCCCCTAAAAAGAACTAGATGGTAAATTTTCTTGAAACTTAGCAAATATACTTAAGTTGGTGTTAATTACATATAGTTAAAAATAAAGAGGTTTTCTATTGTAGTTTTTACGCCAAAAACCCCAAATCGGCCTCCTAAAAGCATATTACGTAGGTATATCATTACGTTAACTTTACTCATATCATTACATTTCTTCTATTAGACACCAGGAAAACCTAAGGCTCTGAAGATCCTTTCAGACTTAGTTGAATTGTTTTGGACAAAATCAGAGGAAAAAGTTGATTACTACCAAGTTCGCTACAAAAGCAAGGGTGGTCAGGAAAAGTGGAAATTTGCCGAAACTGATGCAGATCAAAATCATATTATAATTACTGGACTGATGGCAGATACAGTTTATGTATTTCAAGTTCGAGGAGTTTTTCAAGACCAAGAAGGAGGATATGGGCCAGTAAATGACACTGTAAAAACAGCGGAGTCTCTAGCAACATTTTTACTGAAGTTCTCAATTATTATTGATAACGGAAATCCTCCAAAGTATCAACTCTTAACACAAGAGCTGAAACAATCTAGAAATCGTATTGCAAAAACGAGAAAACTCATTCTTGGTAAGTCGGCTTATTCAGAACTTGCATAATTATGCTAACAATTCCTGAATTCAAGGGTTTTTTTGCTGATAATCGAAGATTTGTCTTCTGTCTATATTTTGATGTGTCCATTTTACCAAACTTTGCACCAAGCTTTGTTTGGTAGAGGGCTCTGAAATTTGACATATTAAGCAAAACCCCTTCTCAATTAAGAGGGAGGGGTTATTGGGATATTATAAAATATCCCAATAATCATGTTTTAAAATATTTCTTCTCAATATCCCAAAGAACAGAATGAATCGAAAAATAACAAAAATCTTTTTTTTTTTTAAAAAACAAAGGGGATACATTTTTAAATATTTGCATGGGTAGAAATAATCTGATGTAAAAATATTTCACATAAAAAAAGTATCACATAGCGAATACAGTACTAACTTTCATTAATACATCGACGTCGAGTTTGGGTTCAATAAGGGACCATAATGAGCAGGGAATAACAAAATTACATGGAAACATTTATCTCATGAGAAAGGATGTTATAGTTTGTGCAATTACTTTGGAAACAGCCTAATTTGAATATTTTTTTTCGAAACAATCAAGAGTATTTAATCGAAGACCCAAAGGGATCAATAAGACATGAAAGACTTTTAATAAATATGAACTAGACATCTTTTTAGGCAAAAACACGGGAACGACTGAAAACATATGATGAAAAACGTGACGAATACATGGGAAATAATATTGAAGCAAGCAAAGAGAGACATTTCAAATATGAATATGATTATAAATCACGTAGTTTCACCTTTTCTTACGTTTTCCTAGAAATTCAAGTAGCCCGAACAAAGTCATTTCTCAATTGTCTTGGAAATATGACCGTTTTCAATTGCAGCACTGTTAAGGTGTACCTTCAAAATATTTACAGATTAAGACGCTCAAAAACTATGTATATGTTACACTGAAATATTTATTTTAAAGTTATTACATTATGATATTAAGGTGGCTCACTACACCTCAAAATAATTATTAGATATATAAGTCTAAAGTTACTTGATTGTGAAAGATAGCGAAATAAGTAATATTGGATAAAAATTATTATTTCAAAAATTTAATTCAGTAAATATGAACAAAAGCCCCAATGGGATTCGAACACGCGATCTGCGAGTTCGCAAGCCCGATCCTTTTACACCGAGCTATGATGATATTAAAGCAAATCGATTGACACAATCAATTAAAAAAAAAAATTAATCGCCATCCTGTGACGTAATGTCTTAAAAAGTCTTGATGTAGTGAGCTACCTTAAGAGGACTGGATTGTCTTGACCTTTTTTAGACTAAATCTTTTAATAAAATGAAAAGTTACCGTTTCATGCACGTTTGGAATTTTAAATATCACACATATCTCTTAAGAAGTACAATTGAAATGGATGAAAAGGAAAAAAATCCAAGATTTCGTACTCGACATCTCATCTCTATTAACCCGGAGAAATTCATAGGAATTCATAAGAATAAATACAGATTTCTTATTGAGATACACTGTAAATAATGGGAACATTTTGACATTTTTTTTTATTTGGATGTCAATCGGTATAGAACAGATTGTAAAAATTGAGCCCAAGCTAAAATTGAATAAAGTGAAATTTAAGGAACAAAATTAATTTCTTTAAGTATTTAACGTAATTATTTATTTTGTAGATATCATTAATTAAGAAAACACTTTGGATGATTTACACATATTGCCATAATGTATATTTAAAAGGGAAGATGATTTGTTATAAGTGTACATTATGTCCTTGTCAAAAGTGGATTTAGATTGTCGATGCCATTCATGTCGAACTCGAACATTAAGGTAGACCCAGCTTTTTAGAAATTTGTGTCAAACAAAACATTTTTCATTTACACAGTTTAAACAACTTATAAACTTACTAAAAATGCCAAAATATTTATATCTTTGCACGTTTGTTTCCCTAAAGTGAGCTTCAGCTCACATGCTTCAAAAATTCAAAAGTTAAATTTTAAGACAATGTATAAAAAAGTAACGTACATGTAGCATGATCTTATAATTTATTAAAGAGACACTACAGCTCTTTTTGCGCAAATACCATGAAATGACAATTTTCCCGTAACTTAAATGTTTTTTTTTTTTTGCAAAGTTAAAAGTATTAACTTTGCAAAAAATAATCTTTGTAAAATCGAAAAATTCTCAATTTATCGTTAAAATTATGAATTTTAGACGTTCTATGCAGTAAATATTGTTAGCTCAGACTTTTGTTTAACAGCGCATGCGCATCGATTGTAAACATTTTCGTGGCTTTCAGCAAAAGGGTGAAAAGACCACGGACTTCGACAGATTTTGCTAGAAAAGGATCAAAAGAGATCTGCACAAGTGCAAACTATATGTTTGTAAGAGAAAATAATGTAAATTTACAGGTGTCATCAAAATATCCTTTTGTTATAGTATTATTTTTCACATCTAGATCCGCCGAGCAATTTCATGTCCCTTCTTCGTCAGGTGTCTCACTATTACGTTCCGAGGTTGTACCAAGTATAGGAAGTTCTTAACATTTAGAGTTAAAATTCAGTCATGAGTTATTTTTAATACTTGTTTATTTCTATAAAATTGGTCAATTCATATAACTCCAATTCCATTGACAATTGCTGTCATTAAGCATCGTGTAGTATAAATAAGATTTTAAAGTTCGAGTCGATATGAAATAAATTTTGAATTCAGGACAATCTTTAACAAGCAATTGCTAGCTTTTTATTGCTGTAAAAAGATTCAAACTTTCAGTACATGCACAACTTCTATTCTTTTATCTTACTGTGTTTAAAGGGGAAATAAATAAGATGAAAATTAGCTGTAATGTCTCTTTAAATTATGCGCCAAAATACATTATGATAGTTTATAATTTAAGAAATTCAAATGGTGACCATTAAATCAAAAACGTTATATGGATTTTCTACAAAAAATATAAAAAATATAACATTTAATCTTCACACTACCTTCCAAAAAAAATCACAAAATTGCATATAAAGTTTTACAAGGTTTTTTTTTGGCCAACATTGAAAAAATTGAAATGTATCATATAGACACATCTAATAAACTAAAATATATATACTCAATGAAACTGTATTATTCATATAAAAGTTTGTTCCTTCCTGGCCAAAGACATAGAAATAAGTACAGTAGCTGCCCCCTTTTTTATGCCGGGCATTTATATTTAACTGTTGGATTTATATGACTAAAGAGTTGCACTTCATGGTTATTTTTAGGTCACCTGAGTCACTCGAAATAGAAACTGACTGCATATTAAGAAAAACCGTAAAGCTTTCTACTTAAATTTCATGACACCTAAGGCTCTTGAGCCGTTCTGGCTCGTGGGGGTGGGGTGGTGGTTGTATATTATGTTTAAAAATCTTATTCTTTTGTTCTGGTGTTGAATTTTAATAAAAGAGATGAATGCATGTTTAAAAAGAGAATGAATGAATCTATCAAATTTAAGTTATCATGAAAGCCTTTGCCCTATTGGGCCAGAGTCCAGTCTTGGGGGAGAGGGTATTGAAATGACTAATGGAGTCATTTTCCCTTGCTTGTTCAAATTTAATAAGTAATCATCGTAAATAATGTAATTTAGAGGTCGAATGATTAAAAGACCAATATATATAAATCAAAATAACCAAAACAGTTTTCGTAGTTTCTAATTAGTCAGATAGACTTGTTAATAGTAAAGTAATAATTGGCTAGTCAAAAAAACAGATGTGCGTTACAATGATTTTGGGATAAATGCCAGATGTTGACACTGTATGGGTTGCCATATACTTCTAAGAGAGAAGATGCAGTATGTAGGAATTCCAAGAATGAATACTGAAAGCTGAAGCTTTAATTTGATGGTCAAACATTCCTTATAGTAAATATTGAATGCAGAAGTGTTTTATAAAAATATGTAATACATTTTATTATACTTTCATGTTAAATACTGAAATCTGATTGGTTTAGACGCAGCTTATACTCCGTTCTATTACCCTCAGCGTTAGCAACACACTTGGCAACGAATTGTTACATGCGCGTAAATTATGCGCTTACGGTTAGCCGTAGAACTCAAGTCATCAGTAAAGTTTTCTTTAAAACTAAGACATTCAGTATAATAAAATAAATAGTGCATGATTCGCGTCGGTTGACAATGGTTTTCTCGGGATTAGTCAATTTCAACTGTTACCCTCCCAAACAGGCAGTATTTATATAGAGGTATATTCTGTAAGATTTGCTTAACATTAGAATTTGTAGAAATTCAGTATTGAGGTACAGTACTGTGTTATGACAAGTTCCATGCAAGTGGTCAAGTGTCAAGTTGTTAGACCAAGTGGCCAAACCAAGTGGTATAGCCAGGTTAAGAATAGCCAGGTGGTTAGATGAGAAGTTTCCCTGCCAGTTTGCAAGGACAGTTGACATTGAAACAACCACTAGGCAGGTGGAATATCTGTATATATTGAATTAAAGTTTTTTAGCTCACCTGAACCTTTAAGTGAGCTTTTCTGATCACCTGTTGTCCGTCGTACCTCATTCTGTCCGTCCGTCCATCTGTCGGTAAAGGATGACTGCACTTAAGGACATGCGATATTTGCGAGTAAGTAAACTTTTAAACGAAGAATTTCTCTTTCAATTGCAGAAATGGTCAACATCTAAACGGCAACTTTACTGTATTTGCGTGAAATAAAAGTATGTTGTTACCAAGTATGAATTTGTTTTCTAAGGCGGGGGTAATCACGATTTCTTGAATCTCCATACGATAATGAGGACGCCCACTTTTATACTGACTTCATACATAGTCAGCGCATGTTTGTCTATTGTTCTCCGTTTAACAGTAATTGTATATTTGCATTATCTAAGTTATGTCAAAGGGAGATTAATAGACAAACATGCGCTCATGGTTAAAATGAGAAACAAACTGCTTCTTCTTGTAACCAAGGGTTGATACATGTTTATTATTATAATTCACCACGTGATTTTATAATATTGATTATTATACATTTACAACAGATCCAGAATAACAAATTAAATGATATGTGTTGAAATATTTAATTGTATACATGATTTTTAAACTATCAATTCTATAACAAACAATATTACCAATTACCGGTGACGTATTTACTGCATGTGGCAATTGCAAATGATGTTTACGTATACATGTACATACAATTGTATGATGTACCCGGCCGGGTATGAGACATATTTACCCTTATAAATATATTTAAATAATTAACCCCCATTTATGATCACCGGTACAGTAATTAATTAGCCTCTAGATTTTACTCTTACATACATGTATCTTTAATTTGTAGAAGTAACATTTTTAAAACCCAGAGTTAGGAAATAATACTTTGAATGAATTACAAATGTTAATAAACTTTCATTCACTAGACTTAGCGTATACACGTACATACTAAGATTTCGACGCCTTTAGAAACCCTGACGTGCAGCTGGGCACACGACACACCTGTTGTGTATATCTTGTATATTCTGTGTTAGTTCCAGGGGTTTTCTTCAGTTGGACAAACAATAGACTCTAATTAGATATACACAAACGAACGAAACTATGTCTAGACAAACAAAGCGGTAATATCCCGCCCGATATAACCAAGGCAGTTCAGAGTCTTTTCATCTTCAACATGTATCTTGCAGAACTAGAATTAGACCTAGAAATAATTAAAATTGAAAAAAAAAATCGTAATCCGATTATTAAATTAAATCATGCTTTATTCGTTCATTTTTTTTATTTTGTTAAATAACCGGATGAACTAAAAGAGAGAGAGAGAGAGAGAGAGAGAGAGAGAGAGAGAGAGAGAGAAAGAGAGAGAGAGCTTTCACCGATTAATTTATAATAGGAAACAAATATACTTTAATATAATTTCATGCGCAGATTAAGATGCATAGACTGCGCTCACCACTACAATAATTTTGAAACAAAAAAATAAAAAATAAAAAAAAATAAAGAATTTTATAACGGCAATCTGTGTCCATTGGAGCGGTGTTAATGATAGCGATCTGTGTTGAATGGAGCGACAATAAAAACCGCCTGGAACACCCCCCCCCCTTCCTTGGAAATTATATCATCACTCGGATCACCCCCTCCCATCCCTATAAAAGAGCTTTTGCATTTAATTTATGTATTCAAGATGAATCTGTTCAGCTTGATCAAACTTGACTTAAAGGGAACTTAAAGATGGTGTAAAGACAACTTAAAGAGAGCGTAAATGCCATTTAAAGATGCTTAAAGGTGGCTTAAAGAGGGCTTAAAGGTGACTTAAATAAGTTTGGACATTAAGGACCTATAAGCTGAGCTTAAAGGTGACTTAAAGGTTGCTTAAAGATTGTATATCCTTTAAGCCACCTTTACACCACCTTTAAGTCACCTTTAAGGACTTGCTTAAAGATTGTTTTTCGCCCTGTGGTCTTTAAAAACCTTATTATCAAGAACCTCTGCACCAGAAATGCCAATATATACACCAGAGCTTGTATATATAGTGAAATTGTTAAAATCGTGACCCCCGGACCAATACTGGGGCCACAAGAGGGGTTCAAAGTTTAACTTTGAAATATAAAGGGAAATTGTTAAAAACCTTATCTCAATAACTACAATGCTACAACTTATGAGTTTACTATGCAAGCATTCTAAGATGGTGTAGATTTTTAAATGTTAAAATCAAGACCCCCGGACTAATACTGGAGCCAAAATAGGGGGATAAAGTTTAGTATAAAAATATATAGCGAAAATGTTCAAAAATCTTCACAAAAACTAAAATGCTACAATTTGTGAGATTACTATGCAAGCATATTAAGATAGTGTAGATTCTAAATTGTTAAAATCATTTTTATTTAAAGCAGTCTCCAAATAAAAAGAAAATTTGGTGATAAGTTTATCGGTTACTTATTTTGAATTTTGATCCCGACATCAATGAGTTACACTTAATCGGGATGGAAATTCACTATATTCAAAGAACTTGAAAGGGCGTGGATCTAAGTACTTATGAAATACAAAGGAACAATTATGGAAAGAAAAAGGATTTTTTAAAAATGTAGGACTATGATGACTTTCCATGGTTAGTTTAGTTTACAAAACAGATGAGAATGCAACACAGTTAAGGTACCTCAAAACACTAATATTTTATTTGGTGGATCGATAAAAAATCTTTTTTGAAATACGCTTTCACAAAACGGGGACTAATATCGACTTTCAATTATTTGATATGAATATTTTTGTGGGGTTTTTTTTCAGTGAAATGGGAAAAATTGTTTTGACTGCAAATAGGGTATTTTAGAGCTTAAAACTTGGTCTCATTTGGTGTGTAATATAATTATGAATACATACATGCCAAAGATGTTCTGGTCAAGTCTTAAATCTTTTAAGTAAAAAAATGTTTCTGAAAATTTAAATTGTTAATCTTTTATATCTTTTTAATTTATGGATAAAATTCAAAGAATAACAAATAGTCACATAAAGCACTAATCAAACAATGATATTTTACAAAGAAATTAGAACTAACAAAAATGCAAAATTTTAGAAAAATAATATTGCAGTTTTATCAAATTTGAACCGATCCTGATTGAAAATAAGGTGATCCAAATCAGAATTTTTTTAAAATTGAAAAATTACAAAAATACTGCAGTTTATTCTGGATAATTGTTAGTAATATAAGATCAGTAAATGAACAAATCCATTTTACAGCTAAACAACCTGGACTTCGTGCAAAATTTTGATATATTCAAACTTTTTATGATTTATGGTCTATGGTACTCAGGTGACCATTAAGGCCTGTTGGCCTCCTGTTTATAACTTGTTGCTCTGTGAGATGTCTTAGTAAACATTTCCCATACTTTCTGTTGGAACGACTATATAGTAGACCCATACACTGCTGCATTATTTTCCTACTTTACAGATTGATCTTTTGTTTTAAAAACAAAATATCTTAACTTTAAATGGTAGGAAATCCAAAGACGGGATCAGAAGAGGAAAAAACTATCATGCTGGTTGGTGCAACTGGTTCGGGAAAAAGTACATTGGTTGACGGTATTGTTAACTACGTGATGGGTGTAAGTTTTGATGATCCATTCAGATTTACCCTTGTGCAGCTGGAAGAGGAGGAAAAAAAGACTCATAATCAGGTTATTATTTGTACAGTTAAAATGTGAATTTTGTTTACTTTATTATAGATTATATATATGGGTAGCAGCTATCCCCATTTATCAGTGCCATGTTTTATTCATTCTGTTGGTTTTAAAATACCAACAAATTCACAATTTAGAGAAATGTTATATGTTTCTTTTGCTGTCCAAAGAGCTTTTTGATGATCAAAATTTTTCAGGAAGTGTTATTGTAGTTGATGATAGTCTTTCAAATTTATCCAAATGAAGGACAATGCAATCTTGAAAAAGGACTTATATTTAAAAGAGACCGAAAGTAATGTTGATTTTTGCATTTTTTCATGAAATATTGTTACCGAAATGCTATTTAACGAAAATAATCTTATACACAGTAGTTTCGTCTTTTTTTTTTAAACTGTTATCCCCCTTCTTTCCACACAGCAATCCTTGTTTCTTTCCCCCGGCGCATGAAAAATTCGCCATTAACATCTATTGGGATGATTTGTTACATTGTGATGTACTAGTAACCTTATTTGCATACTAATAATGTACATTCAGATTTATTAAGACGTGACCCTTTTGCAATTAATTGGTCCCAGAAGGATCGAAAATATTAGAGAAAATTTAATAATGATAAGAATAATAAAATTTATATTGCGCCATATCTTAAATAAAACTCTAGATCTAATGTGCTTTACAAAGTATAGCATTCACATAATAAAGCAGGGTTAAAATAATCTTATAAACACCTATAACAGGTCGAGACCACTAGATTTTGTGACGTCGGCATAAATTTGCATACTAAGTTAGCTATCTGTTTACTTTTATCGACAGACCAATCAGGTAAATGAGTTGCAAGGCATTGTGGGCTACTACAAGTTTCAGTGTATACAGAGCGTAATGAAAATATATACCATTTTGAATTGTCCTTTGGAAACTCATTTTCAATGATTTTTCAGAATTTATGAAATAAATATGGAAAATTATGTCTGATCTTTTATTTCTATGCTCACATTTAAAAAATATTGCTTATGAGGCCTTATATCAACCTATTTAAATACCCTATTGTCAAAGTTCAAAAGAGAGGTTTGTCCTTTTGAATTAGAAGTAGTGAGTACGTTTTTCACGTGATACCCCAGGTTTGGGACAACATTAGTAGAATGCGCTTTGAAATTTTCTTCAGCGACACCAGAGACATAAATAACATTATTTATGTCTCTGGCAACACTCATCAGAATACTTAGCGTACAAAATACTACATGCTACATAACTTGTGCTTCTGTATTTGTATGTTTGTGTATTTTTATTACCGTGGCTATTTACGTATGTTAAAAATGTACAGTTACCTGTATTTATTTCTGGTGTACAATGATAAAGTCACCAATAATTAAACAATTATGCAGTTTTTTTTCTTATCAAAATCTATTTGTACTTGTATGCGTGTGTTTGCCATACTTTTGATACTGATCAATTTTTGAAGCAACAATTGATAAACTAAAACAACAGTATTTTTCAATGTGAGCATGGAACAATGTCTTTGGTACTTAATCTTTCCTTTTTTACCTTTTAAAGTAAAAAACAAGTTGTACAAATTTTCCGGCAGGCAATTAAATATTGGGTATAAAACCGACAAAAACCACGTGTGCCTGTTGAATCGTAAACACGTAGTAGACCGTCATGCTTTGCGACTCATTCACTGGATTGGAGAATCTGGTTGACGTTAATATTGTCACATGTTAAATAATGCTATCCATATAAGGTAGTGTACCCGACCTGTATAAAGAGAGTCAGAAAAACTTAGTTGCAGTCACATAATAAGACATACCATATATATATATACACTCTTAAAATTTACGGGAAAATTCTAAATATATGCTCAAGAACTACAATGCCTAAACTTATTATACAGCAATGCATACATCCACATACATTATTAGGTATTGAAGATTTAGAGTTCCTCTATAGCCACACACTGATTCGGGAGAGGATGTCAACGTTCTCATTCCATTCTTTCCTAAAAATAAAAAGCTGTCAAAATTTATATAAAAGTTTATATAATATATATATTTATTAAAACCTTTGCACCCTTTTTGTACACCCCCCCCCCCCCCCAAATTGGTCTTGATATCCAATTTCGAATCTTCATTCTATATCATAGTTTGAATTATTTACAAAATCTACAATACCTATGCTATATTTTCATTGGAAAAGCTCAAGATGAAATATTCAAGCTTTTTAGGAAAAATTGGAATGAAAACTTATATAAACACAAAAATGCATAGAAATACGTATACTTTCGTATATACTGAAGATTCAGATTTATCTAAATATATAAATCATAACCACACACCCCACTCTTGCTCTTTCCCTCCCTAATCAATGTGTGGCTACAGAGGAACTCTAGATAAGAAAACAGAGGAAAGGAAAAACAGAACTTTAAAACTCGGTTGCTTGATGTAACCCTTTTGCCTCTTGTTTTGATCAAATATTACAGCTATGATGTTTTGGCTGGAAAGTTTCTGGAAGGTTGACGGGTTTTAAATTCAACAAAATAAAAACATTTTAAATTTGTTTTGATTTAGGCAATATCCCAAACTGAATGGATCACAGTCTATAAAATTGCTCCCCAGAAAGGAAGTCGATTGAACTTTACACTTAACATCATTGATACACCGGGATTTGGAGATACGAGAGGTATTGAACGAGATCAAGGCATCATAAACCAAATTCGTCAATTGTTTTCTTCCCAAGGAGATAAAGGAGTTCTTTTTATAGATGCAGTCTGTTTTATTGTGAAGGCACCTGACGCACGTCTTACGGTTTCTCAGAGGTATATATTTAGTTCAATCATGTCTCTATTCGGTAAGGATATTGAATCAAATATTTGCACATTAATTACCTTTGCTGATGGTGCTGAGCCCCCTGTCCTTGCATCTTTAAAAGAGGCAAATCTGCCGTTTGGATCTACTTTTCAGTTTAACAACTCGGCCTTGTTTGCAGAGAACAAAAATTTGACAACCACGTCACTTTCGCCAATGTTTTGGGAGATGGGGTGTAGTAGTTTTCAAAAATTTTTCGACCAACTAAGTCATTTTGAAACAAAAAGTCTAACCCAAACAAAGGATGTATTGAAAGAAAGAGAACAATTGAAAACTGTCATAGCTAGCATTCTTCCTCAGGTGAAAGCTGGATTATCAAAGCTTGGGGAACTTCGAGACCAGTTGGAAATATTCAAAAAGCATAAAGATGATATAGAAAATAATAAAGATTTCGAATATGAAGTGGAAGAAACGAAGCAATTCCTAGTTGATTTGCCACGTGGACAGCATGTTACAAATTGTCTTCAGTGTAATATTACTTGTCATGAAGATTGCGGAATAGCAGATGATGCGCAAAAGAGGGGATGCTGGGCAATGACAAATGGGAAGTGTAGAATATGCATTGGAAAATGTATATGGTCAGATCACAAAAACACGCCGTATATTTTCAGATATTCCATAGAAAAAGTAAAGAAAACTTACACCGAAATGAAACAGAAATATGAGCAGGCAAAGGGATCAAAACTAACACATGAAACCTATATCGAAGAGCTTACATACGATGTAGAGTACCTTTTTGAAAATGTGAAACTCATGATGGCAGAAATGAATCGATGCAAAAGTAGACTAAAAGAAATAGCATTAAGACCTGATCCTTTAAGTGTTGTAGAACATATAGAACTCATGATTGAGGCTGAAGAAACAGAGAAACAACCTGGCTTTAGACGAAGAATAAGAATGTTACATGAGTTTAAACGAATGGCTCTTGTTGATAAACAAATCCAAAACTTTGACCAGAATCTAAAATCAACGAAAGATGACGTCACGTCAGCAGTTGGGAAAACCTTTACTGGTTCTGGGCGGGCACCAAACAAAGGAAAGGGAGGAGTCATCCAAAGAAGTGTCAAATATCTGAAATCGTTCTTTTTGTAAACTACCTTCATCAAAACATACGAAGAAATGGAAAAAGAAAGTATAGAAAGAAATGTGATAATTCAATATTGATTTCCCATTCTCTTTTGATTTTTGTTGAGTTTAAGTAATTATGTCACAGGCACGTAGCATCGTGTTTGAAAGTGTGTGTGTGTTTGGGGGAGGGGGGGGGGTGACATGCAAATTATCTTGACAAACAAAAGGGAATTCCCAATTCATGAAAATCCTATTCTGGTGGGTGAGGATACCTATGTACTTCAATTTAATTGTTAATATCCTTATTTCCACTTCGATTTCTTACATCGATTTCTTACATCTCCCAAAAATGGGCGGTAAATCCATCGCAATATAATTTTTTATATTTAAATTTAAGAAAAATGTTTGATGCAAGAAAAAGTCTTGGGGGGCTGGCCTCCCTCCCCCTTCCCTACGTGCCTGTGTCGCCAATTAAAAAAAAACACCAGGATACTACGTACTGCAAGGACAATTTGACATCAAGTGAAACGCATTAGTTGGTATGTTGGATAGAAAAAGAGACCACCTTTTGATTGATACGGAACAAACATATATATATTTTTTGTTATTCAGGACTTAGAAGAAATATATCATGTTTTTTTTTATTCGGAAACCAATATAATCACCCCATTATGCTTTTGCCCGAAGTCTGGCATCTTTTGTCTTTAATCTTATATGTAATTGTATTTTTTTTTTTTACTTTTTTTGTATTATCTAATAAGTTTGAACTGGATGGTCATGGCAAGATGGCCAATTTTTATATAAACTATTCTAACCCAATAGAAAGTCTTTATAAATCAAGATGGTACAACTAATTCCTTACTAAAACATTTTGTTAAATATATCTGACGTCTATACATTCGTTAAAATATAATACAAGATGGTTGTCTCCGCAAGCGCGTTAAATCACACTTTACACGTCAGTGGGCTTTGTATATTTTGTACACGTTTTATTAACTATTTTTCTTAGCCTATTTTTTTAATGAAATGAAACGGCAACTGGCTGAAAATTTAGAGGAACGAGCAGGGATGAAAATCTAACTTGAAATTTATCAAATGTGGCCTAAATTATTATTTTTTTTTTGCAGCTTTGCAGCTGACTGGAAAAATTACAAACTTTTTCGGCTTTTGAATGTTTGTCTGTATGCATTTCATTGTTGCAATTGAAAATATGTTTAAATTTATGCATTTTCTATTGCATGCGTAAGGATTTTTTTCAAAAAGTTTACTTCCAATCTCTCAGTGGAACAAAAATGTATGTAATTTAAGAACGCAATTGAATGTTTATTTATATGAATATTTTTAAAACCCAATTGCCTGATCTAATGTATCTGCCAATGCATTATGAAATCGCTCTACATTTTCCCTCGTGATGTTATTGTCTGTCAAGATATTTATGCAGAACATTTGGATGATTTGTAATAAACAATACATATACATGTAAAAGAAAGACAATTGAAATTGATGAAAGAGAAAATATCCAAAATATCTTCATTGACACATTATCATTTTACTCGGAAAAAATTCACAAGAACCAAAGCATATTTCTTACCGAGATTATAATAGAAAATGTTGAAAGTCACTCGGAATACATCGCATAATTTTGCAACTTTATCATCCGGGCTCTCTAATGTCTGTTGCTATGCAAATCCCCGTTTACTTATTTTAAGATGTGCATTGAAATCTGACAAGCTAGAGGGGCGTTTAAAACGAGAACTCTTGGGACTTTTTCATACTATTGAATGAAGATCGACTAAACCCCGAGGTATTTATAAAAATCAAATTATTTAAGAAAATGCGCTGCATAAATATCTTAGGACAGAGTAAAATTAGTCAACCCGTGCTCTTTCCCCTTAAAGGAGCATGGTCACGATTTTGGTCAAAAATTATTTTTCCGAATCTAATGTTTACAATGCTTCAGTAAGGCATTTTTAATAGGCAAACCAAATTTGAGTGTCATTCGTTGAGTTATAAGCAAGTTACAGAGCTTACAAATTTTTGCTATGTAAACAAAGCTTTTGTTTACATTTTAAATGTTGAAGTGAAAATCCAGTTTTAGACCTAAAATGAATTTGTTCAACGTTAGGAACTGTCTATTTATGCTAAAAATGAATAAGGAGATAGACAAATCAGCTTGAAAATTTTTTTACTGGTATATTGAACCTATGTAAACAAACACAGGGCACGAGCCTTGTTTACATGACAAAGAATTGTGAGCCCTGTATCTTGCTTATAACTCTACGACTGACTCTCAAATTTCATTTGATCATTAGAAATGCATTCCTAAAGCATTGTAAATAATAAAATCAGAAAAATAGAATTTGAACAAAATCGTGACCATGTCCCTTTAAAACTAAAATCGCGCAATCAAGAAACGAAATGGCTTATTTTTGTAAATTTTTTAAATCTTAATTTCTATGTATACTCTTAATAAATTCCCGCTAATTATATTCTCTCTTTACGTAATTATTCAATATGTTTTCATTGCAAGTATGTTTTTGAAACACTAACTTGGATCCGCCAAAGCGTTTCCACACATTACTTCCATTTTTGTTATTTAGGGTTGGTTTATAGAAATGAAAGTAGGTTTTAATCCATTTCACAAAACGTTTCAGGTAAAATTAAATTGTAATTTACGGATATCATCTCACATGTGTTGATATGATAGGTGTAAGCAGTTACTCTGATGGAAATATTTTGTAGTTTATAGGCAAAATGTCTTCATTTTAATAACTTTGTTGTACTGTATTAGCCTAAGCATATGAGTATTAATTGTATTACTATTAGAACTATTCTTTCTGTCAGTGAATTTTCTGAATTCATATTTTGTATACAGACATTCCATTGCGCTTATCGTGATTATTATTAGTGCTTGTTTAGTTTTAATTGTGCACATAATTGAGTCAGTTTTGGAATACTTGCTGTTTTTATTTTACTGAAAAACCTTTATGATAATTATTAATCAGAGTCCGCTTCATAAACAACAGATTACTCATAAAGAACAGAACAAAGTCAAATTTCAATTATTTTCTATAATGTAAACACAATTCATCGAACAGATTTAGTTAAACCGGATATTGTTTAAAGAGAACTTTATTGCAACGCAAATATTTTTACTACTTCTTATTAATTAAATTGATTGTAATATACTACAGTGAAGAAGAAAGAAAACAAATTGGGTTGCTCTAAAGGACTATATATGATTTGAACCTAAAATGGCCCCCTGAGATGAACATCATTTTACCGCAATTCTTTGTTTTCTTTGTACAAATATAAATGTGCAGCTTTTTCATAATTTTCATTTTGATTCAAGAGCCCACAATTTAGAGATATGATATCATAAAGTCAACCTTTTCTCGCCATTTTCGCCATTTTAACATAAAACGGCTTGTTTTCAAGCAGTTTTTCTTTCAGAGAACATTGAGCGCATGCTTGAACAAAAAAAATATTTTCATCAGAGATGTATCTAACCAAGACTTCTATGTGACCAAAAAATTTTCCTTCCTCAAAGTGTCGCTTTATCTCTCCAATTCGGAAAAAGATAAGAAAAATGTTAATTTTTGACTGATTTTGATTGAATTATAAATACAGCGTCACTTTTGACGTCATATAATGCCAGTGAGTGCAAATAAATAAATAGGTGAAAAATATATCTGTTATCAACTCTTTTAAAAATTAACAGAACAATTTACTGTACCTGGCACACTTCAAAAAATGGCGAATTATGGGGGCCAAAGGATCTATTGCGAATAGCAATTAACTTGACCTATAGGGGAGATGGATTTCCCGGAAAAAATCACTTTTGAAAATCAAAGTTTTTTGTTATTTTATATCGTACGTATTTCTAAATTTTTCGAATTTGCATTTTGAACCTATCATATTGCTCTTGCAATTTTATTATTAATCTTCAAAGTTGGCTAAAACAGCATGCTCTCAGTAAAATGGTATATTTCTGCATGGTTTTTGGCCTAGATATCCTTCAGGACCGGCCTGCCCCCTACAAAAATCTTAGATATTTTGATAAGTTTTGTTTAAAGGAATAAATTAAGATAGAATTTTTATAGGGGCACCCCGGCCCTGGGGTTGAATTTTGCAAAAAACCGACAAAAAGTTCGGAAACTGATTTCTATAATAGTGGTCTATATTTACATCAAGAAGTATAAGTCCTGGATAACTCGGTAGGTTAAAGCGCTGGCTTTGTCACACATGATGGTTTTTTGTGCCCTGGTTCGATTCCATCTGTGGGCATACTTTTTTTTAAAATTAACGGCATTAATAAACACCGTTTTATTTTTTGGTTCATAAATGCGCATTTTGTATATTAAACTTCGATCATCTTCCTTAAATGCACATTTGCTCTTTTAATTAAAGATATCGTTGGAAAAAGTATATACTTTCATGTAAAGTTCTACATGTAAAAGCAACCAACCGGAACTATACCTTAGTGTAAGCACGCTTTGTTTGGGGACAAGAATCATTCACTCTGTGTTACTCGAGTTAAGTGCCACGTAGAAAAATAATGCCGAACAAAAACTGCTGCGTTTTCCATTCAAAAACAACTCTGGGAAATGGTACAATTGTGGGAGAAGTACTGCAATTTAGATGTAGTACATTCTTCGGAAAGAACGTTTGTATTGGCGACATTATATGTCAAAAATGCAGGAGAAAGTTTTATAGAATAGAAAAAAATGGGGTTGGGTTAGTTAGGAATTTCCGTCCCCTTGCCATCCCGGCATCAGGTACGTACCCTCAAACAACGGATTTAGTTGTAAATACTGAAAGGAGGTTAGTTGAACGTACGGTGAATGATGTAAGTATTCAAACATCAAGTAAAAATAACTCTACATCTGCAACTCTCGCTCTTCCCATGACGTATGTTGGAAAAACTAAAGCGACGTGCATCATTTGCTGCAAAGAGTTCACATGTTTGCGTATTATTCCACGTTCAGCACGTGCAGACATTTTCATACAGCAAGGTGTGCTTGTTCCAGATGGGGTCAAGGGTGTATTTCTCATTTGAAAGATAACCACTTGCGACCGGGACATGAAGATGAAACGTCTAAACTCAGAAAAGTTTCCTCAGAAATCAACCAAAGTGAAATTACAGATTTACTCAGTGATTTAAGGGAAAAAAATATTGCAAGGTATCTACCAGGCTGAAGCTAGCAGCCGCTAACAGCAGCCACTAAGCCCGTAGAAGCTAGCAGCCAATAAGGAAAATCATCAAAGTACTGAGAGTACTCGAAATGAAAATTATATTTTACTTCATTATCGGCATATTTTAATTAATATCAAAAAGATTAATGCATGAATAATTTTTATGAGCATTGACAACTTCGAGGCAGTAAAGCTCGCCTGGACAAGAATTATAAATGTGTTTAAGTTTACGGAAATTCAACTGAATATTGATATTTGCCTATACATCTGCTTATATTTGATCCCCGGGTCTGTTTACTTTTTGTCCGGAACTAATATGCATCGAAAATTAAAAAGTCCTCGTGTTATTACAAAATAGGGACGATCAGACATCTTACAATGTGATTTTATTGTCATAAAAATTTGCATCTGTCGCAAACCAAAACCAAAACAACAGAAATCAAAGCGTGAATTTAGGATTATTTTGTGTCAGCCATGTTTTGACGTGAACCTTCGAGAAAAAAATACTAAGATATATATGAAAATATTTAGCTAACCCGAACTTTGGCATTTTTTAGCATTTCCCAATGATATAGGGGTTAAAGGTAGTTCATTAACACCCTTATCTTTGAAGTGTGCATCAAACGGATAACAGGGCAGTGTAGGGGACCTATAGGGCTGTTATTTCCAGGTCTCAAATTTAGGCTGTAGGGGTACCACCAAGTGGCTCCCAGGGGTTTGGGCTCATTTCAAGGATTTATATCTCACTTGAGATTGATCACAAAAACTTGGAAACACTTGGGTTAAGTAGAGGACTTCAAGTGGTATCCATAACAAGCGTTAGAGGGCGTCTATGACCCCTAAAATGGTCCAGTTAGCTCGCCCGAACTTTGGCATTTTTTAGCATTTCCCAATGATATAGGGGTTAAAGGTAGTTCATTATCATCCTTATCTTTGAAATGTGCATCAAACGGATAACAGGGCAGTGTAGGGGACCTATAGGGCTGTTATTTCCAGGTCTCAAATTTGGGCTGTATGGGTACCACCAAGTGGCTACCAGGGGTTCGGGCTCATTTCAAGGATTTATATCTCACTTGAGTTTGATCACAGAAACTTGGAAACACCTGGGTTAAGTAGAGGACCTCATGAGGTATCCATAACAAGTGTTAGAAGGCGTCTATGACCCCCAAAAGGGTCCAGTTAGCTCACCCGAACTTTGGCATTTTTAAGCAATTTAGAATGATATAGGGGTTAAAAGTGGTTCATTATCTCCCGTATCTTTGAAGTGTGCATCAAACGGATAACAAGGCAGTGTAAGGGATCTAAAGGGCTGTTATATCCAGGTCTCAAATTTAGGCTGTATGGGTACCACCAAGTGGCTCCCAGGGGTTCGGGCTCATTTCAAGGATTTATGTCTCACTTGAGGTTGATCACAAAAACTTGGGTTAAGTAGACTTAAGAGGTATCCATTACAAGAATTAGAGGGCGTCTATGACCATTAAAATGGTCATGTTTGCTCACCCGAAATTTGGCATTTTTTAGCATTTAACAATAGTATAGGGGTTAAAGGTAGTTCATCATCACCCTTATCTTTGAAGTATGCATCAAACGGATAACAGGGCAGTGTAGGGGACCTATAGGGCTATTTCTTCCAGGTCTCTTAATACGAATACCTTTTATACTTTTTCCCAGTGTTTCCAAGTTTTTGTGATCAAACTAAAGTGAGTTATAAACCCCTGAAATGACACAGAACCCATAGAAGCCCTTTGGTGGTACCCCTACAGCCCAAATTTGATACCTGGAAATAACAGCCCTATAGGTCCTACACTGCCCTGTTATCCGTTTGATGCACACTTCAAAGATAAGGGAGATAATTGTCCACTTTTCACCCCTATATCATTGGGAAATGCTAAAGAATGCCAAATTTCAGGTGAGCTAAGTGAACCATTATAGGGGTCATAGACGCCCTCTAACGCTTGTTATGGATATCTCTTGAGGTCCTCTACTTAACCTCAGTGTTTCCAGGTTCTTGTGATCAAACTCAAGTGAGATATAAACCCCTGAAATGAGCCCGAACCCCTGGGAGCCACTTGGTGGTACCCCTACAGCCCATATTTGAGACCGGGAAATAACAGCCCTATAGGTCCCCTACACTGCCCTGTCATCCGTTTGATGCACACTTCAAAGATAAGGGAGATATTGGTCCACTTTTCACCCCTATATCATTGGGAAATGCTTAAAAATGCCAATGTTCGGGTGAGCTATCTGGACCCTTATAGGGGTCATAGGCGCCCTCTAACTCTTGTTATGGATACCTCTTGAGGTCCTCTACTTAACCTTAGTGTTTCCAGGTTCTTGTGATCAAACTCAAGTGAGATATGAACCCCTGAAATGAGCCCGAACCCCTGGGAGCCACTTGGTGATATCCCTACAGCCCATATTTGAGACCTGGAAATAACAGCCCTATAGGTCCGCTACACTGCCCTGTTATCCGTTTGATGCACACTTCAAAGATAAGGGAGATAATGGTC
>WFKH01011925.1:75529224-75553353 GCA_016163765.1 Magallana hongkongensis
CCCGGTGTTTCCTAGTTCTTGTGATCAAACTCAAGTGAGATATAAAGTCCTGAAATGAGCTCGAACGATAAAGGCTAGTTTTTTGATGAGATTAAAATCACAATGTAAGATGTCTGTTCGTCCCATTTTTGTAATAATATGAGGACTTTTGTAATTTTCGATGCATGTTATTTCCGGAGAAACGTAAACAGACTCGGGGATCAATTTTTAAGCATGCGTATAGACAAATATATACCAATATTTAATTGAATTTCATTAGACACAAACGCATTTATAATTCTTATCCAGGCGAGCTTTACTGACTCCGAAGTTGTCAATGCTCTTAGAAATTAGTCATGCATAAATCTTCTTGATATTAATTAAAATATGCCGATAATAAAGTAAAATATAATTTTCTGATCGAGTACTCTCAGTACTTTGATGATTTTCCTTATTGGCTGCTAGCTTCTACGGGCTTAGTGGCTGCTGTTAGTGGCTGCTAGCTTCAGCCTGGTGAAGACCGCTCGTAAATAGGCACCGTCACACAGGTATCTGGTATATAAACCCTTTGATTTCGTTACACCCGATTGCAAACTTGAAACTCGTGGGTGACGTGTAGTATTCCTTTCATGGTCTTTGGATTTTATGCATTTATTTCTTATTATATGTGCATACTCTGTTTGTAAATAATGCATTTACCAATTTACTTGATGTTAGTATTCACCTGGCTTGATAAAAGTTGCGTAAAATTTGATATTTTCGTCGCGGCCGAGTAACACGGCGAGGCAAGATGTACGTCCACGCAGATGATACCTCTACAGCGAAATACTTTGAACGTTAACTGTTTAGAGGTCTGTGGCTTACATAGGGGTTGTAGGGACAGCAGTGATGAAAGAGAAATATGGCGGACAGTGCCTATTTACGAGCGTCGTTCAGCTTTAAGACACTCTTTATGCGGAGTACGAGCCATATAATGATATTGGGGGGTATACGATCCGTTCAAGGTTATTGCAAATAATTCTACTATATTCTTAATCTTATACATAGAATCTTAGTAAAGGATCATTCCACATTCTTTACCTAAAAGCAGTATATGGGTGAAGTATGAACAAAAATTTGCCAAAGAGAGAAATTTTTCCGACAAGTGATGTAGTACGTATATAGACTGAAAGATGGTGGTTCTTCAGACGGACGAACTTATAACTGATAACATATCTGTACTTCAATTCAATTGAAGCATATACTCTACAACACATCTACAATGGCATGGCTTACGCATATTACACTTAAAGCTGACATAAATTCATAAATATGCATTATTTCCCTTTTATCTCCGACTACCGCCATATTAGTTATCGATTTCTATTGTCCGTTCATCACTACACACCCCTATATAAGGCCGATAACACTATTCATGCTTCACCGCATTCAGGTATTTCATTCACCCGAACACGTTACATTGGACGAAAGACTTGTAGAAACGCGCTTTGAACAAAAATAATATAACAACCACTACACTGGTTAGGAATATCCGATGAACGGCGAAACAAGACAGGCTGAAATCCAGACACACATTTTAAAAATCCTCGATACTTGTAGTACGTTTTCCTGTGTATGTTCTAACATCGCACATGCGCAAACCACAGACTGTAGCAGATCGAGCAATGTCAATGACCGCATGGATTTTAGAAACGGAGAGTTTTGTATACACCGATGGAAACGATGTTATGTTGTTATTTTCTTGGATTTACTATCATTGATCTACTGTTCTGGATGTAGTGCCGCCGGGTCTTAAAAAATATACAGACGTTATGCACTCTGTATGAACGACACACATGCGAAGTAAGGCAGCACTATCTCTGCAAAATAATACGGACACCTTGGAAATTCTTTGAAAGAATAAATAGTTACGTATATTTTTTTTATTGATTGTAGTTCCCTTATTCTTTTTTTTAAATCATTTTACTACAATGTGTAGTTCTTGCAATGCAATTAGAAGTTCGTGCAACCTGAATGCCTCGATCGGAAATCAACCGACCGTAACTTTCTGGACCGGTATTTATATCCCAGTGGCAGTTGAAGAGCGATCGAAACTAATATTGCGACCAAATGTTTTTATGAGTTCATGTCCGCTTTAACATGACACATTATATCACAGCACCAACATATATATCTTACCAAAACAGCCGATTTGACATTTATAAATTTAGCATACGTATTACATGTACATCTTATCATATAATACAGAATTTACTTGAGGAATAAGGAATCATTCTTTGAGTATTATGAGGTGATAATTTTGGTCGGGGCGTGATCAAATCCGAAGGGCTTTATGATAGATTTGATCACGCCCCGACCGAAATTATCACCTAATAATATTCAAAGAATGATTCCGTATTACTTATATTTATATCATTTTAAACCATCATACGATTAAATATTTAAATATAAATAAGCAAACCCCGCTGGCGCCTCGATTTGGCGTCATTTGAAGTTATAGGTTATATAGTTTACAAAATCGATACGTAGTGTTATCACAGGCAAAGACACTGGAAAATGTAAATATAACAAGATATTATATTTTCGTGAGATTGAATGAACACGTTATTTTTACAACCCAGTTATTTCTGTATGATACCGGTTTTTGATCTGCGTCATAAAATATAAAAATTTTCAAAAGAAACTACGAGTAAAACTAAACATAACAGGTAATAGACATTGTCCGTCCTATTTTTATTTCTTTGTCCTTATATCTTCAACCTTTATAAAAGTTTCTGACGTCTTCACAGTTTGTAGCATTTTGCTTTAAGAACTTCACCTGGGTGGACTTAAAGCGCTCATTGATCTTCGGTTGCGATAAAACTATGAAATGTATGTTCCACGTTAGAAAAAAAGGAACACCCAATGCACAGATCAATGCATTGTAAGCAAACAAATAAATTTAAAAGTATGCACGTCAAGTAAAGAAATAAAAAACACGTAATTTAAAGAATGCAAATAGTATTTTTCTAGTGCTGATTTCGTAGATATTAGTATTAATATATGCCTTTTTGTAAGTCGTTTTCGGCTTTGAGAAAATTAATAATAAAAACATCCTTTAACAAATTAATTAAGAAATAAACAGAAAGTTAAAACGTTCACCGGGGTATGAACTTGGTTGGTCCGTGATCAAATCTTCTGAGAAGCCCCCCAGGCTTCAAAGATTTGATCACGTGACCAACCAAGTTCATATCCCGGTGAACTTTTTAACATTGCTGTATATTACTTATATTTACGTTTGTAAAAGGCAAATCGTTCAGAATAATTAATGTCAACGGTGTTTAGGTTTGCAATAATGCAACCGTCAAACGATAACCGCGACTGGTAATCATTGTGTTCACACAGAATTGAACATTTTCGATATTCTCTAGGTTCATATAAGAAAGCATATTTGCAAAATTTTAATGTAAATATTTTAAAGATTTAAAAAATAAGTATGTTAATTTATGTATATTAAAGAATAGATTATTAAAATGCGGATTAGTTGTTTTTCAAACATTTTATTCAGATTATTAACTTGTGGATCTATTCTGTACATGTACAAGGGTTGGGTTTGTTCAAAAGGCCTAGCACGTCATAGCGCATCATTTCATATTTTAAGCATTTCATTGGAAGTCTCATAGCATATCAAATATACCTAATAGCATTAATTAGAACTTTTATAGCATACCATTAACAAGTTATGCATGTACCTTAGCTCTAGACGTCTTCACGATCATGATATTTTGGCAAGCTCTTTTACTAATGTGAATAACAATCAAAGCAAAAACATACTTTGTACACCTGATGAGTGTCTAAACAGCTAATTGACATGTTGATCGACCGCCAGCAACATGGCTAGATTGAATGAATATAGATCGATAATGCTTTTGATAAACATTAATGAATTATAAAATATTTCAGTTTATATTAACGGTATTTAACAATTTGTCGGTTACAACATATATGTTGGATATCTAGTTACTAGTTAATACATGTACATGGAAAATAATTAAAATTTGCTTGCGGGCGTGTTTACACTGCAAGAGTGCACAGTCAGCTCCTCTATTGTCAATTCCTTGGCGAATTAAAGATGAGTTTCGTGTCGTCAGCTCCTCAGCTAAATGTAACTGTACTTTATTGAACATAGTGACTATAACCCCTGTATCCAACTGAAAGTGTTAATGTTCGACAACGAGCAAGAAGACTAAATGTATTAACATGTACAGTTTTATATAAAGTCTCAAATACTATCTCGGTAGTCAAAATATGTTCGATATACGCAATCGTACTGGCGCTAATGGGCGTTTCTGAAAGACGACTCGAAACGAAACTCTTGCTAAATACGCCAAGTATTTGAGAGAAAAGCCAATGGCTAGGGACGAGTGATATTTATTTCAGGTTTTGAATACTTTTGCTAATTACGATGATCTATGAAAAGAATAAATTTCCTCTATTTCCACTTTATAAAGAAAGGTAAATAATATATACAAACAACTTGTATAAATATACGTGTTTGCCTGCATGGTGCAATCATTATTGCATGATGTTTCGTTTTTTCTATTTTCGCTTTTCATACCTGGAAATAAATTAAAGCATGCGCGCCCTAACCTTTAAATACCGATTACAGTTGATAGTGTAAAGTATAGTTTTTGAAAACACCTTACGGTAGACAGCACAACGGATTAAAGAAATGATATTGTGACGGTAAGAGCATTCAAGTTCATTTTCTAATGACTTTGCTTTTAATTGTTCAAAGGCTGTATTAATTGCTTCCATCAATGTATTTTTTTTCACGGACTGTATTGTTTGAATTGTGTGCTTTTAATTCACAAAATTACTTAAACAATTGATAAATGACGGTAGTTGATTTAAGATAATGTTATTATTAGCCTTTGGTTCTTTATACATGTACGTCTACATGTATTTTGATTTTGGGGATTTATTTTTTTATGGGGGAGGGGGTGTTTGTTTTTGAGGTTTTTTTTGTTATTTGCTTTTTAAAGAGGCAACATCCAGTGGATGTTTGATAAAAATAATTTTAAAAGTTAAGACACTGATTGAAAATCACAAAAATTCAATCAATTTTCCTTTTTTACATTATGCTTAAACCTCTTAATGTTACCGCTCTAGAAACATATAAGGATGTTGTCAAGAAATTAGCCATTAGATTCAGATGTGCGTTAAATTTTTATTCATTTTTTTTTTTTATTTAAATAAATGTGTTTGATGTCAAATAGACAGTTCATGCATTAAGTGTTTTATTTTGACGTAATTTTAAAGCTTTAAGGAAGGAGTCTTTTCTGGTTTTCGACTTGTCAAAAGTAAATTTTATTAAATGTTCATTAAATCAAGATGAAAGGAAATTAAAATATCATATTTTTTTTCTTTTTTACTATCATACAACTTAGCATAGAAATAATAATCAAAGTTTAGAATCTAACAAGGAGTATATTTTTGGCGGAACATTGGCGTAGGAAAATATCACGTTTTTGCAATTCAGAATTGCTGTAAATTCATGAGTCTATTTATCATTTTTAAAACAATAACATTAATGTTGGATTTTTTAAACTAATGTGAACTAATGATAAGATATTTGGGTTTCAGAATATGTTTTTGAAATATGATTTGCCTATCAAATTACACTTTTATTAGCTTTTTTAAGCGCTTATTCTATAAATAGATTTGTGTGAAAAAATCACTAAAATCGGATTTTCTCTCTTATTAAATGGTCAATATATTAGCTTTACTGTCAATTTATATCTTTATATAAAGTCTTCATATTATGTAAAAATCAGAAATATTTTAATATTGGAAGCATAAAAAAATAATCAAAATATCTTCAAAATTTAAGATCTAGAACATTTGAGGAAATGCGGGCCAAGCAATATCAGTTTTAATTAAACAATTTATTCCAATTTAGTAGTATAAGCTGATAGACATTTTGATATTCTATCATTTCATTAAAGAATAGAAACTTCATATCTTTAACAGATGTCTACATAACTGCAGATAACTACATTTATTTTTGTCATCCTTTAAGTTGAGGAAAAACGTAGTGACCTTGACCTGACCTTTATGCGAAAACAAAAAGGTCAAATTTGATTAAACTGATTGAATCATTTGGCTATATGATCTGTTTGACTGTCTCAAAATTTCATGGATTTCTTAATATAAGAAGTATGCTTGATAACGAGAAGACTCCTTCCTTAAGAATGTTTTTCATTTGTTAGCATAGTATATATATAATATGCAACGTCATCAATATTCCAACCAAGGTAACACAAATTACGTATACATTAATGTCAAAAAAAAAATCAATCATTCTGACATTTAAAGGTTTGAAAAAAAAATCAATATGTTAATTCTATCTGAACTTCGTTCGTCATTCCAGTTCAATCGGGGTATTTAAAGAAATGAGACATGCGTTAGTAATGTACAATCTATTTAATCGATTTTATAAAACGATTTCAGAAAATGCAGCGATTTCAAAATGTCAGTAAATGTTTATTGACTTTGTTGCATGGTAGCAGTATTTCTTTTAAACACAAATATTGTTGCGCCTTTTTCGGCAGTAATTCTAAATTCAATGCAAGAATTGTTTTGGTACTTAGATCTTTCATTGAAATCAGTCAAAGATACCTTAAAGAAATATTTTCTGGCCTGTAGTTCTTTTGTTCTGAAGTTCAAATAGTGTACATCCGAGCAATAAAAGGAATTCAAGTTCAGTTCATATATAAATATACCGGAGTTGATCATTACAGGTATCAACTGAACGTTTCCAAAAAAAATCGGATTTGCTGATTGTATGAATTTAGTTGAAGAACCCTTCTACAATTTGAAGAATAAAACATGATATGTATTTACTTCGTAGTTAAGAATGCATGACTATTTTTATTTAAGTTATTTCTTAAACTGTCTTTGCAGGATGACAAATTGTTGAACAAGGTAAAAAAAATAAATATGGATGAACCCGGGTCAACTTTGAATACGGACACCAATTCATTGGACTACCTACACTTTGATCTTAACCGCGTGGCATCAACTAATCAAGATGAGAGGTTTGATAAATATATGTCATCGTTTGTATTATTTAAACAATAAAATGTTTTCGTTGGTGATTCATGCGGGATATGAAGGTGGCGACATTGCAGAAAAAATACATAACCAGCGTTAGCAGGTTATGTAGATTTTTTCTTCAACGATCGCTACCTTCATAACCCCCATAAATCATCAAAGAACGCAATTTATTGTGGATATTTACATTTTTCTTTTAATAGATTAATAAATTGATTTTAAAAAGTAAGAAGAATTCACTAAATTACTGTTAATATACATAAGAACGTTAGCTAAAAGAAACATCCTATAGGAATTTGAGTCTGACATCATGATGATTATTTCGTGCAGTCCGTGATTTTCTTTTAAAGTCGCTGTAGGTTTCGACCAATCGATAATAGGGCTTGTAGATTTCAGTCCTGTCAGTTTCCACAGCTGTTCTATTGAGTTATGAATTAACTATAAGTTTCAGTAAGAAATAGAGAGAATCATACTCATATCATATTATGTTAAGAGATACTACATCTCAAGCAATTATTCAATGCCGTCAAGTCCTTGTGTCATTATATTGAAAACTCATTGGTTGTAGTTATTATCTAACAAAAACCCCCGCGTTTCACAATGTGTGTGCAAAGCACCCCGATTTGACATATAATTCTTTATATTGACAACTTTGATGTAAATTGATTTTTTCTAAAATAATGCTTTTTACTTGATTAAAATTCTTTTCTAGGTTTGATATTGCCGTATCTGAAAATGAAGATTTGGACGAAAATGACAAATGCAATGTAAGCAATACTAAAGTTTTTAGTTTATATTGAAAATATTAATTTTACATACTACGTTCGTCCAAAACTATGCATGTGAATTAATACCCTACATATTTTTATTTGCAGTTTCTTTAATGGAAAAGTAAACTAGCACAATGTGACTAATTATGATGTTGTGTGTGTTTATGTTTGAGTAGCTGTACATGTACAGTGTAAATTTTAAATTGGGTTCAGAAGAAAGTGTTTATTTTTATGTCATTTTATATTTACGTCAGTTTAATAAAAAATCAAACATTATCACAAACGAATACAAATTTTGTAGGAAGTTGATCCATGTCCAAAGAATGAAAACATCAAATGTACGTTATGTATTGAATCAGATATTGAAAAGGATGCAACACTAATTTGCAAGACAGAGAAAAAATTCCTCTGTAATGAGTGCGGAAACCACCATAAGCTAGACGACTCCACAAAACATCATAAGATAGCAAGACTTCAAGATGACAAGATGATTTGTGACCTTTGTCTAGACTCCTCAATACCTGGTTATGGCTTTTGCCTCAATTGCAAACATCCTGAAGTTCTCTGCCTACCCTGCTCTAAAAGACATTGTTCAAACGAAGAATTTGCAAATCATGAAATATGTAATGATTTGAATTTGATGACAAAATGCGAAAGGTAAAAATAGTTGTTTTTTTCTTAAATTATCTTATATTTATAATTTTTTAACATTATAAATATTAATCATGTCTTCGTGAATGCAAAAGACTGTTCATTTTGTTTCTATTGACATTCCTTTGACAGATCTAAAGATATTTCTGAAGACAGTAATAATAAGCAATTGGAAGCAAACTTCACAAGTTCACCTAAGGTAAAACACATTTTTTTTTCGATTTCACTTGGGTAACTTACGTTGCCATTTATTATCGCTTGTCCTCCATTATGTCTGCTGTTGTTGTTTTTTTTTTTTTTTTTAAATAATTTTAATTTCTCCTTTGAGACGAGATGTACATTCCGTTCAACTGATGTCATTAAGTATATTCTGACCAAAGGGAATTCAGTAGTTTTACTACCAGCATACTTTTATGTTCTTGTTTCATTTTCATATTGTGATTAACTATATGTCACAACAATTTAAATACTGCTGTTGGCAGTGAAATGTTGGAAATAAGCCTTACACCCCTTCCCCCATCTTTCAAAAATTCTAATACCAAAATATTTTGTTCACCCTAGAACACCCTTTTAATTTTATTTTGAGCAACATGTCTCCAAAAATATTTATTTCGATTTATCAAAAAATATAGAAATGTTATATCTGGATTCACTTAAGTGATAAATTGTTTTCATGTGACCATTTTAAACGCTTGTGATAGAAATATTGTACATTTTTATTGTTATTTAAGTTAGATAGTTATTTAGTCAGATCTACCAAAATTTCAGATTTCTTATATCTTGTTTTTTTCAATTAGTTAATTTATCATTTGCGTCAACACGGTAATCTGCACCTTTCGTTTTACAAATTGTTTCGCGCATTACCAACAAGATAAACTTGTAATATTATGTGGTATGATGTTCATTTTTACAAATAATATCAATTTAATTTCATAGAAAACGATATTTGCAAAGGAAAAATGCTTTCAATGCCATGAAGAAGAACATTTTGTCAAGTATGTGTGTATTTCATGCAAGATGAGACTATGCACCGACTGCTTTTCTGCACACCAATCTGAAGACCATAATGTAATACCCATTGAAAAATTTATAGGTAACAAGTTTCCATGTCTTACTTGCAATTTGAATGCAGCCTTTCACTGTCATTCTTGCAATTCGGACTACTGTGATGAGTGTCGAGTAGATCATCAGGCAAACGGCATACTGGATCATGAGTGGATTGATATTTTATCGCATGCATTGATAATTAAGGATATGCATGTACCAATTTGTTGCAGATGTGTAGATAAAAATGAAGCACATGTTCCTGCAACTGCTTATTGCCTTTCGTGTAGTTCTGAATCACCTCTATGTGACACATGTTCTAAAGAGCATCTGCTTCAGTTACAAAACCACATTCTATGTTATGACATCGAAAGTTTAATTAATGAAAAGAGAGTTAACAAAACGGAAGAAGTAAGTTCACTCAAAGATAAAGCACTTAAATGCACAACTTGTGCAATCGATCAAAAGGATACTGATGCAACAAGTTTCTGCTTGATATGTCAAAACCCAGAACCAATGTGTGACAGATGTGCCAAGCGACACGTTCGAAAACGAAAACGCAGAAATCAAGATCATGAAATTTGTCGAGATTTACAGAAATTCGGAACACAAAAACTTACAAAATATATTCCATGCGAACCATGCGAGTTTGAAAGCACAGAAAATGCTGCTACACACTTTTGCCTAAATTGTAAGGAACCTGAGCCAATGTGTCATACATGTGCAAACCAACACATTAAGCAAAGAGCAGGACGAGGACATCGCTTGAGTGATACCATTTTTAACATGCCAGGATACGAAGATAAATTTATTTTTAAACTTGCTAAAAGGTAATCTTAGGTTAAAGTTCATAGTTTGATATATTGATATTAACATGCTTTCTTGTTGGAAATTAAGAGTATAAGTAACTTTTTAAAAAAACTAATTTTTGTTCTACTCTTATGAAGAGAGTTGCTATGCTTTGGATCATTTATAATAAAAAAAACCCACAGTACGCTTTATAAAATCCATTATCCTTAGGATTATTAACCTTCCTTCTTCTACAAAATATTTGCCAATAAGTAACACATTGTATTTATGTGATATTGCTAAAATAGTTTCTTAGTATGTTTTGATAATCATTAAAACATTCTATTAAAGACATTCACAGAAGAAATAAAGTTTTCTACAGAAGAATCATTTTTTTATGTTCTACGTCCTTTTAACACTACATTGCATGACTTATATGATTTAAATGTATTGCTTATATAAACAGGTAATTTTTAAGCATTACCAAAGCTATGATGGCATACCTGTATCTCTTTTCTATACATGCAAGAAAAATTATGACCACTTACAATAAAGGTATATGTCAAGATGCAAGATAATCATGTCTAGATAAAAGATTATTATGTTGACATGCGAATTACCAATATCTTAAGAGAATATTTATTCTAATTTGAAATACCTACTTACTAACGCCATTTTATGACATCAAACATACAAGAAGCAACATTATTAAGTTGACATACAGTTTATTTATGTCTACATGCTACAAATGTATATGATTATGTAGACATGCGATTTATTTATGTCAACATGCAATATAGTTATGTAGACTTATCTATGTCGGCATGCGACTTATCTATGACAACCTATGAGTTAATTTATCTACAGACAAGATATTTATGTCAACGTACAAAATGATTTTATTAAAATGCAATATATTATTAAATAAATAATGTCAAAATGTATGAAAATTATGTTAACATGATTTTGCATGTAGGGGACAGATCCATGCCAACATTCAATACAAACTATAAATATGCAAAAACTATTCCCCATCAGGTCATTGCAGTTTGTTGATGTAACCATAATATGTATATTATTCGCAATAAGTTGATGGTTTTGATATTCATATAATAGAATTGCATGTTGTGGAACACATGCTTAATAAGAACTATCTTTAAAGTATGCCATTAAAAATAATGGCTGCATTTATTTTTGTACTGTAAAAATATTATTTCAGTCATTCTGAAAATTCAGATTGTTCTATAAAAGCCTCATATGTTGTGACGCATATCTCGTTAAAAGCTTTAATTTGTAAAAGTATTCTTTTTTTTTAAACAAGTTTAACTATGAGATGACATTTCATGTCTCATCTATGCATATTTATGTACAGTGTTCTAGTGGGTTTTTTTCCTTATCAGAATTGACCAGTCCTTTTTTTCATCAATTTGTCTTACACCTCTATTACTTGCCATGAAGTACATTGTTGTTCATTTGGATCTTGAAAGAGTAATACCATGGATACGTTTTGTTTTGTTTTATTTTAGTGATGATTGTCAGCAATTTCCAGAAGAAAAATACTTAAAGGTAAATCTAGCTAGATAACTACTTCGCATTTATGATGAAAAGTAAACTTAGCAAGTACATGTAGCTCAAGTAAGTTTCCCGCTATCTGAATTTGTCGCCCTTGACGAATGTGTCGTGTAAGATGTTTTTGCGTACATTTTCCACAACCACCGCGCCAGTTTCCACAAACCTCTACACAAAATATATTAACTGATGACTTAGAGATAAGCAAGGTAAGGTCTTTTTTATCTGTTCGCGATTGTCCGGCGTCCAAAATCGATATTCATTTCAAGCATTGCTATTTTATATGATTAAAACAAATTTTGAATGTTTTTAAATCCTTTTTAAAAACTCAAATCTAAGTTATGATAACCCGTAAGCAAAATCATACGAAACGTCTTTCTTAAAGGGTCACATTCTATTAAGGGGGTGTGATTATCACAAACATTAAAAATAGCATTGTTGTATATTAGCATATTTTAAAGAAACTTAGCACCAAGAATGTTCATTCCTGCAGTATACTCTATTAAATTTGTGAGTTAAATTTAATTAACCATTAAGAGTCGTAATGGCAGATAAAAATTAAAATGTTAAATTTGTTTTGTTTTAAAAGGTGTATTGAACCATTTTCAATAAATGGCAAATGTTTAACCATTTCATCTTTGAAATTGTAATCAGCAAAATTGTATCGTTGTTTTATCAAAACTGAATACCCAAGAGAATGCTCCGATATTTTCAATTATGGCCTTTATTTAATCTAACAATATAACTTGACAATAATCTAGTAGTGTAATTTATATCTACATGTATTATATAATAAGCAACCAAGTGTAGGCGACCAAATGCAATTTTAAATATCATAGACAGGTTTAAAGATAATGCATTTAGATGTCTTTTTTGTTTTATTTTAGACACCAGGTAAACCCAAAGCTTTGGAAATTAAACCTGACTCGGTTGTGCTCTTCTGGACAAAATCTGAAGAAAAAGTTGATTACTACCAAATTCGCTTTAAAAGCAAGGGTGGTCAAGAAAAATGGAAATTTGCCGTTACAGATGCTAATCAAAATCAATTAACCATTAATGGTTTAATGGCCGATACAACGTATATATTTCAAGTTCGAGGAGTATTTAATGATCAGGAAGGACGTTATGGGCCTGCAAATGATGCACTGAAAACTAACGAATCTTTAGCGACTTATTTACTGAAGTTTTCAGTCCGTATTAATGATATGAACCCGCCAAAATATCAACTTTTTGCCCAAGAATTAAAACAATCGAGAAATTATGTTGCCAAAACAAGAAAACTTATTCTTGGTAAGTGCATTACCTCTATTGATTGGCTCTACTAACCAAAAGGCTTAAATGAACTTTTTTAATATTTGCTAATTTTCTTTGTTGTAAATTTAATTCACATTTTAATTTTCTTCACATATATTGTGTCAATTTTAATAAACCTGGCTAAAAGTATGCATGAATGATTGAAATAGAATTTGTTCAAATGAAGGGGAATTTACGAAACAAAACTTAAATATTGGGGAAAGTCTGAAGGAAATTATTTTAAGAACCACTAATCCAAAAGTAAAGAAACCTATGTAATGCATCCTTATAAAGTATAGATTTAATTAAGTTTGTTTTGATGGCTTACCCCAGAGTGAAAAAAAGGATTTTCAAAACATAATTTTTTTTTGAAGAAAGATAATGTAGAAATATGTTATGTACGGAGGATTTAAGTTTGTGCATATACATGCCCCTAGAGTCATGATGGGAGCACAATTAGGAACCAAAGTTTAACGTTGGTTTAAATAGGGAATAAAAATCTTCAATTTTTTCTCTTTATAATTTGTGTTCAATTAATGGCCTTCGATTAGCAATGACCTAGTAAGTAGAAAGAGCTCTTAGCATCATGGCTTTCCTACTCGTTTAAAAATGGTATTATATATTGAAAACTAACTATTGTATAAAACAGTTTTAACAAAACGTTCAGATGGGCACGGTAGTTATGCCTTTCCCAACCTTACACAAATACATTTTATTATTTTTTTTATTTATGAATGTTCATTTATGGGTTCAAACGATGACTGAGGTTAGCTTTTTTATTGAAGTTCAGTGGTGACACAGTGTAACTCACAATTGCACACTAAAGTGCTCATGTAAGCGACGTGGTTATGGGCCTCGTTTCTATTCTCTGTTTGAATATCACAATATTTAAAACTATTTCTTAATTCTTGAACTTTAACCGATATATGTAATATCTTATAACAACATAAAATTACAGGAAATCCAAAACAAGGATCAGAAGAGGAAAAAACAATTATGTTGGTTGGTGCAACTGGTTCGGGAAAAAGTACACTGGTTGATGGTTTTGTTAACTACGTAATGGGTGTGAGTTTTGATGATCCATTCAGATTCACGCTTGTACAGCTGGAGGAGGAGGAAAAAAAGACTCATAATCAGGTTATGTAGTATTTAAAACTGCAAACTCTTAAATAACTGCCGTCGAATGTGATTAGCTATATAAACACACAACCAAAACCTATTGTTTCATGTTATATTATTTTTGATGTAATTGATTATAAACAAATATTACTTTCTCCTCCAGATAATAATTGTGTGTTGCATTTGGTTTCTATAGGCAATATCTCAAACCGAGTGGATCACAGTCTACAAAATTGCGCCTCAAAAAGGAAGTCGATTGAACTTTACCCTTAACATCATAGACACACCGGGATTCGGAGATACAAGAGGTATAGAACGAGATCAGGGTATCATTGATCAAATCCGATATCTGTTTTCGTCACAAGGGGAAAAAGGAGTATTATTTATAGATGCTGTTT
Source organism: Magallana hongkongensis (assembly GCA_016163765.1). Classification (NCBI taxonomy): domain Eukaryota; kingdom Metazoa; phylum Mollusca; class Bivalvia; order Ostreida; family Ostreidae; genus Magallana; species Magallana hongkongensis. Next base: position 75,543,932 of record WFKH01011925.1, read on the forward strand.
GTTTTATTGTTAAGGCTCCTGACGCACGTCTTACGGTTTCTCAGAAATATATATTTAGTTCAATCATGTCCCTTTTTGGAAAGGACATTGAATCAAATATATGTACACTTATCACCTTTGCTGATGGCGCTGAACCCCCTGTTCTTGCCTCTTTAAAAGAAGCAAATCTCCCATTTGGCTCTACCTTTCAATTCAACAACTCGGCCTTATTTGCAGAAAACAAAAATCTTACCTCAACGTCACTGTCGCCTATGTTTTGGGAGATGGGATGTAATAGTTTTCAAAACTTTTTCAACCAACTTAGTCATTTTGAAACTAAAAGTCTTTCCCAAACAAAAGATGTCTTGAAAGAAAGAGAACAACTTAAAACTGTCATTTCTAGCATCCTACCACAGGTAAAAGCTGGATTATCGAAACTTGGGGAACTTCGAGAACAATTAGAAATATTTAAAAAACACAAAGATGACATTGAAAATAATAAAGATTTTGAATACGAAGTAGAAGAAACCAAACAATCCCTAGTGGATTTACCACGTGGACAACATGTGACAAACTGTCTTCATTGTAATGTCACATGTCATGAAAATTGCGCAATTGCAGATGATGCTGAAAAGAGAGGATGCTGGGCAATGACAGATGGGATATGTAGAATATGCATTGGAAAATGTATATGGTCAGATCATAAAAACACGCCATACATATTTAGGTATTCAGTAGAAAAAGTAAAGAAAACGTATGCTGAAATGAAGGAAAAGTATGAGAAAGCTAAAGGATCGAAAATGACGCATGAAACCTACATCGAGGAGCTTACATACGATGTTGATTACCTCTTTGAAAATGTCCAGATGATGATGGAGGAAATGAATAAATGCAAACGCAGGCTCAAAGAAATAGCATTAAGACCCGATCCTCTAAACGCTGTCGAACATCTAGATCTTATGATACAGGCTGAAGAAACAGAGAGGCAACCAGGCTATAAACGACGAATAAGAATGTTACATGAATTTAGGCGAATGGCTCTTGTTGATAAACAAGTCGAAAACTTTGATCAGAGTCTTAAATCAACGAAAGATGACGTCACATCAGCAGTTGGAAAAGCTTTTACCGGCTCTGGGCGTGCCCCAAACAAAAGAAAAACTGGTATTTTGCAACGAGGACTCGGATATCTTCAATCTTTTTTTTTGTAGATTACCATTATGATACAGTTTTTTCCCAGCACAATGTTGAAAAACAATAATACTTTATATTGAACGGATATTTAATTTCGATGGTAATTAAAAAAAAATGATATATTTTAAAAGATATAAAATACCTTGCTATACAATCCAAAAAAACAAAAAAGTATAAGAAATAGATAAAGAAGTTAGTATACCCTTACCCCAAGAATAAGCATCGGGCGTCTGTTATTTTTGTGTTATCCTATGTTTTAGTTATTTTTTGTAAAATGATAAATCATGTATAAAATGAATGTCTAGATTTATTTATAGATATGTGCACAATAACAGTTCGTCATTGTATCCTATTAAATTTCTTAAGATTTTTTTTTCATTTTGGTAATGTTGTTGGTTATTGATAATATACTTCTCAAAACCATTTTATTATCGAAAAATGTTCAAATCGTGTAGCTTGATTAATTAACATGTTTAAAGTTTTATACCTTGCCAATATTTTTTTTATGTATTGTATTACAACGTATTATTACAAGTGTTAAAGCTGTGGTTCAGGTGTACAACACATTGACATAAAATGTTTATTTACACGTGTATTATTACAATGTAGCAGTATTCTTTAGTAATGCACTGTCAACTGATGCGATGTTTCTTTACTTAGCCTGATATATCGCATTTAGTATTGATATGTTTGTGGTGGCATACGTGATGATTGTGAATATTGAGTAGATCCCCCCACTTCATCTCATTGGTCAATTTAAAATAGATGTATTTTACCCGATTTTTTCCTTTGACCAAACGATAAATAACCCCCTCCCGTTTCCGTTTACGAACAGTACTTCCGTTTAACCAACGTAAAACAAATGCATAAATGGTCTATACTAAATGCAAAAATCACCCAAATTTTATTATTACAATAACACACTGTTTCATGATGCTTACAAATATGGAAGCAACATCCGTAAAACTAATGATAAAAAACACAAAACTATCCAACTGTTTACGGGTTTGTTTTTGTGTGTGTGTGTGTGTGTGTGTGTGTGTGTGTGTGTGTGTGTGTGTGTGTGTTGTTTTGGGTTCTTTTGTTTTTGTTTTTTTTTTTTTTGGCTTCGTCTTTATTCTGTTTGGCATGCATCTAAATTAAAACATCTTCGAGTCGTCGTATTTTAACTCGTATATCTGCGCCATTGACGACTGTCCATGTTCAAAGAAAGACCCGGTGTTAAAAACCTATAAACCGATAGTACATGGTTGTATCAAGATTTGACAAATGTATCCATTTTGGTTGCAGGTCTGTAGCTCCCGGTCTGAAAATATTCGTATGGACGACCTGGGAGCTACAGTGCTGCCCATTGGAAAAAAAATGTATATTTATTGCGCAGAAGAACGTGCTCTAGTTTTGGACTGATAAATCTTATTTATACGCAAATTCTGTGAAAACAATTAGTACCATTAAATTCTTAATGCAATTTACTACTGCTATCGTCTTTTTACTTGCCTCGGACATTCTTCCAAACACGCTACCAACGTTGGAAAATCAAACATGTTTAATTTACACGTACATCGAGATCGAGAGTCGCCATTTTAACATGTAAACAAACTGCACCACTTCTATTTACGGGGCTGGTGATGGTGTTTAAAAGACTACCCGAGGCAAGTAAAGAGACGATATCAGTAGTAAATTGCACGAAAAATTCATTGGTACTTATTTTTTTCACAGACTTTGTGTATAAATAAAGTTAATCAGTCCAAAACTAGCGCACGTTTTTCTGCGCAATAAATATACAATTTTTTCAATAGGCGGCACTGTAGCTCCCAGGTCGTCTATCCGAATTTTTTCAGACCAGGAGCTACAGACCTGCAGCTATATCAATTTAAGCACTGAATGCTTATTTTTGAATGTCGTCGGTCCTATAACACACCAAGGTTGTGCAGACAAATTATCATACCGCGCTTGGTGTGTTATAGGACCGACGACATCCAAAAATAAACATTCAGTGCTTATATTTATATTCATACTGATGTTTATTTGTATGAAGTATTTGTATATCGTCGCTGTATAGCCTTTATATACGCTTTTAGTCAGGGATATGAAACATACATGGAACAGCCATATTAACATGGTATTTAGTTCGCTTCCGCGACTAAAATTATAGTGCTAGAAATTTAGTAGAGAAAAATCATTTTTATTAACTAGTAGATATGATTTAATGATTATTTTTCATAAGTACCTATCAAATTGGTTATGCAAGTTTGAACGTTTCATTTAATCTTACAATAATAAATACACTCGAAACGTGTGATAACGTTTATATTTGTGCTCATGGCGCATGAATAGGCTAAGTGTATTCACAGGAAATTGAACGTCGCAGATTTCCGATGCAAACATAAGTGGAAATATACACTGAATGTAAATATTGAATAAAATATGTATCATCAAAAAAGTTACAAATATTACTTTTAATAAATTATTTTATGACATTATTTTCGCACTTATGGTTTTAACATGCGTAGAATTGCCTCGACTAAATGCAAATTTCGTTTACATGAACAGACTTCAAAAAATAACGATTTTGGAAAATTTGAGACACTACTGGACATATATCAGTTGAATGATTGACAACTTATCATTTATGATGTATCACATAGCTTTGACGAGGAAATACGGGCTCCGTGTTAACCGAAGTGTAGTTTTTTGCATTAGGGGGTTACGTCTTCTTATCAGGTTTTTTTTTATATATTCCATGCATGCTTTCGTGTCATCTTTTAACTGTAACTGTTTACATAAAAAAATTAACATAATATCAGTTTCTATATATATTTAATATTTGCAAACCAAATGCACCTTTGCTATATGCTAGTTTTCATGTACCTTCCACCTAGCAGTGGCATTGATAGTTGAATATATTGCACTTAATATGTTCCATTGAAAGTCCTTAATACTAAAATTCAAACATAAGTATATGCCATGATTACTGATAATAATTATTGTTCATTGCTTGATAAAAATTATTTGTTCTTATTAATGATTTGTGACATCTGTTTGAGCTAGCTAGCCAGGTTTCTATTTTGAAAAATTTTTCCTTTTTTTTTGATCAACAAATTGACCATAAAAAGCTTGAATATCATGAACATTTTGTATTTGAATTTATATATAACGTATGGAAAGCAGATAATAGTTAAGGGTGATGATAAACATTCCGACTGAAGATTACAGAACCATAAGGTCCATCGGGTTAACGTTCTTACACCATCTCGAAATTGTCCACTTTGCTTATTTTCAGTCTAGGTCTCACAGGCACGTAGCATCGTTTTTGAAAGTGGGGGGGGGGGGGGGGGGGAACTCCATAATAATTCACTTTTTCATAGGTACATTTTCATAATCATAGGTAAAAGTTTCATAAAAGGATTTATATCTTAACACTATTGACTTATATAAATTGTTTTTTTTTAATGGATATTTAGTCTAATAGTGTTCCAAACAGCAAGGATATAAAATGCATTGAAAATCTTATAAGGGAAAATCACTATTTATCAACATATTACAATATGTCGTGTTTTATCGTTAATTATTATTTACTTGAAGTATTACCTGTACTTAGGACTTAATATACATACATATATCAGTTGAGCTAGAGATACATTTATAGTGTTTGTGCAAGAATTTCTTATAATGGTTTACTCTGTAGCATATTTATCTTCAAATTGAAGTTGCCTGTCCCTCAGGTATTTATGTTTACTTGTTGGAATTGACAAGTAATTATTTACCATAGTTTTTAAACAAAATATCGTGATTTAATTAACAGATAATATGATTTTAAATCTATGATTGTAAAATGTTTGAAAACATTCATTTATTTTTAAAGCGAACATATATATATCAATATTAATTATATCAATCTGTTACATGTATCAAAGCTGCTCTTCATTTGTATTCATATAAAACCATTAGCAGATTTGATGTTACATGTATACGAAAAGATTTCTTTTCAATTGCATAAACAATATTTTCCAACATTATTTAGTGACAGACAATATTACTTGAATTTTTTTTGCACATTTAGAGAAAGAATATTGTATTTTTCACGTTTGATTGTTTAATTATTACTCTGAAATAAAAAAAACAATCTTTATTTTCTTTCTTTTTATGACCCATTGAATGAAATCAACAATATGGAATACGGATAGTTTACAATATTAAGCGAGTGTAATATAAGAAAATAACTAATGAAAAATATTTATCATTCAACTTTTTTATAATTGATACATATATCTTAGTATCAGGGGTTCTCTTTCTATCGTAGAATTCTTTTTTGAAACAAATGATTGATTTTTCCATAAAACAGTATTTCTTTAAGGAATAAGGAATCATTCTTTGAGTATTATGAAGTGATAATTTTGGTCGGGGCGTGATCAAATCCTATAAAGGCCGAAGGGCTATATGATTGATTTGATCACGCCCCGACCGAAACTATCACCTCATAATATGCAAAGAATGATTATTACTTATATTTATATAATTTGCAGCAATTGTATGATTAAATATTTCAATATAAGTAAGCAAATCCCGCTGGCGCCCCAATTATACGTCATTTGAAGTTATTGGACTGTATAGTACAAAATCGATACGGAGTGTTATCACAGGCGCAGACACTGAAAAATCTAAATATTTTGTTTTAATCAGAAATATTGCTCTCGGACTGATATTTTTAAACCTAAAACCTAACTCAAGAATATATTTTCAAACAAGTTCCATTTATTGTAGTGTTTGTAATTTACATTAAGTATTCTAAGAGAAATAACTCTATACCATCCCCTATTGTGTTATGTTGGGTTATTGCCTCTGTATTATGTGTGACGTTGTTTCCGGTTTAATAAAGGTCTTCAACGACGAACATGTTATTTATTGATACACTAAATCTGGTTTAATCCGTATGTGTTGCATGCAAGGACACTACAACCTGTACCCGGAATTAAAATTTACACAATACACGGGATGTAAGCAGTATATTTCTTGTTTTCCGTTTAGTCTGTATCGCCGATAGCATCTGAATTACTTTTGAATGTTCGAACTGTGAAAATTTCTGTCATCCATTTTTTACTGACTAAAATTACATATTACTGATTTCGTCATTTCTACATTTATCAAGTGTGTTGAAATAAAACGGTGAAACAAAGCAGTAACCAACACGGCAATCAATTTTCAACACTGAAATACATGTGTAAAATGCATAATTTACTGTTTTAGGACTTCTCCTAATTGTCGTTAACCGAACCCGAGATCCACACCTCAAAATTCTACTTTCGATATGATCCAAATATGCCATCTTTCAAAATGACATTCTTACACGCTTTAAGTGCTTACTCACCTTATTTAGACCTGGCCTTTCGATCTATGTCCTTAACTCGACACATGCACACCCACAGACCCATTTATTAAGCGTTTTATATGGCACTCTCTGTGTCACTGAAACTCATACGCGCCGAACGAGCTAAAAGGTTGTGCGTTCTAATTCCACTGGAACCAAGATTTGTTCTTTCTCTCTATCTCCCTCTCCCTCTATTTTTTTTTTAGGTCTTTCCACCTTTCAGGTTAAAGACCTTTTGTATTTCTTACGTTTTTTATTAGGTCTTTCCACCTTTCAGGTGAAAGACCTCTTGATTTCTTTTTTTTTAAGTCTTTACACCAACAGTGTAAAGGCCTATTGATATTGTTCTGTTTATTAGGGTCTTCCGTCTTCAGCGGAAGACCATTCTATTATTCTATTGTTTCTTTTTCACTTTTCTTATTAGGGTCTTCCTGCTTCAGCGGAACACCCTTCTGTTATTCTACTGTTTCTTATTTTATTATTTTTTCCCCGCAAATTTTCTGCAGGCCATTTCTCGGCGATTTTTTCTCTGATTGCTATGTAACTTTCAGGGTATGTACATTGTGTTAAGGTCTAAAAACGGTTTTTTCAAATTAAAAATTAAAAAAAGTTATTGGCCTTTAATTCATAATTGGGGGTTTTTTGTCTTGCCAAGATCTCGGGAACTACACAGGATAGTTGCATGAAATTTTGAGAAATTGTAGCTAACGTATTGTAGTTAGGCAGGCTTAAAAATTCTTGGCTACCGGTTTTTAGTTTGTGTGCTATTCGCCGGCAAATTTTAAGGTTTTTTGGGGGGTGAAATTTTGTTGCTTTTTGTATTCTAACTTTTAAACTAAAAATATTTTGTTAAAACATATAGAAGAAAAGTTGTTTAAAATAACAAGAGCTTTCAGATAAAAGGAAGAAAAAAAGGGCTGGCCCCTATAATTAGGGGTCAGCAGTTCATACACCTCTTTTTCTGATAGCTAAAAATATTATCATATTATGAAATAAAATTTAATTAAATTATTTTGAATATATTAAATGTTGTCATTTGGTACTTAATTAAACAAGCTATGTGCTATATTTATTTGTATTTCATAAAACAAGTATGTGAGAATCAAGGAACGAGTTGATTGACTACATAGACACACATGTGAACAATACCGCTTTAGGGCGTAGCATTTTCTGCTTTACATAGTGTTGCATCTGAAATAAATTGTTGTGATTCAATTTCATGCTTTTTTTCTTTTTATCTATATCATTTATAAATTCAATGAACATACACAACTACTTAATCAAACGTGCTATGTGTCCGCGCATAGCAAATCTTTGTTGGGGCCTCCCTGTTTGTGACCTTGAACGTAAACAGTAATGAACGGCATTGTGGGAAGGAAAGAGCCATGCAGGCCGAAATTCAAAAGTTAAGTATTTTTTCGCCGTGCATGCCTTATGTATACATGCACTTTCAATCCACAGTGAAGCACATGCACATTCACAGAGAAACGCCACAGTACTACATACATGTATATGTATAAAAAGGGATATATTCTTGTGTGAATCGTTTACGAGGAAATTCTGACAGTCACACTATAACAACGGCTAATTGTATTTTATATGAGTAGTGAACAATGATGTTAGTTGATGCACAAAGTAATAAATAATCCTGACATCAATGTGAATGAGTGATTTAAATGAGGCACTTGATGTCTTTTTCAATAGAAAACTATTAGAAACATTGAGTACATGTATATGACGATACAGAGATGATAAATGAAAGAGAGAAAGAAATCTAAAACTGTTTTGATACTGTGAATTTTGTTTCAAGTTTGTAAGGAGTTTTCTTTACTACAAGAAACCACTGCTACATCTGTATAATACTATTACGGGGCGCTCTCTCCCGTACAGGACTATTACTGGGCCAACCTTGAGCTTATTCTCTTGTTGTTGGACCCAGCCTCATGAAACCTCCAACAAGCCAACACGCGTTTTAGATTTCAGACTTTTATATAGACTTTACATGAAATATACTTTTACGTGAGTTTGGTATGCATCAGCACTGAAGGTCTGATTCCAACTGACGATAGTTTACAATTCAAAATCGTATATAGTTAACAATGGAATAACACAATGAAGGATCAATTAACATAGTAAGTACAGATGTAAGGAAATCAATTATCAAACAGCTATTGAGTAATTCATGACATTTTAGCAGCATGTACATAAAAGACATAATAATATGAAAGTTGAAGTGTCAATAAACATAAACAGAAGTCAATTAAAAGATTAGCTGTCCATCTCTGACTGTGCCTCAGGTGGGATTAAGGCTGCGCGGAATTTAGAACGTTTTTAAAACAGTTGTCGAAATAGAGGAAAAGTTTTTGTAGCAATTAACAAAAAGTCCGAAAAAAGTAATTTACACAATAATTAAAAATAGTCCGAATGATAGAATTTCACACCGTGACAATACAATTAAAAGTTTTTGTCATCAAACTTCAGTGTTTTTTTTCATACAATGCTAAATACCACTAAAAATCAGCTTTATTTTACCTCGAGAGCATTGGGGGGAGGGGGCACAGCCGCTAGCTAATGTTAAAAATATTTGTCGCAAAAAATGTACTATAATAATTATTATTATAGTACAGAAAATTATCATAATATCAAAATAAATATTTCAACGTCAGACATCTGTGCCATGAACCACCATCCACGCGGAGAAATCATACCCTGGATAAGTATTCATTTATCATGTAAAAGCATGAATAGGGTACGGGTTCTGGAGAGGGAAGCATATTAATATTATTTGGTTATTCTGTGCGGGGGCCATACTGGTAAAAACTCTTGGCAGTTCACAAAAAAGTGACGGAAAATTCCCAAATCCTCAAAATCCTAATCCGGGGGG
>WFKH01011925.1:75553753-75590677 GCA_016163765.1 Magallana hongkongensis
ATGATAAGTAAAAGACGCGATCACCCGTGGGTATCCGACGATGATTTCACTGTTACTTTTCTTTTTTCACTTCACCACTCCCACCCTTCGATGCTGCGTGCATAAGTACCTTGCATTAATATTATTTTTTAATTGGCAAGAAGTTCTCATAAATAACAATATATCGGGAATAGTTGCTTGAGAAATTGAACTTGTAGAAAATGTCTGTACAAGTCATGGACCTTCTGGTCATAAACCTTATAATTTTAATTGCTCACGCCTCAGACGACGCTTTAATAACCCTTTGTAAACATATATTTGATATCATTCGCATTAAGGACAGTATGGACAAATCTTGCAGCAATATCACTAACCTATACATGTAAATTTACATACTGGACGGCCCAATACCCCGGTTTAAATAATGTTTAGGCCAGTTGGGATATTGGCTCAACAAGTCCAATTTCCAGACGATTGTATATCCCTATTATTGACAAATACGGACAGTATGTGTTTGTGAAACACTGATACCATGTATGGCATTTTATGGCCAAGATTAGTCTCACAAGAGTAGACTAAAATCCAGGATCAACGTGGTATCAAAGATTAAAAATATTATAAGGTGATGTCCAAATGAAATAAAAACTCTAACCCCTCAAAGTTATAGCAAAATATAACAAAGTCAAAGGTCAAATCGTGAATTACAAATGAAATACAAAGAACATTGGTTTGCGGCGCTAAAGAATAAATCTGAGATATATGAAAGCTCTACCGCCTACCGTTAAAGCTTTCGTTTCAATTGAATCAAAAGTAATTACTATCGGGCTCGATATTATATTTCTCGAGATGAATATAATCGATAATGCTTTAAAATAAAGAAAAATCGATGTCATTAGTTAAGTGTTATACTACGGGAAGATTTTACATAGAAGTATAGAGATGATACTGTCGCTCGGGCGCGCCGACGCGCTGAATACAATGAGCCATAGACCTCTATTAATGAGATCGTAATGAATATTCATATCGCATCCAAAACGAGGCTAGCGTCGGTAACAAGCATGGCTGTTGAACTGAAAGTAAAAACAACTTCGCGCGATTTGTCCGTTGTTCCCACAATTACGTCTGGGTTTGTGGAAGAAATTGTTCGAAAGTGTAGTAAAAGTGATGGAGCAAAAGAAATCACCAAGGGTTACAAATACTTCAGTGAAAAATACGTCACAGAGGTAATTGCCTATTTTCGGTTTTGAACGACATGTAAACAAATCTAAGTTACATGTAATTTGATTGTTAATCAACAGACAAAAATCTTAACGCGGATCTCTGGCTGTATGAAACAAGTAAACACTTAATAAATACAGAAATATCGCACAAATGAAATTTACACACAAATATATAGCCTAAGCATTGCAATGATTGTGACAATATATATCCATATAAAACAAATATTTAACTTGCCTGGAATTGATAAAGATGACATTATGCGTATACTTACAACCTAATGTAGGCTAAATCAATTATGACTTTGAATTTGTAGTGTATGCTTTGGATGGTAATGATGGGTGTCTTGCAAGAGCCAAGTGTTACAGATCCTAGCTGCAGGTCTGTAGCTCCCGGTCTGAAAAAATTCGGATGGACGACCTGGGAGCTACAGGGCCACCCATTGAAAAAGTTGTATATTTATTGCGCAGAAAAACGTGCGCTAGTTTTTGACTAATTAACCTAATTTATACGCAAATTCTGTGAAAACAACTAGTACCATTAAATTGTTCATGCAATTTACTACTGATATCGTCTCTTTACTTGCCTCGGATAGTCTTTTAAACACCATCACCAGTCCCGTAAATTCATGTGGTGCACTTTGTTTACATGTAAAAATGGCGACTCTCGATCTCGATGTAAATTCAACATACTTGATTTTCCGAGGTCGGTAGCGTGTTTCGAAGAAAGTCTGAGGCAAGTAAAGAGACGATATCAGTTGTAAATTGCATGAAGAATTTAATGGTACTAATTGTTTTCACAGAATTTGCGTATAAATAAGGTTAATTAGTAGAAAACTAGCGCACGTTTTTCTGCGCAATAAATATACAATTTTTTCAATGGGTGGCACTGTAGCTCCCAGGTCGTCCATCAGATTTTTTTTTCAGACCGGGAGCTACAGACCTGCAGCTATACAGATCCCAGAGGAAGAACGAGCCCCCTCTTGATGTAGAGGTTTTTATAATTAATATCATTAGATATATACAAATTCAAGTAAGCATATCTGTATACTTAAAACAGTAACGCAAAGAAAAAACTGCTTTATAAGTTTTGTGTCATTTTGAAATAGCGAGAATACAATTTTTTTTTAATAAACTTTAATAATATATATGATATGATTCACAGGTAGTAATAAAGAAGGGGCCAGTTGTTGGAAGAGAGGACAGCAAATGCTCCTGTGCCATTGGTACCTCAGGATCATGCGGACATATTGTAGGCCTTCTCTATTCTCTAGCCCATATGAAGGCCTCCATCCTTAAGGCAATTCCAACTGATGTTGCCAAGACCTCCTTGCCTCAAACTTGGCATATTCCAAGAGGTATATACAATTTATTATTACCAAGACATGCATCCCTCCCCCTTTCAAAAAAAAAAAAAAATTGTTGAAATAATTAAAAAATTATATATATATATATATATATATATATATATATATATATATATATATATATATATATATATATATATACACACACACACACATGTATATATACAAGTATATACCTACATGTAACATGCAATATTTTGATATGGATATAAATATTGTAAATCAATTTATTTAAGATTTGATTAAGTACATGTATATACTATTTATCCACAATTTTAGGCAAGAAGATCGGCAGAAGTGTCTCCACTGATGTCACAGTAATGGGATATCCTCCCATCAACCACAGGAAACCAACCAAGGGAATAAAGTCTAGATTGTATAATCCCATCAACACCGAGTGCCTACCACTAGAGGAACTGTGTTCTGCCCTTTCAAACATTGACAAATCTTGTCTTTTTTGTCAGTGGTAGATCCAAAACACCAACAGACAGATGTCGGCACAAAGTTTGGAAATTTCCCGAAGGGTTCTCCTTTAGCAACACAACAGAAACTTCACAGTGACTATGTGCTGAACATCATGGGTGCTGAAGACTTTCCACCTTTACCGGTGAGGAATGTCATGCGTAATTGTGTTTCTGTAGTGTTGGACCACAGTCGAACATTGAACCTGAAGTCGCTCTCCATCTCTGAGGTCCAGGCCAACGAGATAGAAGAAGCCACCCGACTACAATCAGAGGAGCCAAAGTGGCACAAGATTCGTCAGGATCGTATAACTGCTTCGGTAGCAGCTGACATTGTCCGCAGAAGAAAAGGTAAATATATAAGCATGATACAATAAAATGAGCTTTAAAAATAATAGCCAATTTGTTATGCAATGGTTAAATATGTATGAAGAAAAAATAACATATCGGTATCTTTTCAATCAAAATTTTAATATTATCTATGTATGCGGTATAATAATGCTAAACGGTAGAGTGCAATTATTTTTCATAGATCCCGAACCACTTCTTGCCAGACTAAAGACAAGCTGCAAGGTTCTGACATCGGCCATGAGACATGCAAAGCTACTGCTGCTCTAGCTTATGTTCAGGTAAATAATGTACCGACAACACTAAATTCATAAAATATTTTTCTTTACCAATTTTGTGTTAACCTTTCATAATCCTAATTTATTTTCATTAAAAGCAATGGATGAGGAGGTAAACATATATCCATGTGGTGTAGTTATCAGCCCATGGTCACCTTGGTTAGCGGCCACCCCAGACAGGAAAGTGTTCTGCCCTGCCCTGGATCCTCCTCATGGTTTGCTGGAAATCAAGTGTCCAGTCCATTCATTAGCTGATTGTGTTTACCTGTCTAAGGATGAAAATGGTTACCATCTGAAGGAAACACACAAATATTTCCACCAGATAATGACACAGTTAGGAGTAACTGGACTGAAGTGGTGTCACTTTTTTGTGTGGACACCTGAGGAGTCACATTTGGAACTGCTCCGTTTTGATGCTGACTTCTGGCAGGACATGAAGGAAAAAATGGATCTGTTCTTTTTAATCATTTTTTAATTTAAATGCATAAACATGAAATAAATTTCAATTGTTATAACCATCATAATTGTTATTAACTATATATTTTCAAAAATATAAAAACATAAACATGCAATAAAAGTTAAAGTCATATCACCATTAATAAGTATCTATAAGGTCTCGTGTAATTTTTTTCATTACTATCAGTGTGTTTTAATTGTAAACGCAAATACATTTTCAAATCTTTTCCTGAAAATACTTATCAGTGGTGATTTTGTTTTGTAATACAATGCATAATGACTCAATTTTATATGTTAAGGTGAAAAAGAGCAATCATATCAAGAATGCTAAATTCCAAAATATAGAACACTTGCAAATTTCTTATACAATACCTAATCTGAGAAATCTCTATTGTTTAATAACACAGGACCCAATTAATCTGAAAGTTATGCCCATTCTTTTATCAAAGGCCCCCTAAAGAGAGTTAGCATGTTAGCCACTGTCCAAATCTGATTTATGGACCCAACCATACTTAGGGGAATGACACCATCAAAAATGTGAAATTCCTTAACACGTCGAATTTGGCGCTCAATATTTATCCTAAGCTTTGATATAGTTTGAGTCTCCTCAACCTCTTGGACAGTAAACTGACCTTGGCTCGATCATTAGAAAAGGGGGTGTATTAACACCAATTCCAGTCCCCTCTAAAACTTTGTTTAGTACAAACCCCTTATCTGCCTGCTCAAGTAAATCTACCAGACCACTAAGCTTGGTTATTTCTACATCTGACATGCAGCCAGTGAAGAGACTTGAAACAAAGGTAAGGGCACCATGAGGTGCTATACCAACAAGTCCCTTCCACGTGTGTGCACGTTTGTATGAGGAATAACATTTAGAACCAAGCACTAAGGAGGAGGGTTTCTCAGTTTTGATTTTTGTACAATCGATTATAACTCTTGTTTTGGGGTATAGAGTCCTAAAGCAATCGGGCATTTTCCTATCAACCTGTTCTCGAGATGGCCATATAATAATACTGCCAAGAGCAAATACAAAAAATTTGCCCAGGTAATAATTTTTCTGCTAACTGTTGAAACATAACAATTGAATCGAACAGCAAGATCTTGCGCCATCACACCATATTTGAGGCGGCATAAAAACATGAAAAATTCATCAATTAGAAGCATAGTTCTTTGTCTACCAGTCAGACTTGGGTTAGTGATAGCTGCTATTTTGAAATAATGACTTGTCATGGAGGTTGCTGCTGGCTTAATAAATTCAAAAACAGTTGTAAAAACTGAAAATGTCATAAACCCAGTGTAGAACATAATCATCGAATCATCTTTTGAAAATCTCTCAACCCCAAGTCTTTCTATGGCAAGCTTCTGCTGAAGTCTTTCAATGTTTTCATTCCGTTCTTTGATCATGCTTTCCAGCATCTATTAACTGTCGACAGATGAAGAACGTATGTTTCAAGTGCTAAGCTGGTAAGTGTAACGAGTAATAAAAGAGAAAACATGAACATTTAAGTGTGCGATTTATGTGGGTGTTGCAGAAGAAGATAAGGCTTTTTACTCATTTTAAATTTTGTATTAAAATGTCAGCACGTTGACATTTAAGTACGTGCAGACTGTCACTGATGTATGTTATTTTTTAGTCCAGCCAATATCTATAAATTCTTTTAACATTATTGAATCCCAAATGCCTTAGCTTTCACTTGTTTTTTTCACCAGAATTTTTTTTTAAATTACAGAGTTTGATGTTGGGTTGAGGGTGTTTGTTTACATGTAATTTTTACATTGTTTACTGGATGTTTAGACTCGCTCAATGTTCATTTGGTAGAGGCAAGATTTGATGTGAATTTACAAGACATGCGCCATTGTTCATCATTATGGCACACATTTGACTCCGGAAACTGTGAAATGGTGGATACGATTTTAGAATCTCCGTCAGTATATATTGAATTACCTGACATGACTTATCTGCGTCCTATACATGTTGCTGCCCTTCACGGAAATGAAAAAATCGTCACATATTGTACATCTATGTTTTTGGAACTGCTCTTTTAATAAAGAATTTAAAAAAAAAAATGATGTTAACAGATTGTTCAATTATATGTAGGATGCTGGTAGGTTTCAACCTTGTGGAGGTGTATTTAGTAGCAGATCAATACATAACGGGGAAGCGGTTAGGTTGAATCCCCTATGGCCATCCCCTATAGTCAAAATGGGGCTTATGGACTTGAATAAAATGACGATTTAAATCTTAAAAAAAAACAAACTTGAGTTTTGTTTTTTATGCACGAAGTTGTAATTAATTCATTGTCTGTATTTTAGATACATACGTTTCTTGCTGTTCATTTGTAACACAATCATAATGCAATATGACAAACCACCTGAAATAAACAAACTCAAATCACATTTGTTTTCTATTTTAAGTTAATCATCGGACAAATGGTTGTTCCTGGTCATTTTATTTAGAATATAATAAATTTTCCTTACATTACTTTCTTTGTGAAAAAAAATGTAAAAAGAAAATAATGGTTGAGATTTTCAGATCCAATTGTGACTATACAGGTTCAAATTGACATAATTTAATGATTTTCAATGCTAGTAAAAGCTAATGAGATTCAAATAGATGGAGTAATTTAATTAAAAATTAATGTGTTTTTTCGGCTTATATAGCAGACAAAGCGTATTGTTGAACGTGATATCGCGTTGGTAAAGTATACAATTATTCGCTGGGTATCACTCATGCATATGTTCAATCATATGTTGCCCTTACACCATATGAATAACTGTATACTATACCAATGCGATATCAAACACTCTTTCTGCGTTGATTTTTACGCTTTATTTGTAAGTATACACTAGCTTAATGTACATAAAGTAATAATAATACGCGTTATTATTTTATTAATTATGGGATAATCTTTATTGATTTTTAGTGCCTGCGCACAATACAGGGGGAGGGGGGGAGTAAATATCAATTAGGAAATCAAAAGGACCGTATTACTCTTTAAAAACCTTTAAAAAATCATACAACGTATTTTTATTCATATACATTTTTAATATTTGATAGATTCCGAGGAACAAATAGAAAGTATTTAATTGGAATTTACCAATATTGTGACCCACAAAATCCTCACAAGTTGTTTGATAAGATCTACTATCAAAGCTTCACATACTTATAACAAATATTGAGAGGCCGGGAGGTGGCGGTACGAGCGCTTTAATTTAACAAGTAAAAAATACCTCCGTGTTTGAAACACAAATTCACAATTTTTTTGTAACCTATCTTAGACCATCTCTATTTAGGTTCGGTTGTATCGTCAGTTTTCCCAATGGGTAGACTCGAAAGAAAATATATGCCCTAGGAAGGACAAGTAAACAATGGTCGATATGTTCTTCAGCTTCGGTTTGAATACATCAATTGGTATTACTTTTCTATAAAAAAAATAGCATCCCAAGTTTGACAAAGATAATGTAAATGCAGACGGCATTTTGCTTTAAAGTTGCTCAGTAACTGATAAGGGCTGCGTTTTACAAAAGAACTTAAAGGCCGAACATTTTACAAACGCCCCCTTTTTTACCTGTACAAACTTCAAAATGATACCGCTTGTCAAACAAGTTTGAAACAATAGCACCCAGTTTGATTGACGTGATCGTCCGAGCGTGATCTGGCCAGGTCCGCGGATTTCTGTTTACTAGCAATTAACAACGTTATCTTTGATATCTTCCGTCACGTATTAAAAGGGAAAGTTAAAAATTGAATTTTTAACATTACCGGTATTAAAATTGTTTATAAAAAATAATTATTCAGTAATTGAAAATACGCAATTTATATTTGAATCATATGTTGAATGTATGTGACCTAATAAATTCCACGAAGATGCATGAGCAGCTCCAAAACATATAAAATTTTCTTTGTAAAACAAACTTATGAGCTACTTAAGCTTTATTTACTGGTAATACACTCAATTGGAACTTGGTGCACGAGTTAGGAAACGAACTCCATTAATTGTCATCGTAACATGGCTGCCTTTACATTCCACATTCTTACTGATCGTATGGTTTTCTTATACAATTATATTTGTTAAATTAACTTCTTAAACAATGTCAAGTGCTAAAAACAATGTACTGAGTTATATTTTTGAAGCAGAATTAATTTACTGATTTTTTTCAATTGTGCTTTACACACGTGTGCTTTAGAGAAAATTCGGACGACACATACTTCGATGCATAACATTTCCGTATAAAATCGCTTCGTATGGTCATTAGAACAATAAGATATTCAAACTAAGACCAATTCTGACTAATTATCTATTTCCTGTGTATTAATTTGCTTCCTGTGTATAGTGATTAGCAGCGTTCACGACCGCAGGTAGACTGCAAGCCCCGGAGGCTTTCACACCTCTAGAAATTAAGTCCCGCCCTCACCTGAGATTTACCACCCGGTAAAAATGTTCGGCCTTTAAGACTTACGACCAAATTAATGAATGCTAATTAATCACAGACTAATCAATGATTTATTCTTATGGCTGGAAAATATAATTATGGGAATTGAAATATTTGTAAACAAATGGTTTTATGGCAATTGTGTTCTTTAAAAACCATTTTACGAGACTGAAAATTTTTACGACTTTGTCGTAAGTTCTTTTGTAAAATGCAGCCCAGAACATTTAGGACACAACCAGCGATAGGAAGTTATAGAGCTTGTATTTTATTTAACGGCTTTAATTCTATACATTAAAATCATTATTGTTGTGCAGGACTTTAGGTTCATGTTTTAAAAAATGTTATTAAAGATTGAATTTATTTGACAGCTTATAATTACCTTATTATTTATTGGTTGATTGAAAATTCATTAGTTGGAAAACTCAAACTGTGTACATATTTTTTTCACTCTTGGTAAAATGTCTGTATACTAGTAAATACAGTACAACAAATGGCGGGTCACACCAAGCTCACCGTAAATATTTCCAAAAAATAATCAAATCATAATATATGAAATCTATGTATTACACTCTTTAACGCGAAAGAAATTCAACAGTCTTTTTGTCTTGTTGTAGAATCGTCTTAAGCCATGGTGCGCATACAATGTAAGAGGATGGTACATATTGGCCGGGATTTGTGACAATGATAAATAAGATAATTTTAAACAATTTAGAACAATATTTACAGAGATATTTTATCCACGCATTGATTTGACACGATTTTATTGAACAAGGACTTTGCAATTATATCCTGACTTAAATCATATGCTATGCTTTACCATCATAAGTGTATAACACATTTTGTTTTTATCATTTACGGTACACTGTTGAATACTTTTAAGTGTATAAACACATTGTTGGTACTATTGAGACACAACTGGAAACGACAAATAAATATGATGAAGTACATCTATTCAATTGCACCCGTTTGATAAAGCAAATGTTTATCACACGGGCAGTTATAATACACTACATGTAAGAGATAAAGATCAGTTACTATGATTTTGTTATAATATGATAATGGTGGTCTTTTGTATACAGGTGATGATTCATCTTGGTGAGATCTTTGATCTTTGATTACCTATGTTTCATGTGATCAGTTGATAAATGATAAAATTTGCACCTTTTTCAATTACTTTTACAGGGTTGCTAATTTGAGCAGATCTTACTTAGAAATTGAGAACCAGCGAAAATTGATGATGCTGTTTTGGGAGCATTTGCTAAATGCAGACATTACTTTATCCAGTGAAGATAAATCGGAAAATGTTGATTCCGTTGAAAGGTTGGATTTTTCTTTAATTTTTTAAATTTAAAATAAATGTTTTCAAAGAGGAGAAAAGATATAAACACGCACAACAATTATTTAATCAATAGTATGCTTTCTTTGGTGAATAATGCGGGATATGAAGGTCGCGACATTGCAGAAAAATGCATAACCCGCGTTAGCGGGATAATTATGTAATTTTTTTCTGTAATGAGCTCACCTTCTAACCCGCATGAATCACCAAAGAAAGCATTTTATTGTTTATATTTACATCTATCTTTTAACAAATTGATAAAGTGATTGTAAAAAATAAGTAAAATTTACTAAATAATTTCTGTTAATGTACATCAGTACGTTAGCTAAAAGAATCAACCGAATCATCTTCTATGGGAATTTCAGTCTGACATGATCATGATTTGTTTCTGCAGTCGGCGTTTTTTAAGATCGCGAGTTGGTGATATCAACTCAGTTATGTCAGTGCTAAGGAATGCCCCATGTATCGAGTCGAAGCACATTTTCGATTTGAGTATTTTGTATATATATGGTTATATTTTTTTGGATCTTCTTGAAACTTAGATAAATTATGAATAAAGACTTGGGGTTTTAATGTCAAGCAGGCATGTTCACGAGACTTATCCTAATATATGACCTAAGTGTGTTCCTAAGATATGACCTATGAAAAAAGTTAGGAATATCCTAAAATCAACTTAAGACACGTCTTAAGATGTAGCTCGACGGTAACTTAGCAACATCTTAAGTCAGAATATCCTAACCCACAAAATCATTCTTATTTTTCACATCAATTAATAGAGATAGAATTTGAGAGACTTGTGCAAGGATAAATAATTAAACATTATGCTAGAGAAAATTATACGTGTCGGTAACACGATAGGCCCAAAACTAGTAAATAAATTTGTATACATTTTTGAAAATATACATTTGCTTATGTAAGGGACCAATAGCCATCTTCATGTATTAAAATAAAAAAAAAAACCCACAAAAATCAACAAACCAACAAAAACCAGATACCCAAATAACTGGTCTTTTGTGTAAAGAAAATATTTATCAGGACAGCTTTTGGCTCACAAGCAAATGATTATTTAAACAACACATGTGCATTCTTTGAGTGTAAATTAACATTTTATACTCTTCCCATTCAAGTAATACTTTAGCACGCGCTTTTCATAGAATTTAACGTCACATGTACAAACACAACCAATTTTCCTTTAATCTGCAATATCTAGAATACACGGTCAGGTTAAATAAGAAATAGGTTGTGATCAGTTTATTCCACATTACGAAATTTTTAAAGATTATTTTTAAGAATGAAGTGATAAGATTTAAGAATGATCACCCATGGCTTATATAAACCGATGTAGATATAATCCTTCACCATGGACATTTGAATATTTTTTGGGGGGCCATTAATAGTAATCAAAACAATG
The DNA here is from genome assembly GCA_016163765.1 of Magallana hongkongensis. Taxonomy (NCBI): domain Eukaryota; kingdom Metazoa; phylum Mollusca; class Bivalvia; order Ostreida; family Ostreidae; genus Magallana; species Magallana hongkongensis. The sequence continues at coordinate 75,565,041 of WFKH01011925.1, forward strand.
AATGTAACTTACTTAGTGTAAATTCTAAAAATAAGTTAGTAAACAGAGAGAGTATTTGCAAAAAAATAAATGGTTTACTTTGTCAGCTCCCAGGCAGACATGTAGAAACAGGGAGGGGGGGGGGGGTCGAAGTCCCTCTCCACATAATTATTTCAAATAAACGTACATTATAGAATAAATGGCTATGCCCCCGCTCCCGGATTAGGAGTTCGGAAATGCTGGAACTGTAGAAAAGATTGCCTTATTCTACCGGTCTTAAGAAAAAGCTTCACAACAGTCCCAATCTCCCCCCCCCAACAAAAAAAAAAACCCTCCAAAAAACAAAACAAAACTCCGTGATTTTACAACCTAAGGATGGTCTTAGGACAAGGTAAGTGACGTCCTTAAGTTAGGACAAAGTTATGGCGATTCCTAAATATAGGAGAGCTTCGAGAAACAGACTTAAGACCAAGACATATCCTAAGATGTACTTAAGACGAACCATAGTCCTAAATATACCTTTGTGGACATGCCTGCAGGAGTGCCTTATCACTTTAATATTCGGTAACGATTTATTAAAAAATATTATCAATCTGCAAGAGAAAATAGTGTTATGACTGATCTGATTCATTTACATGTATTTTTCTAAAAGATACATTCCTTTCTACAATAATTCATGTCGCGAGGGGATGCTCCGCTTATCGGTGCACTTGTTTTAACTTTATTCTTACTTGCATATATTGCAAAAGTCGTAATAGATTTTTTATGAAGTTTTAAAACGTGTTTAACAAGTTTGTTTTTTCAAAACATTCCAGTTAGACAATGACTATGAAAAAACATATTATGTGAACCTTGTTCTTCTGAAAACCTGCACATTATTGCAACGTATTTTTGCAAAACATGTGATGATCCAGAACCATTATGCGAAACTTGCGCTAAATATCATACTAAGCAGAAACTTAGTAGGAATCATAAATTGTGTGGAGAGATTAAAGAATTTCGAAAGAGATAATTAATTTTTTTTATATTAATCTTAATTAAAAAAAAAAAAGAAGTCCTTTTTAAACATAATTTTGAAGGCAATGATTTCCATCCTTCGATATTTACTTACTAAAACCAGTTAATTTTATCTATTGAAATATTAGATAATTATATTCTTAAATGTTTAAAAAGATATCACTAAATATTAACTAGATGCTATCATTAGACAGTAATAACCGCAATAAGTGTTTGCCCCTTAATACCACTGTTTTGTACCAGCTTTAGTAAAAATGAAGGCCACATGGAATTTCCGGTAGTTTTTAAAAATTATAATTTTCATAAAAGATGAGATCCCATCCCATAATAATGAGTGGCCCTTTATGTACAATTTGGGGTTGAACTGTTTGCAAGTGAATTTTAAGTTAATCAATAATTTGAACATTTCATGTCATAGAAAGTATGGTCTATATAATATTACAAACAAAATGAAATTATGCCCCCTCCCCTCAGCGGTTGCCGGCTTTAGATTTGCTTTTGTGTGCCAACATCATCGTGAGCACGTATTTAGAGAAGGGGTGGGAGTGAGGGGTCCAGCCCCCCCCCCCCTTTTAATTTTTTTAAAACCCCCCCCCCCCCCCACACACACATCCACATACTCCTCATAGATAAATAAACATCAGAGTATTTTGATAACAACGAACGCCTAACTAAAAAATACACCTCGGACCCCATCTTTTTTTAAAAGAACTATCCGTGATAGATTAGATCCATTTCTTTTTTATGATGAGGAAGATTTTCTTGTGAGATTCCGTTTTTGTAAACGTGAGACTCTCCTTATAATGGATATGCTTGGAAATGATCTAGAACCAAATCAGAGAAAACTGATGTCAGTTTCACTCCTCAACCAGCTTTTGATAACGTTAAGATTTTTTGCTACAGGAGCATTTCAGCAAGTGAATGGGGTTTATTTGGGATTTCACTGTCAACAATAAGAAGGGTTGTTAAAAGAGTTTCCCATGCTTTGTCATCAAGATATAGGGAAGTTATTCAGTTTCCTCAAGGTAACAACCTACATCATGTACAGAGGGGTTTCATGGACATTGGAAGAATTCCCGGAGTAGTTGGTGCAATCGATTGTACCCACATATCAATTCAGTCCCCTGGAGTTAGAAATTCAGAAGTTTACAGAAATAGAAAAGGATTCTTTTCTATAAATGTGCAAGCTATATGTAATCACGAGTGTAATTTCACAAACATTGTAGCTAGATGGCCAGGCAGCACCCATGACAGCAGAATCTTTGAAAACAGTAACATTTGCGCCAGGTTTGAGAGCCACGAGATAGACGGAATATTATTGGGTGACAATGGATATCCGCTTCGACAATATTTAATAATACCGTTATTACATTGTAACACTAGACCTGAAATAGTTTTTAACAATGCACATTGTCATTCTCGGGTTAAAATTGAAAATGCCTTTTGGAATTTTAAAAAGAATGTTTCCCTGCCTCAGAATAAAGCTCAGCCTAAAACTTCAAACTGTACTACATGTAATAGTGTCATGTGCAATATTATACAACATGCGTAGAAAGTGGATTGGTCGTTTGCCATTCAATGACGATGCTGATATCAATGACCCCATCGTTCCAGTCCCAGCACCACAACGTCCCAATCAGGGGGGACAGGCCATCAGAATGTTTCTAATAAGGCATTTTCAGTAATAAATAAAAATGGAAACAGGTATCTATATATTTATTTTATTTTTGCAATCTCCATGATATAAATAGCAATTGATTTTCAAAAATTGAACGGCTGCCATATCTGTGCACGTGTATTATCATTATTTTGATTGTGATTAGTGTTGTTGTTTCCATCTTTGTTGAAACTAAATTTTTCAAGTTTGCGAATTTTTGCTTCAATATATTGTTTTTTCAAATGAAGTATCTCCATTTTCAGTTCTTCTTCGGCCATCTCCAGCATCTTTTTCTTGACGTCTTCCTGCTCCACACATTTTCTCTTAGATGCAGTTGTGGATTTGGATGAGGACGTGGTCATTGTCTGGGTGCTTACTGTCGCTGGTGACATGGACGCTTGTGGTTCTGATGCAGTCACAACAGGATTTTTTTCTGGGGGTTGCTGATTACATGCACTTGATGATGTTGAATCTGGCTATATATTGTTTTCATTATTAAAATGAAATCAGTGAAATACTGTTCATGTCATTTTATAAAGATTAAATAAATTATAGTTACATGTATTACAAATATTTGTTTTTGTCTGTAAGTAAAATGCTCACCGACTCATTAATGTTATCTATATCACCATGAAGTTCGGCGTCGTCATCAAATGCATTTTCACAGCTATTAATTTGCTGAGGAATTATCTCTCTAACTGCTGAGGAGAGCTTGTCAATTGTCCCTTCTACAACACCACCACCAGTTTTTTAATCTTTCTCTTCTTTCCTTTGCCACAGCAGACTTGCTTCTTGATTTCAAGTTTTTCCATAATGATTTTAGCTGAGTGGATGCCCTGATATTTACACCATTTCTACTGTTAAATTCCTTTGCTAAGTTTTCCCATTCCAAATTTTTCTTGTGGATCATTTTAGCATCAGTAGCTTTGTTTTCAATTATATCCTTTTTTGACCCCACTAAATCAATAAGGGTACACTTTTCGAGTTCCGTAAAATTTGGACCTTTCTTCCCAGCCATTGTACATGCAATACCAAATTAATAAAGCAAACAAAAGAGAGCTTCAGGTAAAACAAGTTTTATTTTAAGTGTGAAACACAGGTGAGTTCAAAGTGAACTCAGCTCAAAAGGGATTTAAACCCAGTTTACCTGAACTAGGCTTACTCCTTAAATCTACCTTACCTAAGACACAGGTTCGATTTTGGGGGGGGGGGGGTGTGTGTGAAGGATAAACATTTAATTTTAATCATATATTGTTATTAATTTTATCTTGAATATTAGTTATTGATCCCGAGCTAAAAATAAGACTTCTGTTCATATCTCAATAGATCATTTGTCAATTATGCAAGGTGTAATGTGATTTTTTTAAAGAAAAACAATTTTTACCAGTTTATAAAACTTTTTAGACCCCAAATTATATATGGATTTTAATAGATCATTTGGCAATTAAGAATAGTGTACTAAATGTAAGGTTTTTTTTTATTTTAAGCAAAAATAAATAAAGGTTTTTTTTTTTATTTTAACAAGTTTAAGAAAAAAACCCGTCATTTTATTTACAGTTTAAGGAGGGATACATGCCCGGATCCAGAAATTTTTTTCAGGGGGAAGGGTAGGGGGTGGGCGACAGTTATTTGAGTTTTCCGGGGGGGGGGGTTTCGAGGCATATTTTTGGCAATTTTAAAATGTAATTTAAAGAAATTTGAATTTTGGAGGGGGGATCTGGACCACCCTGACCCCCCTCTAGATCTGTGCATGAGATAAATGTTAATTTTCTGCTACTCTTTGACTACCTGGATTAAATTAAATTTTTCAAAACCTTATTGCACATCTATAGGATAGTCCCTATCATATCCCAAGATATGATGTGTCTATTCATTAAATCATAAGAGGAGTTCTGGGATCTATTTTTTTGGGGGGGGGGGGGGGGGGGGTAATAAACGTCATTTTTCTGCTATCATTTGACTCCCTGGATGAAATTTAATTTTTTAAAACCTTATTGCACATTTATAGGACAGTCCCTATCATATCCCAAGATATGGTGTGTCTATTCATGAAATAATAAGAGGAGTTCTGGAATCTAGTTTTTTTTAGGTGTGATAAACGTCAATTTTCTGCTATTTTTTGACTCCCTGGATAAAATTTAAATTTTTATAACCTTATTGCACATCTTTAGGACAGCCACTATCATATCCCAAGATATGATGTGTCTATTCATTAAATCATAAGAGGAGTTCTGGGATCTAGGTTTTTTTTAGGTGTGATGAACGTCAATTTTCTATTTTTTGACTCCCTGGATGAAATTTAGATTTTTAAAACCTTATTGCACATCTATAGGACAGCCCCAATCATATCCCGAGATGACGAAGCTATTTTAAAAGTTGTAAAAGGAGTTATGGGAACCATACTTTTTTTTGCAAAAAAACCGTCTTTTTTTTGTTGCCCACTGTTCCACGTAATAAAAAAAAAATTCTGAAACCTGATCACTCTTCAAAATGACACCCCCAATCATATTTAGAAGATCATTTGGCTACTCCAAAGAATGTTGACGTTTTTTTAACCAGATTTTTTTCTGAAAAAACGTCATTTTTCAGCCACCAAATGACCCCCAGGACAAAATTGAAATTTCCAAAACCTTATTGCGCATCTATAGGACACCCCAAAACATATTCCAAAAGATGATTTGTCTATTGTTGAAAATGTAGGAGGAGTTCAAGGAAGAAGGTTTTTAGTGAAAAAACGTCATTTTTTTTACCAATTATTTGACCCCCAGGACTACCAGAGAATTTTTGAAACCTTTTTACAGAAACAACATGAAACCCCAAATCAAACTCCAAGAATTCAGTTTGCTGGTTTATAAGATGTAAGAGCAGTTTGAGAAATTAAAACGTGACAGACGGACAGACGGACGGACGGACGGAATTGGGTAACAACAATATACCCCAACTTTCTTTAGAAAGTGCAGGTATAAATATATATTCTTTGTTCATATCTAAGATTTGATAAGAATTATTCGTTTACTATTTTGGACTATCTTATTTAGAAGAATATATTGATTCAAAATGTAAAAGTTTTACTTAGATGTAATATCAATTTAAAAACTACAAATATTTTTAAAAAATGTAAAATGCAAATGACACTTCAGTATTTTTTATTGTATTAAAATATGTAACTTTTTTATCCATTAGGCTAAAAGAAAAGGAATAAAATGTGTTCATTGTTTCAATTGTTTTAGTAAGAATGGTACTGTTCAAGAGATACTATGCGAACTTTGTACCACTGAAAATTTAAAGGTGCCAGCATCTTTCTTCTGCAAAACATGTGAAGATCCCGAGCCATTGTGTTATACATGCGCTAAACACCATACTAAACAGAAACTAAGCAGGAATCACGAATTATATGGAGATATAGAAGTCTTCGGAAAGAGGTACCTTTTTATCCATTGGATATCAAAGTATTTCAAATTTTGATCTGTATAACACATTGCATATTATAATTTTTACTAGGTTTGTATTTATGAATAACTTACTTAACATGCATTTTATCCAGTATTGCATTAAATAAATTTATTTAGTCAATATCCAAAGAGTTAAAATTATAAATGATTTATATGGGCAATTCATTTAGAATATTATCCAGACAGCGTATTTATGAGTTTTTACTGTATCTGACATAAACCTTAATTTAGAAATTAAACAAATTAACATTAAAAATAAATTAAGCAAAATATCGAACGTAATAAAAATTACATGTTGTGTAGCTATATGTTTGTTAAACTAATACTAATATTAAATACGGTATACTCTTATTTTTCTTTAGGAAGAGTAAGCTTGTAAATGATTTACTTTGCGAACCGTGTTCCACTGAAAACAACCATATTTTGGCAACATTCTTCTGTAAAACATGTGATGATCCTGAGCCATTGTGTGATACATGCGCTAATCACCACACTAGACAGAAACTGAGCAGAAATCACAAGTTGTGTGACGATTTGGAGGAGTTTCAAAAAAAGGTAAAGAATGCATCATTCCATGTAATACACATTATTATTGAATCTAACAGATGTTTAATTCATTAGTATTTTATTATTTTTAGGAATGGTGACATCATCATTTTATTAGTCAATATGATACTTTTAATATTTACAGTTTTAAATTGTTTCCGTTTTTAGTTTAAGTCAAAATGCTTTCTACGTACATGTAACTGCTCTCGGAGAGATAAAGAAAGGCGTATTATTATTTGGATGTAAGAAAACCCAGAAACGAAGAAGCAATATGCAACAAAAATGTAGTAAATAGTAAGCTTTATATAATACATGTACAAATATTTTAAGTCTGAATCACATAAATTTTGTAATAACTATGTTACACATTATTCATAATGTTTGAAGTATTAACTCTGTTTATGGAAAAATAAATTTGGGTAAAATATTTTTTCATATGCTGAGAGCGTTTATTCGGCACGAAATCATAACAAAATATTCCCAATCGCCAAACAGCTCTCGTACAGTATTTTGCTATTTTGCTACAAATTCCATCCACCGGAATAAAAAGGGTGTTCTCGTGACGCAAGCGGAATAGATTTTGTAATAAAAATAATTTAACAGTTCAGTGATTTCAAAATTTATCAATACTTTAAATTTACTATATTTCAGTTTATGTCAAATTAATGTCTGTTGAAATACTCTCAGAGAGATATAAAGAAACATAAATTTGGGAAACGAGGTAGCATTATGCAACAAAAATCTAGCAGTGATATAAGCTTGATATAATAAAAGTACAAATATTTTAAACATGAATTCCCTTCATTATGTAACTACTACATTAACGCAAAATTTCATAATGTTGAGGCATTGACTTTATATATATATCCATGTAAAATAAGTATGGGTAAGACATTCTTCATATACGTTTTATAGAAGATATTCTTCTAAAGCGTTTAACTGTCATGAAAATCACAACGGATTATTCCCTTGAGCATAAAAAAAGAGGATTGTTTGTGATATGCGAGATGTATTTTGCAATATTTATGATTAAACAGTCTTTGTAATCTTGAAATTTAAAGGTATTTTTTTTTATTAATCATCTGTAGCAGGTCAGTGCCGTTTACGCAGTACTTTGCGTTGTGTTTATTTTTGTTTTGAGACTGAATTTGACCTCTTCATTAAGAATTAAACTTTACTAATTTCTAAATACGGTATAAAAAGCACTTTACTCTCAATATAAATGAATCAGATATAATAACCCAAACTCAACGTTAATGAAAACCAAGATTAACAACCCTTTATGAATTTATCATAACAAAATAAGAACAAACAAGTCGATAGCAAGTACTTAAAACCCCCCTATCCTAAAACCTAACTTTAACTTTAGCAGGTACCTAGTTTAGACAGGGAGAAAATAGCTAGCCGAACCAGCTGTCTCATTCCCTCTATCTGGAAAAAAAGTAGCTAGCGAAACCAACCGTCTTCCTCGTTAAATATGAAGATGCACGACTTCCTATAGGGGACAGAACAAAAGACTACTGTCGTTAACGTTATTGGCTATCGAATAAATTGGGCGTTACTAAACTAATAGAATAAATTACTTTGGGATCGGAATACTATTAACAATAAATATGAAAGAAATTCCGATCTATTAATGTTATTGGCTATCGAATAAAGTGGGCGTTACCAAACTAATAGAATAAATTACATCGGGATCGGAATACTATTAACAATAAATATAAACGAAATTCCTATCTACCACACATGTTTAAAATGTAATCAAGTTTGTTTTTTTTTATATTGCTATCAAATCCATTCTGATGTATAAATTTTTATTCATTTTAGAATTTCGGTTTGTTGAATATAACGCTGAATCCCTTTACTACAAATATATTACAATTACAGAAAAAAACCTTTTTTAAATCTTTGACTTAAGTCACTATTTACATTATATTGTATATTGTACATATTATATGGCAAATCAACATAAAGATGTACAACAATAATAAGATTCGACTCAATTTGTTTGGAATTAAAATGATGCAATGTTTATAAATAATAGATAACTGATTTAATCGCTTTATGTCGGAACAGATATGATTTTCAGATAATAAGAAGTTTTAAAAATCCTTATTAGCGCAATTAAGACAATTTTAATGAATAAAAGCTTATTTAATATTACAGTCAAATCCCTTTGGAGTATACTGAATACAGCATACTGAAAGAGAAAAATCTCGGTAGATCTTCCTTAATATGGAGTTTGACCTTCATATTTATTCTTGTTTTGCTTTGTATGGTACATGTAAAAGACAGTCAAATTCATAAAACTCATTTATATTTCATTGGTGTATGGTAATTGGTATTTGGATGGTCATTACACAATTTTTGTTTAATTTTGTAATCAAAGTACATAGTGTGAGCCTAGAGCCTAAGAGCCTTGGTTGTTTAAAATCAATCGGCATACAAATTGTAATCTGAAATCGGCGCTCTACTAAATATATTAATCGATCAATTTGACTTGTCACAAATGATGTCATCAAATTGATTAAAGAGAGTTAATAAAAAATCAAAAACAAGACAACACACCTGACGTAAGCATATAAACCGTTGGCATATTAAGAACAGGGGCATACGAGGGCTGTTCGATATGTTATGTGTACTGTAGAACTGCTCGATAAAGTTTTGCATGATTTCGTGAATGATGATACTGTTGAAAATATAGCTATGTTCAATACCTTAAATTATTGACGGTGTAGACATGAAAATTTAGTTCTAATAGTTTTAAACTTGTACACTCAACAATACTTCTAACTGTTCACCCCGATAAATAGAATAATTAGAAAATTACGAAATAAAATAATGTGAAATTTTCAATAATTTGTTACTGATGAAAAAAAATGACAATAACAAACCGTCAACCATCTCAAAAATCCATAAAACGAAATACAAATTCAAAGCAGAGCAACACGGACCTCCAATAAGATAGAGGTAGGATCAGGTACCTAGGAGGAGTAAGCATCCTCTGCTGACCGGTCACACCCGCCGTGATCCCAATGTCATATCGATAAAAATATCATGATCGGGAAAATCGGAGAAAAATCCGTGGAAAATTCGGTATTCAATCAACAGTCAAGATCAGAGCAATCACGGACCTCTGGAAAACCTCAGAGGCAGGATCAGGTGTCTAGGAGCAGTGAGCATCGTCTGCTGACCGGTCACACCCGCCGTGTGCTCTTTGTCGTAATCGGGAAAAAACGGAAAATCCATAGACAATTAGGTGATTAATTATGATCTAACAATTAGTATGAAAAACGTCAGTCAGCATGCGACCCAGTGGAAGACTGTATTTGCTGACAAGGTCGTTGTATCGACCATAGAACTTACGAAAACATGACTTCAAAAGAGATTGTTGATAGTCCTGTTTTATCAACTCGTTTTTAAGTAGCTTGCCTCGTCTTAGAAACTGTTCATACGAAGAGCATGCCCTTGCGTATCGAATTAACTGAGAGACAAAAACACCATATGCAGGTGATGAAGGTATATTGCTGCATAAGTAAGAAAAGTTGAATATAGAAAAATTGAAGTCATCGCGTTTATCATAAAGTTTTGTTGTTAGGTTACCATCAATGTCAATTTCCAGTAAAATATCCAAATATGAAACAGATGACGCAGACTCTGTGGTATCTTTTATTTCAAGTTCACTGGGATATATCGAGTCAACGTAAGTATGGAAATAACAATTGTTAATTGATAATACGTCGTCGATATACCTGAATGTTGAGTTGAAGGCCATAGCGAGTGATTTATTTTTTTCACGTACAGGTTTTTGAATAAATTCTGCTTCATAAGAATACAAAAATAAGTCTGCTAACAATGGGGCACAATTGGTACCCATGAGAATTCCAACAGATTGTTTGAAGACTTGATTTCCAAAAACTACATAGATGTTGTCTATCAGATATGTCTTTTCATCAATAACACAGATAAAATAAGATAATAACGATTAAAAGCAATAACCAGTGACGAAAGATCAAAACAATAAATTGGTATTTTTATGTGCATGCTTAATATGTTTGGCAATGTTTTTTTTGATTCATATTAGTCTTTGGCGAAAGTTTATAAAGAAACATTTAACATGGCTAAAATGATCATTTATAACAGCAAAATCCGTTGGAATATTGTTTGCGGATGATACCTCTTTGTTTATAGTTGTATAATGATAATAACACAGCAGCATTTTCATTAACAGCTGATCTAGATCAAATTGATACATGGGTTTTCACATGGGCTGTGGATTTCAACCCTAATAAAACTTGTAATATAAATTTTTCAAGAGGGTCAAATAATCATCCTCCTGTTCATTTTAGTTTCAATGGTAGTATTATTAATGAATCTAAAACCCATTGTCATCTTGGTCTTATCTTGATGCTAGATGATCATGTCATATAAATAATATTTATGAAAAAGCTTGTTCAAGGTTAAAATTCATCTAGGACTGCTTTGTATTCAGATTTGGGGTGGGAACCATTATATAAGAGAAGGGAAAGACAAAAACTTTTATTATTCTACAAGATTGTCTATGGTATAGGCCCTGTATATTTACAAGATTTGATCCTGCCTTTCAAACCACTACATCATGGGTATAACCTTCGTAATGTTGGTAACTTTAACTTCGTTATACTACAGTCTAGGACAGTTACATATCATAACATCTTCTTGCCATCAACTATTCAGCTATGGAATAACTTACCATTGGAAACAAAATTTATTGAATCCTTTTCATTTTTCAAAAATGTACTTATGTACTTAAAAAACAATCTGTAGAATTAGCAAAAAATGCCAAAGTTTACAATTATGGAATTCGCTAAGAAAATATTGCTCACTGTCAACTTAGAAATAAATCCAGTAATTTACAAGCTCACCTTTTTAATCAACATTTAAGTGACTCTTCAACTTGTAATAATTCTGGTCACACATGTACATGTGAAGACAATCTTCATTTTTTCCTTGCTTGTCCAGCTTACATTAATCACAGAACATTGCTCATTAACAGTCTTCAAAATAATATAAACCTAAACAATCTCAATCATGACCAAGTATTACTTGATTTACTTTTCGGCGATAGACAACTTCCCTATAAAACCAACTGCTCAATTGTTCAAGCAAAATAATACCTGTTATTAATAATTTTGCATAATATCATCCTAAACTTTACCTCAGTATATCTATACATGCACTCAATATCTTATACTTCTTATTCTTATTATATACTTTATATAAAATATTTACTATCATTATAATTTTTCTTATCTCCAATTGTTTATATGACCTCAATTTTTATTTTTTTTTGTTTCATTTTTTTTGTTTCTTTTTTTTTCTTTCTCTGTTCTTAATCCTACTTGAATTCCAACTTCTTAAATGCTGCAGTTAAATGTTTCATATTATATTATGAACTTATTATATTCTATAACTATTATTCTTATATAATTCAAATCTAATTGAAATACCAGTTGTAACTTTGATCCTTGGGGAGAGGACTAAAATAGGCATAGTATAATGTCCAATCCTATTATGTACTTATTTGCATAATAAAATATTTGTAAAATTAAATTAAAAGTAAAAAAAGTAGGGGTCACATCCCAAAAAATTGAGATATGACATGAAATAAACTAATTTTAGGCAAAAATTGGAGTTAATATTTTCTTGACTTCTATGAAATATAAGCTAGATATGCCAAAATATATCGATAGAAATATCAAAATACTGTTCAAAATGTTTTTCAGAACAAGATGAATATTTCATAAAACACAAACTATCTGGAAGTTTAGTCTGCGCTGAAAATTTGAAAGGCTTAAATAACAGTACTTTAAAACTATCTAGCTATAAAAATTGTTTTTCTTCTTGAAAACCTTCTGCCACAAAATATAGCCCCTTACTAAACTCTTTAAATATATAATTTTCTTTTAACAATTTTATTCAATATGGTTTATTTGGCATTGTTAAATATGAATATACAAATAGAATTAATATATGATGCAATATTTTTAGATAATAGGTGACATAAAATAGTTACCAAAAAAAAGAGAGGAGCGAACCTCTTTAAATGTTTAACAGGCAAGGCAAATGTCTCAGGAGTAAAAAATAAATAAAAGAACGCGATGACAGATAGACGATTCCTGATATTGCCATTGCTGTTGGCATATTGGTACATGTATCGAAGGTGTTACATATACTTTTTTACTGTATTTTTGACGGACTCTGCATGTGCCAGTCACAAATTTCTTTCCCGACCAACAAACATCGTATGAAAAAAATCTGCCAGATGGATACTGCATGTATGAAAAATCATTTCCAAATTCAATCAAAGACAATTTGCAAACAGTGTATGTAGTTTAATACGAAACGTGGGTTCAATATTTCGAACCACTAAGAAAAATGGAAACAAGATATGGCTACAAGACACGGTAGAAGGCCTGCAAAAGAATCTTAAGCACAAATTAGGTTCTTTATTGCATTATTCTTGCATTTCGGTACCGAAGGACAAAAGTTTAACAGGTTGTTTTCACCGAGATGTTATGATAAATACTCAAAAATAATATCTTAAACGACATCCTGTGTCAGGATTTAGGCATGTGTCAACTTCATGATAATTCTCCATCATATACATCCGAGCTTGGAAAGCAATTTTTGAAGTCAAAGAAGGTTACCGTCTTACCACAACCACCATACTTTCAAGATCTAACCCCACGCATTTTTTTCGTTTTTTCGAAAACTTAAAAAGTTCTTATTCGGTCGCGTTACAAAACCCGACACGCTGTTTGCTCAGCCATCAGTCAGTGCCTCAGATGTCTACCTTAATCAGCGTACCGTGACGATTTCAGGAATTGATTCCGAGATTGAAATTATGTATTTCAAACCGCAGAGAGAACTATGAGATGTTATGTCCATTTCCCTATTTGAGTCGAATGCTTTCGATATATCATACAATACATAGTATATATCGAACAACCTTCGTATATCTTACTTTACTTTTGTATTTATTTTTTGCATGTGCTAAAACGAGCTTAATATCTATATGATATAATTATAAAATATCCAATTATTTATAATGGGACTGAAATATGGTAAAGCAGTGTATTTTAAAGCCGAAGTATTTTAGATTTCATTTTTTCCCTTCAACTTTGATATAGAAAATTCTATTCGTTCATTTGATTAACAGGTGTTAAAGATTGTTGATTTCCAGTTCGCGTACTCTCCATAACTGTTTGACAATCAAATTCGTTTAAAGAATTTCCGATTCACGAAAAACATTCTACTGATTGTGCAGGTTAAGACTATTCTTTTCCTAGACTCGAGCTTAACTTTGAGACTTCACATCTTGCTTATTCTGAACAGTTTTTGCTCAACATTTCAGGACTTTTAGATTTTTACAATACGTTATCTAAATAGTTTCATAAATCATAAAATTCCTATCCGTTAACGAGTTATTCATCTTACAAAATATTGTAGGGCCTTAAGTTTCCAGACAAAGGCTCCTAGACTATAATAGCCGGAATATGAATCCAACAAATTTGAATAACAAAAGCATTGATTGAAGTTGACTGCACATCAGTTTTTGTTTTTGGATTACGATTTTTTTTAGGAAAATGGTAGGAGGTCAAATAAACAGGATTCCAAAAATTGCGGAAATTTACACATGTTTTCCTTTGCATCTTTTAGACAAAAAAGATTTTGTCAAGGCATGTATGTTTAAAGTTGCGCACAATATCAAGTGCTTTTATTTGACACCAATAAAAAAAGGTAAGGTCCCTTAAAATAAGGGTCAAGAGCCCTTGAAAGATTTTGCATTATAAATCATAAATAGTTAAGATCTCGAAATGGCCTCTGCTGGAAAAAGTGTTGATTATAGGATCTTATCAATGTCATTACAATATATTTTTATATGAGTGTAAAAATATTTATATGTTGACATGTGCCTGTTTTCATTTGGAAAGTTAACGAGTCTTTCAGCGTGCAACTTACATTTAGTTATCACAGAAAGTGTACCGGTTTATACGGGATGCTTTATTCATTAGAAAAAAGTTGTTTTAATAGTATACATGTTTTATGTGAGGACTATAAGCCATTTTGTTGAGTTCTTATAGGGAACATTCCTTCAAAAACGAGAAACAGAAAATATAAACATTCCTTTTCTTTTCTAGTGAAACATATATTCTAGATGAAAATATAACTTCTATTTAATACATTTTAGTTATTTTACTGCATGCATTTGAAATCTTTCTAGGATCTGAGCTGTGTGTTTACCATAACGTAAACCATCCCTCGAACCGTGACCGAGGAGATCGATCGCGGCTGCACTACCTAGCGGTCAGCAGTTATCGTCGCGTTTCGCAAACATGTGTATGGGTTTATTGTGCCGCAAACACATCTATTAGAATTGTTGTAATTTTGATTAAATATAACAGTTTATTTTTCTTATATTGCTTTCTGTTAATTAATAAAAGCAATGTTATTTCCAATCTGAAGCATAATCAGACATAGATCGATGGTGGATTTTAAGTAAAAAAAAAATTATGAAATGCATTTTAGTCATTATACAGCAAGCATTTCAAATCATGCTGGGTTTTAACTCAATCAGAATTTTTTCAGACTGGTAGCTACAGACTTGCAGCTGGTGTACCTACATTGTATCAATTTGGAGAGACATCTGTCACCGACTGTATTAGCTACATGTAGTTGATGTTTTGTGGGATATGTGCAGCAGCCAATGCATGCCTATGAAAATGTTTCAATTACCATGTAATAAGAATAAAACTTAATATAGGCGACTGAATAATCAAAATCAGTTAGCTGCTGAATTTGTAGCTCTGTGCGGAAACATCATTTTTATTGTCATTAATTCAATCCGAATTATCCCGGAGAACAAAGTTACAGCTACGAGCTACATGTTGAAGGTTGACTCCTTTGCCATCGATATTTGGACGATATAATTTTCCAATGCAAGTAAATAAGAACGAATGCTTGATAAACCTTACCTCTGCTAAATTCATCCTGCAGTTTGATCTTCTATACCTCCGTGAGGTAAAAAATGTGACAATATTAATCAACAACAAATCTAAAGCCGACTGCGGCTTAAATCGAACCGGATTTTTCTTTTAATCAAATTAGTTTTAAGAAGACATGTGGCTTCTGTTGATAAAGCGATTCTATTTACTCATTTATTCATCACTACATATAAAATTTAGCCAATAGACATGCACATTAGCAATTAATGCTTTTTTTCACGCATGTATCACAAAAACCACACATAAATAACGCATTTATTACATATGTGTAAAATGTGGAAAAAAGTAACATGTAACACATGTGTCTGTGTATACATGTGTTTACACACATATGTTTAACATTTTTTTTTAACATTTACTCATTTTTAACGTGTGTAGATAAATCATGCTTAATTCACATATGGTACACATGAGTTAAACATATGTTTGATCTCATTATATGTGATGCACATGTGGCACAATGTGCTGTGTTCCCTACTTCTACACAAGCCAGACACTTATTTTCAGCAGCTGTTGCAAGCTTTCTGAATCCCATGGGTAGTTTTGAAGTGTCCGTTGATAAGCAATGATTTCTTTTTTTGTTTTACCTAAGTTTTAGACCAAACATTTTACTGTCACATTGGTTATAAGGAAGTGTGCCCCCTTTCTCCCCCACCCCAGTGATAAAAAATTGTCTCTCAATGGTTTAAAAAAATGGGCCATACTATTCCCAGTAACATTGGATGATAACGTTGTGTTTGAAGGTTGGTGTCACAATGAATCTCCCTCTTTTTGAATTAATAATATGAACTCTATATTAGGCAAAATGGTGGCAATCCATAAACTTTTATCCCTCCACTGTAAAATAGGAAGGTAATTGTTCCCACAGCCAACGGGTCGGATATTGAGCTCTACCTGCACATTCAATTTGACCACAAACATATCCATCTTCAGAGGACTCCGAAGAAAACTTATTTCTAGAAATATCTTGGAATTTACCCTTAAACTGTTTGTACTAATAGTTGAGACATTGTTGACTTCACTGCTTGCTAATTGAGCAATCCAAGAAGATATTCTGCTCTAAGGATTAATTTTCTTTTGAAAGAATATCTCCATAGATTGTTCGCAATGTTCGTTTAAATTTGCCACCCCCTCCCCTTGGCCTCCAATTTATTTTAGTAATATAACTTACTGAAGTCATACTGTAAATCTTGAAATGAATGTGTACATTTTTATTGATCTTGGATGCTAATCATACTGCAATACTTGCAGTTGTAAGTCTCCACCCCATTTTTGCTTCAGAAAATGTACTGTTGAACCTCCATTCCTTTGTAAGAAGCTTTATATCTATACCTAATTCTAGCAAAATTTGTTATTCGTTGTTTCCCATTTCAGACTTGCCAATTGTTGAAGCCCCGAGAAAATGTTTGTTATATCGAGGCAGATTGATTTTGTGCTTGTCACTTTTTTTTTTGACAAGACAGTTTTTTAAAATTTGACATTAGACTTCAAGTGAGAATCGATTCACTGCCTCCGCTAATCCAACTAAATGTTTTACTTGTTATTTGATCGGATTATAATGCATTTTAATATTTCATTTAAGCTCATCTGAGCTAAAACTTCAAGTGAACAGAGAGCAATGTCGGCTTTGAATTATTTTAAATGAATTTTTATGTATTTCTAAAAGAAACAGAAAAATAAAGTTTTATAATTAACTGCAAACAAAATATTGTAAAGCTGAAGATTTGATAGTAAGATCATTCTAGTAATAATTCCTAACAGTTGAGTAAACTTTTCATAATTTTGGTTTAATAAAAAAAATAAATATGGGGCTGCACTTGTATACCCAGTAGTGAGTTGTATTGGGAAATTACACAAGTCAATGCAAGTGTAATTCATGACCATAGATTCTTCTCTCCGATAAACAGAATTTCGTTATATTGTGACTTGTATCTCAAAATAATCTTAAGGTATTTCTACTAGTAATAATGAGATACATGTAACTAGTTGTGATGAGAACTGTATCTCGGATATGTCAGTATCTCACTATAACAATGACACGTATTCTTCAGGCAAAAGGGTCATTTTTATACGAAGAATAGTGGCCGGGGGCCATTATTTTACGTCTAAAAAAGGACCCCGGTCATTATTACACGGGTGTCATTATTCTGCTTTACACCGGCCGTAATGTAGACATTCAAGTGAGATTTTGATAACAACTAGTACATAATATTGCTTTGTCAATTTTTTTGTTGTTTTCAGGGACAAATCTGCTTAATATATACTTCAAATCTACAAGTTTAACAACAAGCTCATCTGCTCTTTTGAATTAAAATTTTTTCTCTGGCAGGATCAACAGAAGATTAATTCTTGTCTACATGGGACAAAACCTATACGTCATTTAGCCAAATGGCAAGACGTTTTTAGCTCACCTGAACCGAAGGTTCAAGTGAGCTTTTCTGATCACTTTTTGTCCGTCGTCCGTCCGTCCGTCCGTCCGTCTGTCTGTCCGTCTGTAAACTTTTCACATTTTTGACTTCTTCTGTAAAACCACTGTGCAAAATTTAACCAAACTTGGTACAGAGCATCCTAATGGGAAGGGGATTTTAAATTGTTTAAAAAAAGGGCTAAACCCTTTTTAAAGGGGAGATAATTGCGAAACAGTCAGTATAGGGTGTGTGTCTTTAAAATTCTTCTTCTCAAGAACCACTGCACCAGAAATGCCAATATTTACACAAAAGCAAGTATATATAGTAAAGATTCTAAATTGTAAAAATCGTGACTCCCGGATCAAAACTGGGGTCCCAGGCGGGGTTCAAAATTTAACATAGAAATACGTAGGGAAAATGTTTAAAAATCTTCTTCTCAAGAACCACTGCACCAGAAATGCCAATATTTACACAAAAGCAAGTATATATAGTGAAGATTCTAAATTATAATAATCGTGACCCCCGTATCAAAACTGAGGCCCCAGGCGGAGTTCAAAATTTAACATAGAAATACGTAGGAAAAATGTTTAAAAATCTTCTTCTCAAGAACCACTGCACCAGAAATGCCAATATTTTCACAAAATCAAGTATATATAGTAAATATTCTAAATTGCAAAAATTGTGACCCACGGATCAAAACTTGGGCCCCAGGCGGCGTTCAAAGTTTCACATAGAAATACTCAGGAAAAATGTTTAAAAATCTTCTTCTCAAGAACCACTGCACCAGAAATGCCAATCTATACACGAAAGCTTGTATATATAGTGAAGATTCTAAATTGTAAAAATTGTGACCCCCGGATCAAAACTGGGGCCCCAGGCGGGGTTCAAAGTTAAACATAGAAATACATAGAAAATTGTTTACCAGATTTTTGTTTCATTTATTCAACTAAATTGTGCACCAAGAAACCCAACTGTGTCTCCCTGATTATTGACAACTCATTGTATAAGTATATAAGTTTGTTTAATCAAGAAATGATGGATGAATACGATAAGGTGTAAAAATTCACTAAATATTATTTTAGTTTATCGCTTACAGTTTATTTGGAGACCGTGCCCGATAAAAATAAAAATTGATATATAAATTTATTTGTTGTCGGGCACGGTCTCCAAAATGAATGTAAGCGATAAATGTTTCTTGTGATTTTGTTGCTAGTTGGTTGGTTGAGCATTATAGATACGGCAGATCAACGCACGTGGTGTGGATTTATTTGTAAACACTAAACAACCATACCATAGGTAATCTTGTTTCACACGGGAATTGAAATAAATAAAAGTATGTTTTATTATAATTAGGGAAACACTGTTAATGTGTTACCCTCATATACAAAAGATGAACCTGTGAAATTTGTTCAAACACTGTTTAAAGCTGAAAGAAGAATTTATTTTTGAACGTTGAAATTTCTTCGATTTTTGTAACCATGATGAGTTATGATTCATTGTATTACAAATGCATCACTACGTATTTTAAAAGGAAATATACTGAGTAAACAATCACATGGTGATGTTAAAATTGTAAATAAAAATATAGTTGCATTTTTATTCTGATATTATTTGATATACGACTATTGGTACAGAAATTTAAATTAATGGTATCCATATTAAAGAAAATGTCGGCTCGACACCTTTGTGGCCGTTCCGGCCTTTGATATATATAGTGAAGATTCTAAATTGTAAAAATCATGACCCTCGGACCAAAACTGGGGCCCCAGGCGGGGTTCAAAGTTTAACATAGAAATATATATTGAAAATGTTTTTAAAAAGTTTTTCTTGAGAACTATAATGCTACAGTTTGTGAGATTACTATGCAAGGATCCTCAAATAGTGTAAATTCTAAATTAGTAAAGCCAACCATAAACCTCGGACCAATCCTGGGGCCCCAGAAAGGGGTTCAAATTTAAAATAGAAATAGCATATACTACGAAATAGAATGTTACAAGGAACTGCTGTTCAGGTGAGCGATGTGGCTCATGGGCTTCTTGTTTTTTATTTTGCCCGTTTTGTCTCTTGTAATGGGTATTTGTGTGTAAAGTTCGATTATTGCAGCACATCTCCCTTTAAAATGCTGTCAATACTAGGCCAATGCCGTTTGAGTTTTGCCAATTCATGAATAGGAATTAATAAAATACTTACTATACTAAATGCTCCACTTAGTATATAAATTGTATATACAGTTGAAGTAGAGGTGTACTATATGCAAGAATTCCAGACGTTCGTTTGATTATTGATTATCTCTATTTTAGCGATGCATAGATTCCAGGCGTACTAAGCCATACTTACGAGTAATTTTTTGTGACTTAATCTGGTTTAATAACGTTTGTTTGTATGTGTAAAATATGTACTTTTTGAAGCCAAAGCTTCAAAGCTAAGTTTGCAAAGCATATATAGTGTTTCTTCATTTTAGGCTCCAGGAAAACCAAAAGCTTTGAGAATCTTATCAGACATGGTTGTGTTAGTTTGGGCAAAATCTGAAGACCAAGTAGATTACTACCGAATTCTCTATAAAAGCAAGGGTGGTCAAGAAAAGTGGAAGATTGCAAAAACTGATGCTGATCAAAACCAAATAACCATTACTGGATTGATGGCAAATACAGACTATGTATTTCAAGTTAGAGGAGTATTCCAAGACCAAGAGGGCAGTTACGGGCCTGCTAATGATGATGTTAAAACTGCTGAGTCTTTAGCGGCATACTTACTGAGGTCTTCGATTAATGTAGCCAGTGGAAATCCACCAAAGTATCAACTCATGGCTCAAGAACTGAAACCATCTATGAATCGTTCTGCAAAAACAAGAAAACTTATTCTTGGTAAGAGAACATTTTTCTGATAGTTGCTATTTCTCATTTCATTTCCACTGAAATGGTTAAATTTTTTGAAAATGTGAAGTTTTAGTTAACATTTAATCAATGCTTTTTTCAAAGTTTCGTTCATTAGTTCCTGTTGTCACTGAACAGATTTAAAACTGAAACTTGATTTTTTAAAACTTCTTTTTCAAATTTTGAGAGGCAAATGCATTTATTTGTATGTAATGTACAAGTCCTCAAGCAAAATAAAGATGTAAAACTTTTCTGTTGAATTGTTTCATTAAAGCTAAACTGAATTTAATTCATTTTGAAAATACCTATGTTGCTCTTAATATTTGCTTACGATAATGACTTAATCGAAAGGATTTGTTTACCTTTAACTGTTATAAATCCATTTAAAGCAAGTTAAAATCTTTAGTTTTAAAACATCATTTTTTTTTTATACTTCGTGGAACAAAGTTCAAGGAATATGTTTTTGCCCTCAGTCAGTCCTGTTGTATTTTAAGCAAAACTGCTCCTAAACGCAGCATGGAACTTTGTGAAACTGTTGATATTTAGGACAAATGCATAGGGATGCATATTACCAGGATATTATGATTCCGTTGTTTTTCCTTTAAAATATTCGCCATTTAGAATTATTGATTGCCATATTTTTAATATATACTTGTCAAAATTTCTGACGGCTCAGGCAGTTTATAGTATTACACAGTTCTCAATTGTAATCATTTCAATCATGACTATTACATGTATAAATAACAAAAAAAAAGCGTAGATCTTTGAAGTTATTTAGGACACAATGCAGTGTGTGAATGTGCAAAATACAAAAAAATTCTGATGTCATTATTTTCAGAAAATTTCGTCCCTTTAGAACTTAGCTGATATTGAATAAAGTATTGAACAGTTTGTAAGCGCAAATCCTCTTTAATCACAGCACGGAATTTCGGGAAACTTTAGAGGTATTTAGGACACAATAAAATGTGGAGGTATGCATGTTACCAAAAAATTCCTATTTCATTATTATTCTGAACATTTCGGCCTTTTTATAGTCAGAATTTGGTCATATATTGAGCAGTTTGTAAGTGCAAATCCTCTTAAACTGCTGCACGAAAAAAATCATAGGTTATCAGGAGACAATATGTATGTGTGCATATCAATTATAAGGAAATTCAATTCCTTTATTTTTATTTATATGGATTTTTAGCTCACAGATACGAAGTCGGGGGGAGCTTATGCTTTACCCCCGGCGTTGGCGTCGGCGTCCGGGCCTGGTTAAGATTTTTGTTGCAGGTCCTGTATCTTGGTTATCACTGCTCTGTCTTGCACTAATTGTGCATCTGGGCCTACTTATGAACATGAAATTACGTTGATGCTGAATCTAGGCTATGAATTCTAGATGCTGGAGGAGGTTAAGGCTTTTGGAGCAGGTTAAAGGTTTTAGAGCAGGTGCCCTTTGATGACTATAACTTACTTATTACTGGTACTAACTTCACCTAACTTGCATAGATGTCGCATCTAATGATACTAATGTACTGAACAGGTTTGAATGCTGAATCTGAGTCACAGGTTTCGGATGCTGATTGAGGTTAAGGTATTTGTAAAAGTTTAAATTTTTTGGAGCAGGTGCCCTTGATGACTATATCTTAGTTATTACTGGTCCTAACTTCACCACACTTGCATGGATGCTGCGTCTTATGATACTTTTGCACTTTACAGGCTTGAGTTTCGGATGCTAAATGAGTTTAAGTTTTATGGAGCTGGTTAAAGTTTTTGGAGCAGGTGCCCTTTGATGGGCAGCTCTTAGTTATTATTGGTTTAATTTTCCCCCAAAAATGATATCTCTAAATACTGCGATTTTGCCCCTTTTTAGGAATCAAAATTTACCCTTTCAAACAAAATTATTGTAATATTTTAGCTATAAAAGCTCCAAGCATGGTCTGTATGGAAACATTTAAAAACATTTTTGTCAGGGAGACTTTCATTATAAACATGATATCAATTAAACAAAATTGTATACTTCAGTGCAAAATCCTGACTTCGTTGATACGACTCTGTATCGGTCATTGTATTATTTAAATAAGACGGCAGAGCGGCAATCAAGCAATATGATAGTATTCATAAGTATGTTATAGTGTGTATGAAGTGTTTACTAGGTTTTTTAAGTAATATCAAAGAAAGCAATCTAAAAACCGTCTTTTAGGCTTGAGCCTACAAAAAATACTAATTAAAATTTAGATTTTGGCATTTTTTTGATACTTTTTTAGGTTTTGAACACGATTTTGAATAGGTGTGCTCAAAGCGTGAATGTGAATAGAGTTGAATCACGTGATAGGGGGTGTGTTATTCATGAGGTCAAACACGGTTTAAAATTCGTAAACAAGGTACCTTTAACATAAAGAAGCACTCAAGATTTTACATTTTTTAAATAAATGACATACGAGCGCACTGCTGTTCCTGTTTCTTTCATGGATGTAAAAGATTAATTTAACTGTTTTCATTGACCACATTTACGACAACTTGGAACATCAATGTGCTCTTTTATAAATAGGCTTTCAAAATGTGGATGTGGCCTAAAATCTATGAAAAATCGATAAAACAATATACCCTTCTATATGAAATGGGGTAAAGCGTGATTACAGTGTATGAGGAAAATAAAGAAATCGATATTTAAAAACTTCAGTCTTTGAAGAAAAGGATAAGGCAATAATATGTAGAAAATCTTTAATTTGATTTTGTTGCTAATCATAGGGGGATTTTAGTCATTTAGAGGATTTATCCTTTGAATGATGACGATGATGCATCTTGTGATACTGATGCATTCCAAAGGCACTGATGCGCTGAAGCTGAATTTGAGCCATAAGTTTCGGATACTGGAGGAAGTTATGTTTTTGGAGCAGGTCACATGTTTATATAAATAATGATACTTATTTATAGTGCATAGTTGATTTAAGTATATAAATAAATCACGTACTTAGCTTTAGATACAGAGAGTGATTTTAATTATCTAAATGCTTAGCTGGGTTTAAGATTTTAGAACAACTGAAATTGTGTTTTTCTCTTGGAGCTTATTATAAAACGAAGTAAATGCTGCTCTTACCTAGTCAGTCAAATACAGTTAATATAATTTTGGATGTGTTAATAGAGGTAGCTGCTGATATAGAACTTGATCTTGATTATCTTGATGCTGGAGCAGATGGAAGTTTTTTGAGTAGGTAAATGCAGGTTTGAATGTTAAAAAAAGATCCTGTCTTGGCTAACTTTCATGGTTCATGTAACTTTGGATTTGAAACATAAGGCTAGTTTCAGATACAGAGCCTGATCTCCATAATCAAGGATGCTAAGAAAACCTTGTCCTATACCTCACGCGAACTTGCTTGATAGATGTGTTAATGTTTTATAATATATCATGATTCCTATTATATTGTACCGTATGATATGAACAGTATTGTATAATATGATACAATATTGCAATATCATATGATATATTATTGTAAAATATTAGATATTACATGATATGATATTGTATCGATTTGTTGTATAATATCATACGATATTATATTGTATCATATGATATTGTACCGTATTATATTGTAATATAAAAAATTGTATTTAATCGTATTGTATCATGCGATACAATATAATATTTTATAAAACATTATCATATCAATCAGTATATATAATACCATATTGTTATGTATCATATGATACGATATTGTATCTTATAATATGATATTGTATCATGTGAAATGTTAAAAAATGTTTAATATGATACCCTATTACATAATTTGATACAAAATCATTTAATATGATACAATATCATATCTTGATACAATGTCATATCATAATACAATATCATATTGTATCATACAGTACTTTATTGTACCATATGATATATAATTAACCCAATCTTATAAAGTATCATAGTATTCAATACTATATTGTATAGTAGTGTATTGGTAAATATTGTACCATACAATACAGTATGACAATTAAAAAAATTATGATTATAAAACAATTTTGTATCATTTAATTAAATATGATATTGTGTCAAACCACACATTAAAATCCAATATTTTATCAAATATCATTAACTATGATTTTCATAATATAATAATGGTAGTCTCGTGAGGGTAATGCCTCATTTCGGTGAGCTTTGTTATCTATGATAACCTATGTTTATGTTAAAGATAAAGGAATAGATATGCAAATTTGAAAGAAGTTTTGATCTGATGATTTTTTTTTTGCAAGCTATTGCCCTTTATCAACTTATTTTTGTCTTTTCAATGCATACCTTACCAATCATCAATTGTAGCATTGCCAAGAAATGGGAGAGTGTATATTTGCTTGCACTGACCTTAACTTTCATGTTTCTCTTGTTGGCTATTAGCCAATTTTGAAGGCTTCTTCTGTTTCTTATGTTTTTATCAAACCGTAATTGCAGGAAATCCAAAGGGGGGATCAGAAGAGGAGAAGACAATAATGTTAGTAGGAGTGACTGGATCAGGAAAAAGCACTCTTGTTGACGGCATTGTTAACTTTGTGATGGGTGTGAGTTTTGATGACCCGTTTAGATTCACCCTTTTGCAGCTTGAGGAGGAGGAAAAAAAGACTCATAATCAGTTTTTTTATATATATATATATATATATATATATATATATATATATATATATAT